>NW_024102830.1:15904569-16253962 GCF_013122585.1 Styela clava | reverse complement strand
CAATGACATGTGATGTTGTTTAGACAGAAATTCTGAGCTCAAAAATATGAAGGGGCCTCTCATGGTCTAAATCCAGCCCTGAACATCACCAATTTTGGAATAGGTACCGTACATGGTGTCAACATATAAACTGAGTTAGGCCATTGGATTTTGAGAGAGGTGTACCAGAAATGTACATAGTTACAACCAAAATAGGTCTTTCGTTGAACACCAGTTGTGGTCCCGGAATTCCAGTATTCTGTTATCACAGCGCATAATCCCACAGAGCACGGCGCGTTGGCAGAATCTCATGGTATAGTGAGAATGACGTCATCGGAAACACCGCGCTCATTAAAATTTCAGTGAACGATTATAAAAATATTGAAAAAGATGTAAAAAATATTCTATCCTCAAAACTGCTCACTTATACAATGAAAGATATCTAGAAAATTACAAAAAATGCAAATTTCTGCTCTGGTGATCACATTCCCCATAAGAGCTAATGTTAAAATTGTTTTGTTTACATCACTTTTCTTTTTGCGCGTAGGATGAGTTTTTAATGAATAAGGTCTATTGGCAAAGCGCACAACATGGACCAACTTTTAACAATTCATTCACGTAATTTTTTTTTTTCAGGGTATCCGAATACTTGAATACGCGCTGTGAAACGGCGTTTAGCTTGACAAACTCATTCCTGATTTTGAGGTATACTTTGCCATGGTGCTTTCTTCTTCTTCAAGATATGTCGAGTCTACTGTTTAACTCCGGACCAAGCCACTAATCTTCCGTGTTCACCGTATTTTTAAAAAGCATAATGTTTAATTCTATGATCAACGCTTATTCCAGGCTGAAAGAAAATTGGCAGATCACGTCGTTTGGTTCTCCGGGACTTCCCTTCCCCCGTGAAACGCGTGTTCAATTTTTTTTAATTTTTATATATTTTGAGTGCTGCATTGTACCGGGTGGAAACTTTATCGACTCCATAATCAGCACAACAATAAAATGATTGGTAAAAATAAATAAATAAAAACTGATTATGAAATCAGGAGAGCAAACAAAAACCCTAGATAAGGTTTAAAACGTACAGAATGTATATATGATGGAAGGTTTTGCCAGGAAGAAGCGGTACGTGTTCACTCACATAAAATAATTGAAATATCCCACACAGGAAGTTATAACTTATAAGGTAAAAAGAACATGACAAATTACATCATGGTATTTAAAAAAAAAAATTTACTTGCCACACCATATTAATAAATTTATAATGTTCGCCACTGCCGAATTGATGGATTTTATAAATGGGAGTGAACAGTAAAGATAACTTTTATGAAAAATATATTGCCAAGCTGATTATAGTTGGAGTCAATTGCCAAAAATGCCTAACCAAAGTTGCCAGAATTGGGTGCATGAAGAGGTGGGCTAGACCAGTGGTCGGCAACCTTTTTCAAGTGACGGACCGGTAAAGCATGAACGAACTTTTGGCGGACCACCTTTATACAATCGAACTAAGCCTATGCAATAAATTATACGCATTAGGAAATTTATGTTGACAATATACTAAAAACGACGGTGATGCTATTTAATGCGATGTCTGTATTTGTTTGATGGCCATTAACTGTTCCCATATTCGGGATATGATTTGTTGATTGATATGATTAGATTTGTTTTATTTATTAAATGTCGGGTCGTTCAAGGGCCGCAACAAATTAGCTCGCGGGCCGCATTTTTTCCAATCCCTGGTGTTGTGTTTGTCTGGTTTACTGTTGGGTGCTGTTTTTTAGTCGTGGGGTTTGTGGTTAGATTGTAGAGGTTTTATTACGGCGTTGTCCGTTTTTGTGTCACCTCTCTGCGGACCGGCGATGGGCCGCGGCCCGGTGGTTGCCGACCACTGGGCTAGACCACTTCATTCCCCAAACTAGAGCTTATTATTGCCAAATTATAGTCCAGATTGTAATAAGTATTTGAAGGTAACAGTATAAGTAATTATAATTAATTAAGGTAGGACGATAGGGTATAGGAATATGTTGGTAACGCGCTGATAGACGACTGACGCTTTGTTTTACTCAGTGATTGCCGGTAAGAGTTCGGCTGACCGGATGAATACATTCCTTTCATGATATTCAACAACAACGTTGGTAAAGCAGTAAATTAGTATTATATTTTACAAAAGTGTGTTAGAACATTGCATATATACATAGTTGCACGTTAGAGTATACATAAAAAATAAGCAATCCCATAATGTATATTAGCATAGCATAGGGGTAGCACCAATTGTAAGATGAATGAACTGTGAGAGAACTATTATTGATAATGGGTAATGATAAACATTAAGTGTACAAAAAAACAAGTTGAATATTCTAATGTGAGTCAATGTTATCAGTGGCAAGAGTTAAACTGTCATATTGAGGAAAAATCAAGTCTTCCACTGGAGATTTTCTCATCACTAGAACATTGTGTAGTAGTTCCCAACATTTTTTGTTAATTTCCTCCCATTTCCTATTTTGAAACTCTCTATTCCTCCCTCGCCATAAATAGTACTCTACTTATTAAATCTTTAATAGATCATAAGCTAGTTCTTTATGCACAAGTCGCACTCTGGCGTTTGTACAATTTAAGTTGTTTATAATATACTCATAAATGAGATTATAGTAATAACACTAAAGAATATTAGAAATACCACAGATAATACAAAGCCAAATTTCTCCACAAGAACGACAAAACCTATCCCTGAGGAGGATTTTCTTCTCTGGTTAGGAAATGTTCGCCTAGTGGTTATTATAGATTTGGATCCAACTACAGTAGGTCAACAGCACCAGAAATCAATGAAAGAAAAATATATTTTAAAGATTATAAAATCAGAATGATACAAACGTATAAAAATGTGAGATAAAATGCATATTAGTTAGTGCAATAATGAAGTAATAATTGATTTGAAGAAAACTTTGGATTGAAATTTGAAAGGCAATGGAAAGTAGAAATTGCTACCGGTAAATTGTTTTACAAAAAAGCATAAAAATATGTGTTGAAGTAATAATTGATTGAAAAAAATTTGGATTGAAATTTGAAAGCATATATACAAAAAAAAAATATGTATTGTTGATCACCACAGTTTGTCCCACGTGTGTCAACTCAATAGAAGTGAAATTATGACTATGGGTCCAAAAAGTCAATGGCAGAGATATATATATTCATCATATATATTCGACAGCTCTGCTTTTATCAGCAATTATTTTTCTCATGTCTAATGAGAAAACTGTGAGGGCGGTGTCGAACAAATTACTTTAGTATTTTCAAACATGCTCGCTACTTAAAAGTGACTGCTTGTCCATACGCTTGCATACACACATACTTCGGGTGCTTCCATACACATGCTCAGAACAACAGTCTAATATTGTCAATTTTGTTTCATCCTTTTCGAAAGTTTCGAATTAACTAAAAAGTATTACAAAAGCTGATAATTTGAAGAGGTCAAAGGGCAAGAAGACACTCAATTGATATAGATCAGGGATTCTTGACCTTTTTCCTGTTAAGTACCCCCGAGTCATGGAACTACAAAACGCGAACCCCCAGTAATCAGACATAAAACAAAGTTGTAATATATTGACTTACAATTTGCTGTAATAGAAATTTATTGACCAACTTCTGTAATTTAACTGGTAGTGAAGGATATTGAAAAAGAGCAACACATGAAACTTGACTGCCATCGAAGAAATCTCCTCAGAAACCTCTGGGGGTTCGCGAACCCATGGTATAGAATAGATGAATGCTCAGTGTTTTGGTCAAACTAGACTTGCCCGAATCAAAATAGTGAGAATTTCGTTGGCTGATACCCCAAACTAAAGAATGAGAAACTGAAAAACAGTGTATATGTGTATGTGAAAATGTTTTGCTTTGAACATTCAACTTCCGGAGTCAAATCTGATTGAAATTGCAGATCATCGAACTTTCTATGATCACTGAGTGGCTTTTACACTCCTGAAATGTCCGATAAGGACAATATCAAATTAAAGGATTCTTATATAATGTTGACCAGATAGTTGTCGGCGCCCATTGCAGGATAATCTCTTGTTAGAATTCAATTCCTGCTGCTTCTAATTTCGTCTTCAAAGCTGGCACAAGTTCACGATCAAAATGATCATAATCAAAAAACCCATCGCTAAAATAGATTAGATTGCATAAGAGATGATGGTACTTGCTTGAGACTGATTTTCATTTACTTTAGAAGCCCATGTAAAAAGATTTGGATGCGAGGTTTGATATGACAACTTGACTTGTAGGTAAAGAAGGATGTCTGAATAGGATAACTTTTTAGTATTTTCGTATTATATAAGATTTCAATCATTTTATTATATTATGATACAGCAAAATTACTAAAGCCTGAATTTAAAAACATTGGTAGGCACAGTCGTTAATATCATTATTTGATTTCGATTGTCAATGGGAAATTCCCCTCAATCACATACATCATAATATCAATATATTGGCAACATCATGACAAATCCTGGTCAATATTTATCAGAAATAGGAAGAACGCTTCCTGATAATTCCAGACCCATTAGGGTTACTTTTGATTCGACATAACAATATTACAGCTGAAAGACATATAAGTAGTGGGTGCTTGTACAGAGCCTTGTTTAGAGTGAAAAGAAGGATTGAAAAAATCAGACGTTGCTTGAAACCAAGAAATGAACGATAAGAATGTAATCCTTATGATGGCTCGATATCTGTGGCCGATTTCCAATCTGTGGTTATTAGCAATTCTACAAGCTGGGTGGGAAGTTAAGGGACCAGTACCCTTCTTTTCATTACATGTGAGATTTTAAAATCACGACTTCATGCATAGAACTATGTGTATTTTAACTTTGCATAGCAAGTCAGTTTGGAAAAATAAAAATTGCTTTGGTTGATCTTGATTTTTAGAATTCACATTTATCAAAAATCTTGAATCTCAATTTTGTTTGACCTAATTTTTCATTACATCGTTACTTCATATAACTCACTCAAGGTTCCTTTTAATCCTTATAACAATTGTACAGATCTTAGATTACTGAACTAAATAACTTACCTATCTTCATGTTTGTTAGTCTTATGAGGAATTTCATCATTCCATATTATATCTCCTCTGCTGCTTCTAATTATCCGAATCTTGAAGAGCAATCCTGCATTGAATGCTTTCCTAAGCAAGTCTGTGCCGTGTTCAATGTAATCAGGCAAATATTCAGTGAATGAATTTGCCTTATACGAAACACCCTGCAAAAATAAACATAATAAGTTATTCTGATAAATTGTTGAAACTAAATCATCATCACTTATATGTTAAGCTTTAAACCAAAATCTCTGCAACTCAAGATTGTTTCAAATAAATTTAATGATTCCTCAGAAGCAGACAGTTACAAGCAAAAGCATTATTTGATAATTTTTTATGGGATATTTTCAAATACTCACTCCGAACACGGCATGAAACAAGCAGGCACTAATATGTGAGGCAATACTTTAATTGAACGATTTGAATTTTTCTTGCTAAACATTGGCTATAAAAATGTTTGACTTCTAGGTGAGGAGAAGGTCACATTTGAACCAATGATATTTTACATGTGCAAACAAGCGAAAAAATCGGAAAACACAGAATCAGTGGCACCTTGTTCAGAGTTGCCTTTACATAATATTTAATTCAAAAAAAAAGTTTTAATTTTTCAAAAAAGAAATCAAACATAATATATCTATAATTGGGAGCAGACTTAGAATATGATGACACTAACATTTTACTGATACACAAAAATCTTGCCTCTTGAGTGAAAAATAAATCTGATGTTCCACGCCCTCACCCCAAGCAAAGGTCTGTAAAGGCACCACTGATTGAGATGAGAGGTTACCGGTATTTATTAAAATAATGAAATATTTCAGAGATTCATCTCCGAGCAAATTTACAGGCTGAAATACCAAAAACTACTGAAACTATACAGATATATAGTAATGAAATGCAATTTAACTTACATTTCGTGATTAGGATAGAGTTCAAAACTTGGATTAGAGATGTACCAGTACCATCTTTGTCACCGATACCGATGAAAAACGCTGATACCGATATTACACAAAGCCGATATTCCGATACTATGTAATCAGGCACACAGCCAGGATTTTCAAAAGGAGGGAGTTATTTGAGTACTTTTCGACATTTTGGCGCGATGTAAAATCTGAGTGAAATAGAATCTCCCTGAAATTGTGGTTTCATTGTTACATTCTGACTCCGTATGTCTTTGCATAGCAGTTTGCATCTTATTCAATGTATCCAAGTCGCCTTGAAATGAAATTTTTTTTTAGTCAGTAACTCAGTATACTCATTTTTCGAGAATCTACTAGTTAATTCAAAGCCAAGAAAGTCCTAGAACCAAATCAAAAACCTTCACGAGAAACTTGGGTTCATATAGTTTATTTATAAGGATACTTAAGGAATTATAAGGAAACAAAATTATCTGGCACCACTTTAAACTTGATATGATTGATCGCAAGGTTGCCATAAACTTATTACCACAAAACCGTAAATCGACTAAAGCCTTTGTAGATGCACTAAGCTTATTGGTGGAGTAGTTCTCTGTGCTTGACTTGTCCACAGCTCTCTTTTTTAATAATTTGTCAGTAACAAGAAAAGAACTACTTTCTCAAAATCCTATGATTGCCCATTGTGGATTCATACTCATATGCATTGAAAATGGAAGCCTATATTATTGACATGTGGGCTACGAAAAGTATTAGGGCTCAAAATAGTTACACAGAACCGCATAATCCTGTGTTATAGCAGCAGGAGAGGCTATTTATGCATATTATACTCGATTTACCCCAAGGTAAATTTCCAGAAGACTCAATTTACCTCGATTTTCTCGAACGTCAATAAAACAAAAAGCCGATGAGTTTCACTAAAGTTATGCACAAAAACAAACGGCGATTTCAGCAAAATCACACATTTCTCAGTTTTCCGAAAATTTCAAAATGGAAAGGGGGGAGTGGTTTGACCCTGAAAGCTTCAAATAGCTTCTTATGCATTAGCGGTTGCTAATACAGAGCCATTTTGAAGTGAACATTATAACAACAATGTGTAATTTGAATTCAATTGCTATTTGGGAATCAATGTAAATTAATACAACAAGAATCTTGGTTCCATTAAATACATAATTTAATATTCAGCCAACTGAATTCATTACATGACTCACATTCAGACTTCCAGCAGGGAAGGAGTAGGTGATAGCAAGAGTCCTCGAAAAATATCCTGGCAGTGATTCACCCAACTTTTCCACTGACATTCTCCCACCAGGTGGTTGCTGGTTGATGATTCTTAGACCAGATGAAGTAGCTTGACTTGAAGACTGAGATTCTGAAAATTGAAAAATTATTTTAGTGAAAAGGGTTAGGCAGGATTCAAGTTATACATATTGCGATATTACATAATACATTAACGAACAACTTTTTTGTAATTTTTAAATCCACGAAATCGCTAAGCCCCCATGCCCAATACTGATCCCAAGTTGGATATTATATTTTTACTAATGCTTTTGGATTTGAGCAGTATTGAATTTTTTTATATGACACTTAAATACACCTTCGCTCTTACCTCTGTTATAGACACTCCCTGGGCAAGTCGGGAGTCGAGTGAAAATTCAGTAAATAAATCTGCTCAATGGTCTTGAACCAAGTTTAAACCACGCACCAAAAAGTGGGAGCTGGTGAGGTGTCGGATGTGGGATTTTTTTTCAACCTCGTTATTTTTAAATCATGAATACTGGAAACTCGAGCCGAGTGGAAGTCACCCATTTTCCTAATTATGGTAAATATTGAACCAGTATTTATGTTTTCGATGAAATATCACAAAGTTCAGAATTATAAAACAATAAGCCAGATATAAACAATCAATAGTGATTTAATGCTCAGTGCTCACTTTAGTTATCTACGTTAGGGCTTAAATAGTGCATGATTGCCACCAGGTAAACTCATATTGATAATAAATGAAGCACAACCGGTGTTAGCAAAGCGATGTAATTTGCTGATGTTTCGAATTTCTATACAGAAAAACTTCATCAGGGCATGATATGGAAAGGACACAAGTGCTCTATATATATTCACTTGTGTCCTTTCCATATAATGCCCTGATGAAGTTTTCTGTATAGAAATTCGAAATGTCGGCAAATTACATCGTTTTGCTAACACCGGTTGTGCTTCATTTATTATCAATACGTCAGGGCTTCCCAAACGTTTGAGCTCGCGTCCCCTTTTAATATATTAAAATTTTCCAAGACCCTTGCCCCACACTAATAATGATAAACAGTTTGATATATGCATTTTTAATATTTTATTGACACAACTAATTCTCAACTTTTAGTAGGCCTACTCAATAACAAAAACAAGCAAATATTTACTCAGATTAATGTTACTCAAATGTTACTGCAATTGCCTTATGCTTTTCTGCTGAAATTTTTTTATTTTAGGTTAATTTAATGCTGTACTCGAAGAAGGGATGTCCAATTAGAATTTAATATTCAAATATCGCTACCCTCGAATACCGTTTTTCGTGTTTATAACATATTACATATGTTTATTACATATCCTAGCGCCGCCGTCCATGTTTTGATTTAAAAATTTTCTTTCTTATCAAATACGATGACAGCAGTGTGCGACACGTCTATAAATTATCTGGCAGCCCGTTTGTTTCCGTGAGTATGTACAATGTGTTGCTAGCGGACTTCAACGAGAAGACGATGATACAATGAAAAAATTAATAAAAAGTTTTGAATTTGCTGTGTGTGCTCATTTTCAGACATTACGTTCTCTCTCAGCGGTCAACTCCTCCGGCCGCTGTCCTCCTGCCCGCCGAGGTTTCGTTTAGCTTAGTCTAGTCGGCCAACACCAAAGATAAACTTTCGTGGTTACGGGTTCAACCATTATTATGATTCATATTAATATTATGTCCGAGTTTTGTAGGGGCTTATAACGAATTAGAGCATTTACAGGTAAAATGTGTCCCTATTTAGGGAATTTTCGATCTACGAAGGGCCTTCAGAAACTAATTAATTTTGTAGGTTGAGTTTCTACTGTAGTTGCAAGCACAAAAAATTTACTTTTGTTGTTGATCTTACAGTATTTACAGTTGATCAACAATTCAGCAATTTCTATAGAAAACTGTTAAAAATTGAGTGTCACACCGACTTTAACGAATTCAGTGAGAAACACGTTTTTATAACATTGTGTTTTTTGCAACAGGAATTTGCTAGCTAGTCCCACCAATATGACAGTGGAACTGCAACGCAAAAAGATCGGGATTGCTAGCACATACAAGATTAACTGAATTAAAAACTAGTTTCACGGGTACACCATTCAAAATTGGCACTTCACTGTGGGGCCGCACAATTTTTCTTTGCGGGCTGTAGTTTGCATGCCCTTTTAAACCAATCAAAATGCATGGACAAAACATCACTCACAAGAATAATCTTGCACCAACTCAAGAATGCTTACCTTGATATAACAAATATAACTTTTGGGATTCTGTGGATAATAAAAGTCACAATCTCTGAAGACATCCTTACCAAGCAATGATTGTATTGGTTGACATTTGGATTTAAAATTTAAAAATTGGAATATTATTTGATAGAATTAGCCTGAAAATGGCGGTCAGGCTGTTTTAGGTAGTATGGCCAAGAACCACCATTCGAATAATTCATTGCCATGCGATATGCAAATTTCGGTATTTGTATAAACGCATACATAGGATATTGGATCCCCATATGAAAAATTACTATGCAACGCTTGAAAAATCCAAGGCCACAATATAAGTCAGCTCAAGTGTTGGAGTTTTGCAAAATAAGAAGAGTTTCTAGAATATCAGCTTGGTTTTGCCACTTGCCACAACAATTTGCCATACTTGATTGGGTGCAAATTGCATATTGATAAAACAAAAAAAACATCTCGTCACCTTTCATCTTTTGTCTCAATTCCTTATTTTCTTTCTTTGTTTGTTCCATTTCTTGTGATTGTTGACGCATCATCATCTCTAATTGTTGTCTGCTTTTTTCTGATTCTTGTTTTTCTTTCTCTGCTTCATCTTTCTGTCGTTTCAGTTCTTCCACTGTCTGAGGTTGCTTGAAGCCTAATAAATACATAAGCAATACAATTAAGTGAATGAGTATAATAGGACATATTGGAATTCTGAAATTACAATACAAAGCCAAAAAACGTTTTTATCTCAATCAGTCTTGTAATTCCAAGGTTAAAAGGGTTTTACATGACAGGTACAAATATCTTGAATTGTTATCAAGTTAAAACACAACCCCAGCATGCCCTTCAAAAACCCATCAACGACTACTAGTATAAGGATAAGCTATGGACCATTGTATGAAAATTCAATTTTATAATTCAATCAGTTCCTACCTCTGAAAATTCAAATGGATAACTAAGACCTTAAAATGAAATAATTCTTTTTTCTATTTATTATAGCCCTATTCAATACAGCAAATACAGATGACTTACATAGGTTAGGAAATGGGCAAACCAGTTCCCCACCAAAGCATATATGCTGTTGAATTTGATCCAAAGTAGGTCGCTCTTTTGGAATTCGATGAAGCATCCAGCCGACTAAATCCCTCATCTCACTTCCCAGTTTGCTCAGGTCACATCCTTGATTTTTCTTTATCAAGTAACTCCATCCAACAGGGTCATCACCAAATGGGTGACTCCCATCAGTCTCAATGAAATGTATCACAAGGGCCAGTGAGAATACGTCGGCTTGTTTGGATATGACATTGTCATTGTATGTCTCTGGGGCTCTCCAACCATCTGTACCAATGCCTAAAGTGCTCACTTGGGTGACAGAGTGACCATGGGTCATTTCTTTGCTCAATCCAAAATCTATCACTTTTAATTGCATTCCATGTTCTGATACCAAGATATTATCAGGTTTTAAATCACGATGTATGACATTATTCCTATGGATGTGAGCAATGCCATTTACAAGTTGTTGCTTTAGTATCTGCTTGATTCTTTTGACTTGTTTTGAACTTTTTATAAAGCCAGTCAGAGTTTCAGGGCCACATAGTTCCATTGCTATGAAAATATGCTCGACTGGGCCAAGGTGATAAATGCCAGAATCTATAATGTTGGCAACGTTCTGATGAGGACTGAGTTTGGCCAAAATTCTTGCTTCCCTCTCATTCTCCTTGCTGTACTTCAAAGATTTAACGGCGATATCACCTCGACCAGGAGTTCCATAAATCTTCACTCCTTTATAAACATTTCCATATTTGGAAATAGGTTGACCATGAAGCATGTAGAGTGAATTGCCCAAAGAGATTGAACCTTAAATACAAAATACACAAATATTTTATTCTAACCAAAAAAATGAAACATAATATTAATAGAATGGAGTAGTGAAACTAAAATTATTGGTGTGCAGGTTAAAGACCTCATGTTCACATCCAATACCTCATGCAGGTTGCATATTGACAGTCTTTCTGAATACAGTAGCACCTTGAGTATAATAGCCCATAAAAGTCATATCTTACTATACTATAAATTGAAAGAATCATTTGAGCATACAGTGTAATTCTCCAGCAATTCTATAAATATATATATATATAAATGTTCTTCCGAATAAAAGAGTTCATTAATCAATTCAACTAGCAGGTGTTGTTTATTAAATTTTATTTCATTATTTTCCATTATTTAGGAAATATACAACACAAAAAGTATACAGTAATATAAATACTGAGAAATCCTCACTTCTAACAGTAAGTAACATACGGTAGTTGCTTCTAACATCTATGCAAATTAGTACATACTAGGATCTATGTATTATGTGGTAAAGGAAATCCATATGGAATTCTCACAACATAAACAATTGTTAGTACAAGAATACTAAAGCTGTGTTTATGTTTGGCACCAAAAGTTGTCTTGAAAATAAATCATTCCAAACATTTGAAATATGTTTCTGTGATTCAGTACAAACCTGGGATTGGGTTAGTTCGTTCTGGAATTGCAGAAGAAGCACTTTCCCCAGCTGAAGACTCTTCAGGTTCTCTGTTTTTATTGCCCTTATCGTATGAAATGCCAGAACTTTCCGTAATATAGCAGTCTGTATTTATATTATCTCCTGAATAAAATACAATGAGGCATTAATCTTTTAGCAGGGTGGATATTTTATAGATAAATGAAATGATTCACTGACCTTGCTTTTGATTAATAATCACAGTCTTAGCTATCACAGCTCCATGCTTTCGGGAATTTTCCATCAGGTAATCCAGACCTCGAGCAAAGTTTAGATCTAAAGCTTGACTTGTGCCAGGTAAAACTAGTGCTTGTGAAGCATTTTGAGATGTTGTGGGATCTTCTGTATCATGAGAAGTTGAAGGTTGGTCTGGTGATTCAGGATCAGAGTCATCTAATTCAATTATATTCGGCAATTTATCCATTTTCTTTCCAGAATTATTTTTGTTTTAAAATTGACTCAGATCGAACTAAGAACAACAGCTGTATGAACAAGATTCAGACATCTGGACATTATCGATTAAAATACGTCATATATTCTGCTTATTTTAACCATATGGCGAACCACGGCCTCTCGTCTGGTTACCGGTCCAGATCGGGTATGGAATTAGTTAGCCAGTTATTTGTTTTCGAAAGCATGGAAGTCGATAAAACAGCTAAAAGATTATGGCGAACCACAACCTCTCGCCCAACTACCAGTCTTTGTCGGGTACCGGTATTATTCAATTACTGGTTTCAGAAGCATGGGCTTGTGTCTCACAAACGAGGGGCGTCTGGGACCATGTCAGATGCTTCATATCGTGCCATGCTTGTCTCAATAAAAATCTAAATTAATCGTGGCCGTCACATGACCGAAATTGCCGTTTTCTGCTAAAAACTCTCGAATGCTACAGTAAAATTTTTTTTCCTTCGGTAAATCGGATTATTTTTTCCCAAGGAATTCAATGATGATGTTACTATAAAGTGCGCTTTTCTGTAGTATTTTGCGCAACTTCATTATTACCGATATTGAGGGACAACAATGTTCAGACGTCTCCCAAAGGAGGGGTGTCTGATCATCTGTAAAATGGGTTTCTCTGAAACGGGACAATGTCACCTGATTTGTATAGTGTGCCGTACTGTAGTGGTACCGGTTACGCTATATATCTGTATTTTGAGTTTGGCAACTGGGATTTACAAGATAAATTATAAGTATAAGTTTAGAAGTATAAGATTATTTTGACTCCATAATCAGCATAACAATACATTTGACAGATAAAAACAAATAAATAAAAACTGATTATGAAATCAGGGGAGCAAACGAAACCTTAGATAAGGTTTATAACGTACAAAATATAAGATGGAAGGTTTTGCCAAGAGGAAGTGGTACGTGTTTACTCACTGAGAAGTTATTTAAGTAAGAATAAAACGTGATAAATTTAGGGTACGGTATACTACCCGTATACAGTAAACAAAAAAATAAATAAATACTAGAAAAAGAAAAAAATTATTTGCCACACTATATTGATAATTTTGTAATGGTTGCCATTGCCAAATTGATCGATCTTCTAATCGTTAATTAAAATATAAAAGGAAGTTTCTATTGAAAACATATTGCCAAGCTGATTATAGTTGGGAGTCAAATGCCAGAATGCCAAGTGCCCTTGGAAATTATAGATAATACAGTAATAACAAAACGATGTATGTCAGTATGTGTATTTTTTCATGTCCAATAATGAATACATGTAATTACAATGCTTTCAACTTGTATATTGTTCAAGTAATAATCTAACTAAAGCGAAACTTTCTGAAGTCAGATCAGAACTGAAAGCAGCCATTACAGCATTACGAACGAGTTCTCTTTTCTAAATCCGATGACAGCGGTGTTGCCAAGAGTCTGAAAAATCAGAAAAACCCGTAGTCGTCGTATATTCAATAGGTATTTGAAACCTACTAATATTAAAGCTCGAAGTAAAACGCCATTGCACTTTTATTTGTTGTTAACTCAACACATTCGGATAGTTTTATTCGTGACGTCATAGGAGCAAAATGGTTTGAGTATTCTTTAAGACAGGGGTCCCCAAACCGGGGGCCGCGATCCCAAATTGGGTCGGAGTGATAAATAGGTAGGGTCGCAACCAGGTCATGGGGTCGCTGAGGTATGGTAGAGGATGAATGTACAATACAACTCATCTAAGATTTGACAAACCATGTTAAATTTAGCAGTTTGTACCAGGGCTTAATGTAAAACAGGCCCATAGACATCGCTTTATGCTTATACTATTGAAAATGTAGGTGCTTAGTGTGACATAACTGTTTGGTTTAGCTTATTTTACTTAATACCACCACATGAACAAACTTAAAAGTCCTGTGAAAGAAGCTCTAAAGTTTCATGAAAAATATATATATTGACCTGGGGTCGCACTGGACACTTGAAAGTTGTTTTTGGGGTCGTCCTGAAAAAAGCTTGGGAACCCCTACTTTAAGACGTAATATTCACCCTGAAGATTGGCTCGTTCGGGGTCGAAGCTTAACATCGATTCAGACGTCAAGTCGCAATAGGGTAATTTTTTATATGTGCCGTTGCTGAATTTAAGAAAGAGTTCTACGTGAATATTGTGATATGCACTTGCCGTTGAACATATGCTAGACAAACTGACAATGCCGGATTAATTGACATTGAACTACTGTAATTTCAACGTATAAGTACACGGAATGACGGGAGCGCTGAAAGATACACGGCCAAGAAGGTCAGTGTACCCACAGGATAAAATAGTCTCATCATATTTTCGTATCCGATCGATGTGTGAAGAGTTGCATGCCAACCAACAGTTGAACCGTACCGGTACTTGAACTGCCCGTAAAATGAGGAGCCCAACAAATATTCCACTCATACTGTCATAATTAATCCAGTAATCAAAGATAAATAAAATTGATTGATGAATAATACAGTAACAAAACGATCCATCTGTATTATTTCGTGTCCAATGATAAATTCTTGTAATTACAATGCCTTAAACTTGTATATTGCTCAAGTAATGATCTAACTAAAGTGGAAAGCTCTGAAGTCAGAACCAAAAGCAGCCATTACAAACGACTTCCCTTTTCTAGATCCCGTCCCCTCTCCTGTCGGTGGTGTTGACGAGAGTCTAAAATATGACAAATATCAGTTGTCGTTTGTAACTATAACAAGAGAACTACGCTCAAATATATAGTCACTTAGTGGCAAATTTGGATGACGTCGTAGCAATCGAATAAACGAATCGCATGCAGCTCACCGAAATATTCAAATAAGAAGAAGAGTGCCAGGATAAAATGCAAAACGATCTTTATGTCCACTTACGTGCCCAATAATTACGAAAATCTACTAACACAAAGGTTTGAAGTAAAACGCCATTGCACTTTTGTTTGGAGTATGACAACCCAATGCACTCAAACAGTTTATCATTTGTGACATCATAGGCGAAAACTGAGTTACGAGTAATATTTAAGACGTGGAAGACATACGCTTGAGCAGGTCAGTGTGCGATTTTTCGTTTTCGGTTGTTGTGTGAAGTTACAACCACCCTGAAAATTTGAGATGGACGGATAGGACGATTTTATTATATGGCGAACCATAGCCTCCCACCAGTCCATGTCGGGTTCAGAATCAGTTAGCCAGTTATTCGTTACAGATTCGCGGAGGAAGCTGTAGCTGACCAGCGGTTACGTGTACCACCCTGTGGCTACTAGGAGTTCAGCAATCTTTTCGGACATAATTATCCCCACACTGGATGCAAACTTGCGCAGTGTAATCAGGTGTGCGATGACAAGCGTATTCGTGAAACCTATGGATGTTTACTTGAAGCATCAACTTCCTTGTTTACTTCGTGACGTTGGCCAATCAGGAAGATGCAAAAAGTGACGTTCAGTGCATCCGCTTAGCCTTAGACACTTTTCTCACTCAGGCAGATTTCCAAGCGTTGTCGTAAACAATGCCTCGCATTTTTAAATTATATTCGTTAGTTTTCAGTTTTGTTTTGGACATTTAAATATAAATCAAATAATTCAATGATCACTTTAAAGACAATTGTCTTCCTAGAACTTTCAGTTTAATCGCAGTTATAAAAAATTAGGGTAGAAATAGCTCTGATAGACTAGGCTAAAATTCTTTACCGGTACTTTTAAAAATCAGATTGCTGTATGCTATTAATCAGAATGATGGTTTGAAACAAATACCCCATTTTACAGGTGCCAACTCGCAAAACTATTCATAAAATGAGCATCGAGAATTCTACAATGGTAAAGTATAGGAAGAATTTCCCGGGAGTCAAAGGTGAGTGAGGTCCATTACGATGCGCCATACCGTCAGGTTGAATAAACTACGTTGGCGGGAAAGCGCCCAAATGTTTCTTTGTCCACGTGTACAGGTACACCAAGTAGTCATGTTCATACAAGTGTTCGAAGTACAACTGGGTAATGTAGACTTTCTTAGAATTATAAACAGTCATAACTTGTTTTTTCACTGGATATAATTGAATCAAATAACCCCAAGCCATATCACAATGACAAATCAGTTTTAATATAATTTAAGTTACACACTTGATAAGTACATTTCTGTGCATGCTAATTTACTATATATGATACTAATTCTTCACTGTTTGATTACCCTGTACGATTGTATCCTATTGAATTGTACTGCGATCGCGACCAAAAACAAGTTAAAATATATACTTTATTGAACCCTAAATGGGCACCAAATGTATTTCAATTGCCGTGTAATGATTGAAGTCTGATAACTTAGGTTGCGTCACCGGAATTCTTTGTATCCAATACTTTTATAAAAAATTCATACTGAGATTACCTCCACCCTAATGTAAGAAAAACATCACTGCGAATTTTACAGAGACTAAAATGCATACT
The DNA here is from genome assembly GCF_013122585.1 of Styela clava. Taxonomy (NCBI): domain Eukaryota; kingdom Metazoa; phylum Chordata; class Ascidiacea; order Stolidobranchia; family Styelidae; genus Styela; species Styela clava. The sequence goes on along the minus strand of NW_024102830.1, from coordinate 16,237,078 downwards.
CGTGTAATATTTTCAAGAACTATCGAATTCGCTAAATCGCTGTTATCTGCCACACAGTCAGTCATGATTGCGATTATGATTTAATCGGGATGGGCACAAATATACTAATCAAACTACCGACCGCAGGCAGGATTCTTAAAAGGAAAGGGTTCAAAATTGGAATTGGAAATTTCGTGACCCTTATTCATGAACACAGTTTTGCGGATAAATCGAAGATTGACATACATGTAAGAATGCGAAATCAGAGCTTGTTTGAATTTCACTAGGTGATAAATTTGCGACAGAGAATACTTAATTGCAGAGCTGTGCTTGAAATTATCAACCTCGATATGGCGCCGATAATTTATACAACAAAAACATCTGATTTTCCTGCCTCCGACACTATTGTGACAAAACAAGGGTCATGACAACACAATCCATGACCGATGCGGGCATTAATTGTGTTCAATGTAACCTGCAATTACGTGGAATTACGACGATATAAAATCAATGCTAATCAGAATTACCGCGGCAATACGCGGAGATGAAATGAGAAACAATGAAACAAAGTCTGACTACCACACATCTTCAACATTTCTGCTAAAACAAACCTTATGGCGTTATATTTCGTTTTAGGTTTTAATATTTTATAATGCTATAATATAATTTGGGTTACGAATTCACCTCTTTATTACGGTAATTATTTTTAGCATATCGTCGCCGATGATTATATAATATACTAACTTGTTTTCCACACTGAACATAAAAGTAATCATCGTCGACCGCGTGGAACAATACACGCATATATGCCGAGGGAAACTTGTGTTTTAGACTTAGAGAGAATAAACACCGACGTAAAGATGTTTACGGACTAAAAAACACGCCACGCTGCCGAAAACAATCCGCAATTTCAACAAAATGCAATCGCGCACGTTATTAGCGATTTTTCCAGTCTTCTAAAAATATCGAAAGAGAGGGGGTTCGACCTCGAAATTATTAATATATATGTCAAATTTACAGCCTGAATATATATATAGTTTATCGGAAATTTATATTATTTATTCATGGCTTGTATTCCCTATCAAGAAGGTTAAACATTTAAGTTGATTTTAATTACCTCGGAAATATTAATCGGTAAGTAACAATTTCAAAATGTTGTTGGGCCCCGTGAATAATAGTCAACATATTCCAGGGCTGCGTAACACCAAAGTTTGAGAACTTCTGGTCTACGCTGTATCACTTTTTCATTTTTTTACCTACTCCGTATTACTACGTATATCGCGAGATCTGACACAATACGCCATATCTTAAGCTAGTACTAACGCGTGAGCCATAGCCATAATTTCATTTTTTAGTTCTATTACGAGTTCGGGGCTAGCCAAGTGACTGTAGTATTTGTACATGAAATAATGGCCTAGCCAGGTTAGGTACATATACTACGTTCCGGTGTCCGCCATCCTGGTTCACATACCTCCGGATTGCCCTATAGCGTGAGGATTCACTTCACTAGATTGAGCTCTATCTCAAATAAATCATTATCTATAGGAATTCGAAACAAATGCTCCTTTGCCTAGCCAAATACAATACACAAAGTACCAGAAATGATGCAAATGATATTATCAGAATCACAAAAGTAATGGACAAGGGAGTAATATACTGCTAAATTATTATTTACACAAATACAAAAGAATCAAATTCTACATGTGACTATGAATAAGAACTACTGTCACCGAAATCATTTTATTTAAAAAAAGTGCATTTGAGAATTCGTTTTCCTTTTAAAGTATTTATTATTTTTGTTGCCAAAATTTTTGATCGTTGTTTGAAATGATAGAGATGTCAAAATAACTTAATGACAAATTATCCACTAAATGGCGATGGTATTAACGGAAGAAATATAAATACTTTGTTCGGAAACAAACATAAACCATGAAACTGCAAGGTCCTAAAATCATTCACAGTGGGTAAACGAGTACTTTAGAGAATATTCGCCACTTTTTATAGTCTAACAATGATCTAAAACTACAGCAAAATTACTTATTGACGATATGTATATAAAATACTGATTCAATAATTGGCTGTGAAAACATCGGTACCTGTGAACTATTTCTACATATAAAATATAAACATGAAAAAAATAAATCTCTCTGATACAATTCTATACAGGAGGTGGGCCATTGGTGTATGTTAACATAGGGGTAAAAGAAAAGGCATAATTATTCTGGCGAAGGCAAGCAAATCCATCGTCGGATGTGGCTTGCAGGAACCAAGGTAGTAAAAATAAAAGTAACATTAACAAATAAAAGGGAAAAGCGGCAAAACAGACACGGCAACAAAGTCCTGCTTTTTTGGTATTTTCTGAAGGAATAACGGTTGTAACCATGCGACCAGTTTTTGTGCGTTTTGCTGACATGGCCACTGTGATTCCACGCCTTTCTGCCGCTACCGTTGTTTGTTTCATAGCAACGGCTTTACCAATAACTGTTTTTGTCTCTAATTGTCGTTGATTTCTTAGTTTGGAGCGAGCATGTAAAGATTTATGTGTGACGTCATCAATGCTAGAACACGATTCTTGAGTGACATCATAAAGTCCTTTCGTCGGTGAGTCGGAAAATTTGTCAGTCGGTTGAGTCGTTGCCATTTCTTGGTCTTCAATTGGATTTTTTCCGGAGCTAAAAATAGAATTACTTTAATTAGTTGAGCAAATAAATAATTGATTCAGTCAAATGATTCAATTGTTTATTTTTAAATACGAAAAACATAAAATGTAAGATATCGTAACCGGAACACGTAGTCATTGGGGCGTTAATGTTGCCGTTATTTGTAGCCATAGCAATAATACAATATAGCTTAAGAGATTAAAGCTGAAGATGTATGTTAAACAAATAGCAAGAAACAGAAGCCAAAATGCTCTCTGAAGCATGCAAACGGAAAGGAGAAGAATCTCTCGAAGATGTAAAATGTTTAAAGTAATTGTAAAAACAACTGAATTTTCTGAACCTCGTTGAAGATTTCATGCAAAAGCAAAAAACAAAATTCATCAGCAGGAAACAATAAATCAACAACTTAACTGAATCTCAAAAAAGACTGACCAAAGTACACCAAAATTGGTTTTAACTTGATATATACAGCTGTTGGAATGGTCACCAATTCAATAGTTTGATATTCAAGAAAATTGGTAGATAGTTTGGAAAGCCAAATATGTGTTGGGGGAATAAATATTTCCCCCTTCAAGTCCTCTCATAGTTCGTCTCGGGCACCTTTGCCTATATGCAAAAATTGTTTAATTTTTCATCATGATGCAGCATTTAACTTCAACTTTATTTTTCAATTTTTATGCATATAAGGTGGTTTTTGCTTTGCACTTGAACAGTTCAGTATTGCAGAATTTAGTCTTGCATATCATTTTAAATATGCAATTAGTTCTTTTCTACAACAACCGTATATGCCTATTTTACGGAATTCAAAATAAATTTCTATTAATAATGATTAATTTTGAAGAAATTTACTTTCAATTTTTTTAATTCATTTTTGAATAGCAGGTTTGAATTTTGGATAGCAGGATGATGGTTGATGTTTTTAAGAATTCGGATTATTAAATTACTTTTTGACCAATCAAATTGAAACTTATGCCACGATTTTCTATGCCAGGTGTGATTTTTCTGCCTTATTGATCCTTATTTCAGTTTGAAACTGGTAGGAAAAGTTTTAGAAGATGACTCTTCAAAATCACAACCGATTATTGTAGCATTAACTCGGTTCCAAATTTAAACTAGTTTCCAATTTGATTCGATCTTGTTCCTTACCTTTTTACTTTCTGGGATTCCACTCAAGCAAAACATCTACCTAACATTAAAATCTAAATATTTGTGCCCTACTGGTAAGCTAGTATCAACATAGTGTTCCCATTAAAAATATAATGAAGTAGATCCTAAAAATCACAATGGGAACACAGTAATATTTTAGGTTTTATTTTAAATCCCTATATTAAATATCTATACCATCATTCTCAGCAAAAACATCAAATACTCAACCACAATGCGCCAATGCAAAACCACATTTTTCAAAATGAAAAGCAAATTTCTTCAGCACAAAAATCTTATAAAAATTTAAAACCAGTATTACGTCTAAACTGCAAGTAAATATATAGTCGCTACCTTGTCTGAGCTGAGCTAGCATATTAAATTCCAAATCCATGTATTTACAATTTGTGAATAAGGTATAGATATTCTGTTCTACACCATGTATGGTTTGGTACTACGTCGTAATCTTTATCTGTAGTTCATGTTTGATCGTTGATATCAATATTCACTTACTTCCAAATGTCTAGTCAAATATTTACCGTACTCCAAATGGTGGGTGCTGATTGGTGGATTTTGAACTGCTTATTGAAGCGGGGATAATAGCCCATTTATTATGCTTTGTTAGGAGTTGTCTTATAATGTACAATGGTGGCTTGGGTATTTCAACATTACTTTGTGGTTTATGCTGAGCATATTTGTATTAAACTTTTTTTAAATCGGTATTAATAGGCTTCGAGTATTTCATAGTACGATGTACTCGTGGTCTAAACATTACTAAATTGCCCCTATGGAGAGTCCAAACTTCAGTCAAATTGTATTAACAACTTCAAGATCTATGCTAAATTGTTTTAAACGAATTTTCAATGGAACAGACAGTGCCAAAAATAGATAATTTCTCTTTATAATTAAACCACATAATAGCTCAGAACAGAAGAGATACATTTTTCAAACTATCGGTTTTGGGTGGCAAAATTGTTGTTGCTTAGAATTTAGCAACAGGTATATATACATAATCATTATCAAAGTCATTCAGAATTGAATATTAACAATGTTATTTTGTCACGAATTTAGGAGCTGTTACCTAGTGTCCATTCATCGTATGAAAGCCTTGTATTTTGCAGCAGCACTTACATACACTTACTTTTGGTTCGGTGAAGTTGATAATCTCATGCTCTTCTAGGCTTACGCTTGGTAGAAGCCAGCTCTGACTGAGAGCTCATAATATTTGTACTATAGGATTTATATAAAATTTTTCGTCTCGACATATCATGATTTTGGTTTTAATTTTGACCATTGTCATAATTTCTGGCTTATTAATACCAGAAATGTAATTTTTTTCGAAAAGTTAGAAATATTTTAACATGCTTTCTGCCCATTGATTTCATTTTCAAGTCTTGTTTGTACCAAATTCTTTGATGAATTCATACACATGTACATGCGTTATCTGAAGCACATTTCATGCAATACTTCGGAGTTGGTGTAGTGAAAATTTGCCATTTTTATTGAGTTGTATGTTCAGTGTTCAAAAGGCCATAATTTCTGTCTTGGTATATTCAATATGAAAACATGCACAGACACCAAGTATGCTGTTAGTAGTTCCTGGCACCAATCCGCAAAAGAATGAGCAACATCCATTCATAGACAATGTTAATACCTCGAACTGCTCAAAAAATATTATAGTTGAAGACGCCAATTTAAATGAACCATGCGATGAACATTATAGTTGAAGACACCAATATGTTAAACAAACAAGAGCATCGTCGTTGCAGATGTTCAATGTAAAATAAACAAACAAAGACCCATGCAATTTTTGGGTTGACAACCTTTGACCCATGAACTTTAACTAACCTGTGGAGTTCCGAAGCTTCAACCTGATAGGAGTGGACAGAGATTCGAAAATCAAGAAAGTGAGAGAGATCAAGAGAGAGTGAGAGAAGAGAAAAAGAAAAAAATAAACAGTTTAATTTCTGTGTATAATGGGTATTCTCAAATTTTGGGGAATATTTGGGTTCGAATTTTTATATTGCAATACAGATACAGTAATAACAAGTCCGATGACTTTATTTAGAAGTAAATTTGTGACACTTCATTCAATGTAAAAGCTTAGTAGTAGCATCAATTTAAACTTCCATGCTGTTTCGTAATTGGTTTATGTCAGAATTACAGTAAACCATGCACATCTGGTACAGGGGAAGGTTCCGCATTCTTTATATTATTTTCTGATTACTCGTCACGTTTACTTGTGTGTTCATACCATCATCATCATATATTCATATCATTAGCTATCTTCCCCGGTGCAAAAACTATGTATTTTTTATAAACGTAACCCCCCCCCAAACCCCTCAAATTTTACCCACCTTTCTCTGCAGCATCCTTAGTCTGATTGGTGTGCTTGATCTCAATGCACCATCTGTTGATATCTCAGAGTCTGATTCAGAACTTCTTTCTTCTCTCTGTGATTGACAAAGCAAGAGACAGGTTCATTATAGATTGCTAAATTATAATATTTAAATTATTTTCATGCTGTCACTTTAATCTTCAACTACCGGACAAGTCACTTGAGACAAGTTTTCATTTTTTCTACCATTTTTCTGGGCTCTCCAGAGCATTTTTTATCTGAACCATGTGGTGATGTATATATATATATCTAAGCATCGCTCGCTTGTGTTGATTAATGTTCAAGGCAGACAATAATGTGAACATGGCTCAACCAATTGGCCAACATCTTTTTGCAAACTGTGAACCAAAACAGCCATGCATGATTTAAAGTTGTTAAAACTAAGATCTCACCACTCTTCTTCTTGTAGCCTTGATTTTGTGTTCAATATCTCTCAAATCTGATCTGACAGCATCGAGCAACGCCTTCAACCGGCCATTCGTGCTGCGAACTTTTTCTGATAATGCTCTTGTGCCACCTACTGGATGATTTTTGTCGCCCGGTGTTGTCAGTCTGATGCAGATATCTTGCATTGAGGTTACCTATAAAAAATACATGACCATTGTTGTAAATTTATCAAGATTAACATAACTAAAGCTGATACTAAACCTCTATCTATTTCCATGTTATTTTTTGTGCATAATGCACCATGCATGAATGTCACATCGTGCTAAGTAACATGCTTCAATTTCAATGCTTTCAATTTCCTTTGCAAAGCTGAATACCCTGCAGTTTATTGAGAATGGATTTTATGGAAAATAAATATGTGGGAGAAATGATGTCATTAGACCACACAACCACAATTCAGTTTTCACCAGGAGGATCCCAGTGTTTTGAGCAAGAGTTACATGTTGTTTAATATTAATTAATGAATGGTTGTACATGGCCTTTAGAGCATAGGGCATGACTGAGTGCCATATAAAACTCTAACACTTCACAATAGATCATAGAAATTTTTTTATTCCTACCTTTGAAATTGCTTCTAATGTATCGATTCTAATCTGGTCTAGTACTTTGTGATCTTTCCTTAATCTGTGCATTCTTGATGTTGGCGATGAATCAGCATTTTCTTTTTGCTGAATCTTGTTCATGTCGTCACGGTGATGGTTTTGTAAACCAACCCATGCTGACAATTCAGTAAGCGTTGATTGAAATTCCTAAAAATATATGATTATTGAAGTTAAAGGTAATTTATATTTCAGAGTATGGAGTTATATCAGCAAAGTTGCTGGAGAAATTATAAAAGAAGTACCAGTAACTACATTTGGAAAAGTTCATTTTAATCTATAATCAAAATTACTGCAGTTTTTACGTAGTGTATCTACCTATCTAAGATATCAGATTTTTCCGGTTTATCCTGTGGAAGAGGAAAGTTGATATGAATGCAATCATGAGGTGAAGCGCCGTTTGGTTACCAGTCCAGATCAGATGAAATAGTTATTTTACCAGTTTAATGCTCCAGAATCATAAACTTGGTAGTACGTTATGCCTCACAATGAACAATATGGACCAAAGCCTCTTAGTTGAAACAAAAATCTATTCTGTTCAGGCAAACTTGTATTTTACCTGAGAATTCGATAAGCTTTCTTGTAGGCTTTTGTTCCAATCCATCGATGTTTGTTGTAGCGATTCCCAATGGTTATTCATGCTTGACAGTTTTATTGTGACATCAGAATTACCAGAGTAGGATGATGACACAAGATTTATTGACAAAACAATCGCTTTTCTTTGTTCAATGGAAGCTTGTAAACTCTAAAAATAAAATTTAATAGAAATGATATGATGGTGCTCATTTTAAATAATCACACCTTAGTTTATGTTTTCTTTTACTGTGAAATGAATTTAAAAAATCCAAACTAGTAAGTTTCCTTTTACAAAAATCACTGTATTTGTAAATCCTATCGAAATCAAATATTTATTCTATCACTTTACTTCTATACATACCTTCAACTCTATAGATTGTTGATCAAGGTCGCTTATTGTTTTGTCAAATTTTGATTCTGATTTTTTCATTTCCTGGTTCGTGACCTTTGTAGTTGCATCTAGCCATGCTAAGGTTGCTATGAGGTCATTCATGAATTGTTGGGTCATTTCATCCTGCGAAGTACGAAGCTTTTTTGCAGGTGACAGATCATCAGGTTCATGAGATACTGAAACATCATGACTTCTTCTGCTTATGTTACTCTGTGATATTAGAAAAAATTTGTAATGGAGTTATTTTGTTGAATAAAAAACCGGCAATGAAATTATATCATGGTTGAATTTTAATTTTTCTGTCATTATTGTACTTTATATAAAACTAAAAATAATCCAGGGGAAAGTACACCAATAATTTGGCAAAGCTTGGTATTCTTTTAGGTCTAGTGCATGTGATGTTTTCGGCCAGCTATCCAGTCAATCGTTTCATGGGCATGGTTTTATATATTTGCGGAAACCGAAAGTGGCTACGTTACCTGTTAACCATCTTGCATGGATGCAAATTGGGCAATTTCCTACAAATTATTAAAACACATATGGTTGTAATTGGACTTGGGTAATTTGTGGTGTGACGCGTATTATTGAAACTTGGTATAATGCATTAACCGAATCAAGTTTTTTTACAGCTATGAGGTTATAGGAAATAATACATACCTGTCTTGTACCAGTACTGTCTCTTGATACATGAAGAAGTGGAATATCGTCACTTGCTGTTTCAAAGGGTGAAATTTCTGAAAATATAAAAGGGATATATGATGTTTTACTCAATATGGAGTTTATATTTGGATCATATACAAGAAGCAAGTACATGCCCTCAAAACTGGTAACTATTTCTTGTTAATAATACAATAAAAAAACTCATTTGTGTTATTTAAACTATTTTACTTTTGAAAATTTGTCATTCCAAGTATTAAGATGTCAGACAAAAAATAGGAATTTCTATAATTAGCAATGATTTCGTAAATTTGTTTGTTGAATATTTGGCACTCCCATAGTGTGTGTACCAGGTTAAGATTAGGCCATGATTTTATCCAATTTTCCTTATTTTAGTTCTATTATGAGTTCGACCAAGTGAATATACCCCCTGCCCATATGTACCAGTCCCTTTACACAACTTGATGTAAAGTAGGTGAACAAAATCAGTTACCTTCATATTGGCACGCACAGTTCTGGAGCGCTGAATATGAATTAGAAATATAACAGTAACCCAAAGTATGTTTATGAGAAAAATCGAGAATTCCGATTTCATATGTAATTCAGAAACAAATCAAAAAATTTACCCGGTATTGAACCATCATCTGTTAGTGCACCCGCATCTTTTGTTTCTAGCTCGGACTGGCTGATATCGTATAAGTCCCACTCAAGACTCTCAGGTGTAGCTCTGGAAAGGAAAACAAATCGTTAGCAAACAATAGTTCTTGCTTCATAAGTTATGGGCCCCATTAATGTTATTTTATATGGCAGAATAAATAAAATTTTAAAATATGGGTTTTTGTATTTCAAACAATCGGCTGCTTGAGATCTGTTTGTGCATAAATGTACTTCCTCAATATTTATATCTTGTTGGTTGGGCTAGAATAAAAAAACGGCTGCTTGTGACTATTTTGAAACCCAACCCATACGCAAAAATTTTTTCTTATAATCTATGAAGAAAAGTAACCACAAATACCGGTATACCTTCCGCTGTGACTTGTAGCTGACCTTCTATCACTTCCTTGACTTCTTGGTGTTGCTAGGAAGCGGTCATGGTCTGGCGGCTGTAAAGAAGGGCTGCTGTTCCTGGAAGAACCTACAAAATTTGTTGACAGTAATCACATTTAATCATTTGTTTGTTTACATTCAGATGATACCACAATATTTTTGAAAGTCTGTTATGACTAAATTGCGTTAATAATTAGAGGTCACTAGAGCAGACAGTTTTTGTTTATAATGCATTTGTAATGGTTGCTTTCAGTCAGTATTTGTCATTCTAATCATCTCTAAGACGTTACTCACTTGTTCCACTGATATAATTTTCCCACCAACTCATTTGTGCGAGTTCTGTATCTTCAAACAAGGATGAATCAAGAGGTTGGGGCTCGTTCTGAAAAATAAAATAGGTGTATTGCAAATGTTTATCAAATTAAAACATAATTGAGCTAATTCAAATCCAAGAGAATATTTAAGAAATAAACAATAGAAAGCGACAACTCTCTTATCGGGTGTTCCATACCATTGCTCCAAACACAGCTTTAGGAATTGGATTGAACTGGAAATATATATATAGATAGGCGCGTGTTCACCCCTCTGAAATTCATTTCCCCAATAGGTTGCTGTTTGTAAGCGTTGTTTTGAATAGATATTAGTTTAGGTATTATGAATCAACAGAGCTAGATTCCACCTTAGAGCAAATTGTGTCTTGGAAGCGAGTTTTATTCACATAGCTAACCATTGAACTAATTGAAAACCTTTTTATACTAACAGATCACGAAAAATCAAATATTTCACATTGTTATGGCCTTACCATAATACGCAAAAGCCTTTTGTGATATCGATCAAGCCTTGCTATGACTTCTCGACAATAGCGATGCAGTTCTGATAATTCTTCTTCAACTACGACACAATCTGATTCTTCACTCTTCTCAATTAGAAATAGTCCTCTTGCGTCAAGTTCTATGATCCGAGGTATGTGTTCTTCAATTGTTGCTTGGAAGTTCTGAAATGGAGGGTTAGTTTAAGTTAATCTATAAAAACTAATACGTATTATCAGCAAGCATTAACGTCATAACTCTACATTGAAATCAATGATGACACTCGCATTACATATTTCAGTTTAGCTCTCCAGTTCAAGAGGCAATATAACCTGAACTCGAGAAATCCATATTGTACCCACTGTAGCTATTTCGATATAATTCGCTTAGAGACTAAAATAGAAGAAAATGTGACAAAAATTACCGAAATACTTTCCAGAACCATATGCAAGCTTAGTTCACGTTCATTGTCAGCCGTATTTTCATTAAAATCCATATTTTATATAAAATCTGTATGATTGTTTTAACATTCAAAGCTTACAATTTAACATAGTATACTATGATATTGCCATTTTATCTAATAATGCTCATCCCGCAAGTAGTTGGTCAAATTCATCAAACCAAACATAAAAACAATATAATAATTATTGGGTACTGCGAATGGCGAATGACGCTTGATCACTTGTCTTGCTTGATTCTGCTACCTTCTACTACCAACTACTTGTATATATGAGTCCAAATCAAGCCTTTGAATGGAGACCGCACTGTCGGGAAGAATATCGCCATTCTAATTTTATCAGTAATTTGGTACCAAATTGTATTCCGTGTTACTAGCGAACGGCAGGATAATCGACGTGTCATATTCAAGTGTTCTTCAGAATAGTTTAATCCGAAATCGTTTGTATACTTGTATGGGCTGCAGGCGTTCTGCATGCTGTACATGTACAGCCCATGTATGGCGATCTTTTATAAAGAAACATCGTGTAAAAATAACAACGTGCAGAACAAATAGGTCGTGTTTAACAAGAAAAATACAGTATTCGATTTTAACTCATGTTTACTGCGGAAGTCAATGCCATCAGGCCTCTCCCATTGCGTATGGACAATGCATGACGTCCATTGCAGTTCAAATATTGTACTTTTTTCTTTCAATGAATTTATTTAATTTTTACCATTTGTTTAAATGTACAATGTTTTTGCACGACGAAAAATAAATATCTGAATCTCAATCTGACGAAGTAATATAAATGCCGGCAAATCATATGTGCGCATAGAAAGTTCGGTTATTTTTTATTTCCTCTAACATAGTCAAATAATCGTTTTATTTTACACTTTATATCAAAAAATCCATTCGCTGTTTTTATATTATTCGCTGTTCGAAGAAGTTATATCTTGTAAAAGTCAGTCTGTGATCTAACGAAAGCTCACAAATATACTTGCAATTTCGCGAAAAAAAGATCATTTATCGAAATTCTCTTTACTATCTCAAATATTATCCGTATCTGGAATATAACAAAGCGCCAGGCAAACCTAAATTCAAAACGCAGCCTTTACTGTCATATACCATTTCAAAAACAAGAGTTCCAATACGTAACCCGTAATTTTATTGCCTCTGGACTGGATAGATTGTGATACATATCAACTATAACACTCGTACTTAGCGTTAGATAAACATAGGAGTAAACGAGGTACAATGGAGTGTGGTCACGTGGTTGAAGGCGTTTGAATGTACTTTGGCGGAAGGTTTACTCAAGCGGAACAATATGAAAGACGCATAAATATTGACGTTTCGTATATTTTAAAAAGCGTTAAAAGTGAATTTTATTGGTTTATTTTGACAAACTGCTTTCAATGAATTCTATGTGGGTCGCGAGCGCTTTGTGTAACGAATAGTAATAAAATTATAGGGTGCAGCAACGTGGTATGGACATGATATATTAGTAATGCGGCCGTATATAAAATACTCAAATTGAAACTCTCCCAATGCATCACATAGTGATATTATTCGTATATTGTACCCAAATGCACTACCGGTGTGAACGAACAAAATATCGCATGCGACGCCCATCGTTTGATTTACAGCAATAAAAACGCGGAGTTAGTGAAATTATAATTTACAACTGTCTGGCACCTCCACCCAACCTAACCCACGACCGCTTATTGATTTTGGCGTTTCGCCCGTTGGAGACAAATATCAAATTTTTTTTATATCTGGTGTTATTTAATATGGGTGCTATATTACAAATTACTCCTATGGCAAAGTCGCGGATATCTCTAAATTTTCATTATGTAATATTCGTGATACACCATGTAACAATAACTCGGCCATCAAAATATACCTACGGTGCGAATACGGTGAAATTCAGTCTGAACTAGTGTCATAATCAAACATATATTTAGGTGACCGTACATTTGAACCCATGTACATTTGAACCCATGCGTATATCCACGGGTTCAATCTATATGCGGGTGCTAAAACCCATGGGTTAGGGTTAGTATGGGTTTAACTATCCCTGAAACAAAAAAAATTCCATAGGTGCAATAGCATACCGGTGCAATTGTCATGGGTTCAAATGTACGTGGGTTCAAATGTAATGGAACCATATATTTAATAGCGAGGGGGTTGCTATCAGGCTCACTTCCAGTATTATTTCTTTTTACTGCTGATGAAGCTTTTCCGCATAGATATTCGCCTATTTAATTAAAACTTCATACTTCAGTTGTACGCGTAACTGCTATCCCTGCCGACGTACAATGCCGATACTACCTCATGAAAACGCGACACTCTCAATACTTTACTTGGACGCACTTCCGAACCAAGATGCTCGCATCACTATTAACTCTACTATTCAAGCTAATACCTATAATAATGAAATCGATATCGCCCTCGGCAATATTAAGGGCAATTAGGAGCACATTACGCGTGTCGAGTGTGGTTAAACTGGTAAAACGTATGGAAGAGTTAAATATTAGCTCCAATGTTTGCATTGAAAACAATTAGCGCGTGACTTAAATATCCAGTTTACAGTTTGTAAATTCGATGCACAACATCGCACGTTTAAAACATCCTTGTTATTTAAGGCTCGGTATCATTAATCAGAACTGAGGTGCAAATTATGCCTCAGCAGGGAAGTCAATAAATATAGCAGTCTTTTCTATTCCCACATGCCTTTAAGACAAGCCTTTCTCACGTTCCACTTGCTTAAGGAATCTACATCTGACGCGTGATTTAGACTAGCATAGTTTTGTTTGTTTGAAAATTGCAAATTTGCTAAGTCCTAACAAAAGATTAATCGAGTACCTGTACTAAAGCTATGTATCTCAAAATATATCAATCTTCCAGTGCAAAACACCTGGGAATTTTTTTTAGGAAAGTTCAAACACGAAGAATTGATCGATAAACGAAAAAGTAAATAGAAACTCACATGCCTATTTAAGTAACCACTAAACAACACGCCATTCTTTCTTGTCATTCAAGCATTACGCTAGTATAATTGTAGAACGTGTAGCTAAACTACCAAAATAGTACAATGCGATAAATGAGGCTTCAGAACGTACCTATTTATCAGCAGTATTCTATATTAATGACTCAAGTACGACACCGTATTTGTTCGAATTTGCTATTTCGTAGTGAAATTTAGGCATTCGAAAACATACCAATAGAGAATAAAAATTAACAATAATACGGTGGTTTTATTTGAAAAATTAGTCCATCGAGTATCTAAGCACAAATGTACTTACCGTTTAGTGTAGTCTGTTATCGAAATGGACGTTTCTACTACGCGATGTTCACTAAATACTACACATAATCTATCGTCTGACAAAGCATAGGCATTGTGTTGTGATAATGTAAGAGAAACGCGTCAAATTCTTGAAAGGAAATGAATGCGCAATTCGATCGCCTGGAGCGCTTAAGTACTTTAACCCAGTGTACGCACAATAATGAGGCTAAATATCGCGCAAAAGTAAATAGGATAATCCAATACATAACAGGAATTACTTATTCGCTGGAGCGTAACTTATTTCGGTCGCAGCACCTGTAATTTAGAGCAAAAATTTGAACCAGAATACCCGCGCACTATTAAAATTGTGTTTATCCTGAGCTCTGTACTTAAGTGGTGTCGGTTGAAGTAATACAAGCGACATACTACGAGTCATAGTAATTCTTTGTTATTCTGGTCGTTTTTTCAATCGCAAAGATGTCTGACGTATACGCGGCTATTGCGAATAGCGAAACATTTTAAAACTCACAGTGACTAGTAATAACGTTTTCAATGGTAAATTTCTCGTATGTATGTATGTTTATTTGCCTAAAAATGTAACAGTATCTGCATAATAATTTAACGATAATTAAACTCGTAAGAGCAATGTTCGCGGTCATTTAAAGTCTCCCCTTGCAAAATAATCTTAACAATTTGGTCGATTTGACTTGATTAAAACGTCCGTTTATAATAAACCTTATAATATATTCAAATGCAAATCTCCTATTATGGGGTATGAGGCTTATTACAGTAATTCCAAATACACACGCCGCAGTAAAACAACAAGTTAAGGTTTTGAGAAAATAGAATATTTGTCATTTTAGGATCTATACGGCCAAACCCAAAAATGGACATAAGGCACTACCTAAAATCAAAACTAGAACAGGTACAGCTTTGAAACCAAGACAGAATGGGTTCCTGGTTCATATTAATGGAAGATCGGAGAAGTGTATTTCTAAAAAAGTGACATAATCTTATTTGGTTTTACATCACCGATATGGACCGTTTGGTTCCATTACATTTGAACCCACGACAATTGCACCTGCATTCTATTGCACTTCTGGCAATTTTTTGTTCTTTAGATATTTGAACCGATACTAACCCTAACCCATGGGTTTTAGCACCTGCATACAGAGTGAACCCACAGATATACTCATGGGTTCAAATGTACGTGGGTTCAAATGTCTGGTCACCGAGCCGTTTAAACAATAATATGGTCTCGGTAATTCTCCGATCATCCCGAGTGCTGTTAAGTTATTCCCCTGTTATTACTAAAATTTGCGGGGTGAAATGTACGTACCTTGACTTCCTTAAGTTTATCGTAGTTTTCCGATTGCATGAAATGTTCCACGTTGGTTAGTCTCAAATCAGTCTCCGTCAGCCAAACCAGCAGAGATTCGCGTTTCGTTTCAAATCCTTCTCTCCTCTGGATGGCGTACTTGAGCCGTCTTAAGATGCTAGCAACTCTGTGAGATATCGCGTCCCATCTTGAGTTCCCATCGTGAATCTAAAACAACATTAACACGAGTTATTGTTTAATAATTAAATGTTTCAAACGTTCAGTGAGGCAATTTATTCTAATATTTTTTTATTGTAAATCCAAAATAATTTTTGGCGACCGTCATTTGTAATGCAAATATATATTTATGGGAAAATGATGACCGAACTTTATGCATAATAATGGAATAATTAAATTACTTCAGTTATTACTACAGTTATTTTTCCGTATTCATAACCTGAAACTTACCATGTGTTTGAGCTTGTTAGAAGCATCAGTCCTGTTCTCTCTTGCAAGTCGTCGGTATTGTTTATTTATTAATTCAAGTTGTGTCAGGCTTTCGTGTACTTGTCGCTGGAAGGACTGTAGAAACAAATTAAATCAATAAATATGATATTCTACCTTATAAGCAAGACAAATATAATGAAAATTTAATCTTTTGTGGTATCATATTAAACGTTGCTGATTTATAACAAAGAGAATTAATGATTTAACAACCAAAATCGCAATTAATGATTATTAGTATAAATGAGTGAAAAAGTATTAGATGTTGTGGGAGCCATATTACAACTTTGAATCAAGTGTACCTCGAAACGCTTCAATTCTTCTCTTGCAACCTGGTATGAAATCATGAATGTGTTTGGTCGAGAAACTACACGCTCTGCTGATTTCAACCAATCACCGAACCGAGAATAATCTTCAAAAAATTTCTTCCATAATCGTTGAGTCTCTTCAATTCTGAAAAGAAATATTTTGTAATATTTGTGATTCACTACTCCCACTAATACAAAATAGTGGGAATAGTAAGCATATTCCATTAGTTTCACATAATTTTCAATTTGTTTTTGCAGACAATTTTGAAAGCGTTCGATTGTGTTTATAAGTCTTTTGTTTGGCAACAAATAGGTAAAGATCGGCGAAAGCGTATCTAGTCAAGTGGAATAGGAATGCAAAAAGATTTACAAAGGCAAATCTCGATGCAAGAAGACCGCACATTCGGGGAGATCAGAATTTTCCTAAAATTGCTATACTATGCAAGCTGGACGCATTTTGGTACAAAAAATATAACAATTGGTTGCGTCTTATTTTTTTACGTTCAAATATCGAAACGTTTGGCTCATATCGTGGTAGGGTTTTATTCCAGTAAGCGTGCGTGTAAATTTTGTGTGTCCCCATATCATCCCCCGCATAGGTGAAAGGGGGTCCGAAATTGCAATTTAAATAGGAGCAGGAATTTCTGCCAGGTTGTTTGTTTTTGTTAGTTGCTCCATAAGTACATGTACCAAAATAAAGTTCGGCTATTTTACATCGAATCGTGTAAAGTAACTGAAATCAAAAATCGGTCCGGGCCACTCGCCCGATATGAATGATGAGCAGGGGAATATTCACTTGGCTAATACAGACGGTCCTCGAACTCGTAGTAGACTAAAATTAAAGAAAATCGGAATAAACTTATGGCCTAACCTGGTACATATCGGTATCAGCAAATTGGAAATTTTTAAAGCTGATAGAACGTGTTTATAATACTCACTTCAATTTTCTTTCCATTGACAACGAACAAATATTTCTCCATCTTCTGTCAAGACTATTCGTAGCTTGTTCGATGGAATCTTTCTCTGATTCATTGGAACAAGCATCACCATCGTGAAGTAAAACTTCGCATAGATTCAGCACTGATGCTACTCCTGAACTGTGCTTCTCGATGTCTCGTTGGAGAGCCTGAAAAATAAACAACGAGTTAGTTTTTTATGCAAATGTTTTACCTGTACCAAATTGTATAAATAAGATTGTACTATCGGAACATCCAAATGCCAGCCAATTCGTCGACAACACGCGTATGAGAACGAAACATATAAAACACTAGCGATCTGCTTTGTAAGCGCGAGTTTCCGAATCGAAATATGTGCTATTTGGCACATATTTACGAGGCATTTACTTTGTTGCAATTATACTAGTTCGACCTAATGTCTGGACAGCCATATCCAGAGCAATCGAGGACGGATAATTAGAGGAAATAATAACGGACTTGTTTGATACCTTTTGTACGGGACTAGATCGAACTGATGAATTTTCGTCATCACCGCAAGCTACATCCATTGATATATCCAATTGTGACGCCATACTGTCCTCTAAATGTGACGTCATAAATTCCTTAGGTAGGCGCGGGTAAGGGAAATGATCTGTTTGCAAATCGGACTTTGGTTCGTGACGTATTGTTCTGAATGACGTAACTGAATTGTCACTGGTGCTGAAACTTCGTAGCTGTAGCAATTCCTCGTGGATAGATGAAAAGTCTTTTTCGTATGCGTCAGTCTTGGGTGGGACGACGTGGGTCTCGCTCTTCATCGGAGTAAAAATCATATCGTGGTTACAAAAGCTGCATTTACAGTATCCGTCTGTTACTAAATCACTTTCAGCCAGGTTAGTACACCACGAATGATCTCCTATTCCAAAACTGCTCGTGTATAGTAATCCGTCCCCGTGAAGATATGATGTATTTCCCTCATCTAATGTATCATCTGTTTCGTTGAACAAATTTTCATCCTCAAATTGTCTGCACTTAGAAATATTTTTCCGACTGCCTGACAGATCATCTAATGAATGACTGAAAGGATGACCAACAAACCGGCTCTGCAGGTCGATAGTCTGGGCTTCATCACCCGCTTTCCTCGTGCTATTTTTGTTACTCGAGATAATAGCCGTATCGGTGGCGTTTGAAATTTTGGCGGGAAGAGAATGACTTCCAAATCCGGTGTCTAATATGTCTGCACCGAGTTTCTTTTGTCTCCTTTTCTCTCTTTTTGAAATGACTGAAAAGTATTCAGGATTCGACGAAAGGCTGGAATCGTGAGAAGTAATCGATTCTTCTCCAGCAGTCTTTAAATCATCCATACTTAATCTGCCTTCTTTGATAATATTTATATCGCCGGCAACCCTTTCTGATGATCCGAGATCCTCAACTCTTAACGGTGCATCTAACATTGCTGGTGATAGACTGTAGTACATATGATGCGCTTTTCCCTCAGTGTTAGTTGCACCAACTTTGATATTGATAGGTTTGCTCTTGCTCAATTTTTCGTCACTGCTGTGTGATTTGTCATCGCTGTCGCTTATAACTTTCGAACACCCAGCGTTATCCATATTTTCTTCTGATAAGACAGCTTTTCCTTTTTTCGCTTGAAGGTCGCGTCTGCCTTTCGCACTTACACGCGACAAATTGTTTTTGTTATCTTGTAGATTTGGCGCTGTCGCCTGTCTTTGTAGATAACGCTGATTAGGGTAACTATACGGTCTAGGTTTCCGCGTAACTTTAGAACGCAAAACAGCGGAGGCGTCTTCCTTTTTCTCGGATACGTCGCTGATCGCACTGTTTACTATTCCCGCCTGTGTGTTGGTTTTTCTGCTGCTGACAGCTGCATTAGCGTTAGCAGACAGCATTAAAACATTTTCGTCTAATATTGTAGTATGTCTTCGCTTTAAGTAAGCCTTCTTCTTTGACCGTAAATTTTCATTCATGCCTCGGTTGAGCCTTGAGTCAGCGGAATTTAGCGATTCCGACGAGGAATTCAGCGTTACTAATGTCTTAAGCATCACCGACATAAACGTACTATCAACCTTATTTTTGTCTCGTTTCAAACTTCCAGTACGTCCAACAGGTTTTGTGACGTCATACGGATTAGTCAGGTTGGAAGACGACACTGATAATCGAGATGAATTCGCGGACGATAAAGCGCTTTCATTCTGATAGCTCGACGAATTATCAACTTCACTTGTACCCTTAGATTCGTTATTTCGCCCGAAAACATCATCTTGTATCCCCGATAATGATTTATCAAAATCTAATCTCCGTCTTTTCATACATTTTGTACAAATTGGAGTAAAGTCTGGGGAGTCTTTAACATCTAATCCTATTTCCACAGCATGTTGATATGCAAGTTCTGCAGCGTGATCCAAACAATCAATATAAGAGTCCAATTTCTCTAGATACACCGGGCTAAACAACATCTCTTTTTCGACATGAATATACAAAACCAATGCCTAACATGGGTTCCTTTGAAAATGGAAACGAATAATTTCAAACTTGTTTTTATATCATACTATTCAACGTTTTAAAAATATGAATGTACAGAATTTTAGGCGCAAATTGATGTCTATGATCGTGAATCCGCCATTGTCTATTTATCTTGAACGTTTTAACACAAATCATGATTTGCTGCGAAGTCGCGCATTCAAGATAGTATGCTAACAAAATTTATTTAAATCACACAACTCATGACACGTAAAATGCACATTGTAACAACAGTTAGTGTGCTATAGCTACGAAATTCATTATTTACGGCATTTGCATAGAGACGCGCGGACAACCATACCTGGAGTGCGTGATCGGGCAATAGTTATATCTTGCCATTACAATGTAATTTTAGTTGCTTGACCATATTTTTCAAAAAGTCTTTATTATACATGCAAACAAAAGCTTCGCTACATCTGCTCAGCAGATGCATATTGCTATTTCCAGGCGCACATTATTAAGTTTGTTCTTTATAATACTACAGTATGTGAAACCACACATTTAAGAAAAGTCGGCCAAAATGAAATTCGACACCACCCAGCACTCGCGCATGTCTCGTCTGTCGTCAACTTGGGATTTCTATTTATGACGTATAATATAATGCAATACTCGAGAGATGACAAGCAGTTCATTGAACTGATAGTCTTGGCATGATAAATCAATTCTTTCGCAGTGATATATTTTTGGATTACCTCATTGTTTTTGGCGCTCCCGTAGTATGCAAACCAAGATGGCGTACAACCTGAACCCTAACCTGGTACACATATTATGTTCAGGTTGTGGGCCATCTTGGTGCACATACTACCGGGGCACCTTGTTTTCAGAACCAAACGTTAGTTACAAAGGCTACAAAAAGTTTACGCGCTGTGATTTATTCTCCCTTTGCACCAGGGATCACCAAACTTTTTTGACCGCGGGCCGGATATGACTCAAATTGTGTTGAAACGGGCCGGATGAATATTTTTGTCAATGCAATACAATAAATTCACAAATGTTGGGAATATCGCACAATATAGATCGAGAACATCCTATGAAAAAAATTAACAAGATTCCTATATCTAGACAACTATCCTGAATTTAGCTGTTATCAAAACGTTGCTGCTATGAATTAGAAATGTTACAAAATCCGCGGCAAAAAATGTGGGCATCGCGTCTGCTGGGTACCGTTACGCCGTGTTGAAATACCGCTCATAAAAACGACTAACTGCTGTAGCTTGGAATTCTATGAAATTTTGACATAATTTAGATAAAATAAACAACTATTATCTGGTATTTGATTTTTTTCATTTGCGCATAAATTTGCCAACATTCGACGCTTTTAAAAATTACGCTCCAGTTATACGTAGTTCAAATTAATGGTATTGTCTATGGACACCAATAAAATTTATGTGGACGTGTGTATTTCTTTCCTAACTTAATACAATTTTTATGAAGTTCGTACAATCAGAACACCGTTTATTATTACCCACAATGAACCACTGTCAAACTATCATGCACAACTGCAGCGTTTATTTGCGACGATCTTTCGGCGGTGTCAATGACCATTGTCAGAATAAAATCCTGAAATAGTCTCAATATACCATAGATGTGACGCACATCGAAAGATTAGTGATTGATATGTGTTATTTTTCTATATTTAGTTCAGTTCTTATCAAAAAGTAATACAATCATTATGGAAAAAATTGGCCTGTCGGGCGGTACTAAAATTCCGATATCTTCGTTATTGCTTGACCGTTTATTATAAACATGGTATTATTTTCTATTTTTACCCAGATCTTTCCACTGGAATAGTTTTTATTTAAATCGGATGAACTTCAATTTTTTTGTAACATATACCTACATGAATATCCGCATTAAATAAGTACAAAAGTTAGTGTGGCTTTTGAAATTGGAGCAGTACGCGAGGGATTACAGTACTGTTAGCACAAAATGCACATTCGACGTTTATTTTAGCACAAAAAAACATACAGTTTCGTCGAAAGCACGCGCCACGAGTGTACAAGTGTATCGCAGAAAACGTTACGTACTGGTAGCATTCAAAGTCGCAAAAACGAAGTTTTGTTTACAACCATGACTGAAAATCTGTCAGGGTGACAAAAGTGTCTGAGCGGATGCGGAAAGGCCCTTTTATTACGTCACTTTTTTGCATCTTGCCGATTGGGCAATGTTACGATATAAACAAAGACGACGATGCTCGTGAAAATCTTCCTTGGAAAAAAATTTAGCCATTTTTGTGTGTTATTGCGGACCGGATAAAATGACGCCGCGGGCCGGATAAAATGACGTCGCGGGCCGGATCCGGCCCGCGGGCCGTAGTTTGGTGACCCCTGCTTTGCACGATCCGCCAATCTACATTGCGCCGAAAATGTATTGTTGATTCGTTTGAGTGATTATTTAGGAGTAAATTTGAACCGATTTTTACAACTCAACAAAGGATCTTTTCCACAAGAATTTCAAAAATGCCCAAGGCAGTGTCACAGGCTCCCATGAACTTCTTTCACAAAGATTCAGAATAGTTAATTATTGGTGATTTGAATACAAACTATTAATGGAAGTGAATGGGAATTCCTGACCTAATCTATTGAGAATTTGAAAATGCACGCGAATACTTCAAAAATGGCGCCAATTATAAGAAGGCTTGTTCAAACAGGTTATATGCTTCATGTATAAGTCAATAGCCCTGTCGAATGCCAACAAGTTAATGCCAAAGCTGTACGCATGAAACCTGTTGCGATGAACGTTTGACAATTGCTTTCGACATGATCACGGTAACTAGGTATCCCCAACAAGTAAAATTATGGTAAATAATGTCCCAATAAAATCTATACAATTTTGACATATTGTACCGACATTTTAAATGCCTTTATCTTAAAGTTTATCTGCTTGTATTTAACGCCCTATACTGACCTGAAACTGTGTGTCACGAAATATAAGAAACTAATAACTATAGCTGTTGAATCCGTTGTTCAAATTTACTTACAAGTTATCGCTTATCGTCGCATTTTTGTGAACCTCAAAATAGAATAACAATGTTGCTTCTGAACGCCATGACTCAACGAATGAGACATACCAGACTACAATCGCGTGTTTTTTTACCCAAAATATCGATGCTTTTACCGTCAACCAAGATCAGGTGATCTTTTGTTGATATACACAAAGATGTGAAATTTTTGCAAAAATAAGTGTTATGCAAAATTATGAAAGCATATAAATCATTTGCCAAAGCATGCACACAAAGAAGGTACTTTCGTTACTCAGATAATATTTTGGGCTTTGGGGAATTCGTACAATGCCTATTATGCTAGATATGTACAGTCTTTCACGCATACAAATATAATTTAGAACAATTACACCAAAATAATATTGCAATTTTGGTAATTTGACTGTATTTAAGCACGCTACTAAATTCGCTGTGGACGAAAACGTTCATTTGGCGCCACCTTAAGGGAATCAATGAGTCGCTCGCTAAAACATATGTACATTCCAGAATCTTGACAACATCATCGAAAAACTTAGAAACGACTAATTTAGCGACCATCCCTACTCCAAATTTTGATCTATCCTTAACTAAATGTTTACTGTTTCGACTCAATCTTTTTAACACGTATTTGGAATTATCACACTCAGCTATATAGTGTAAATTATCGGGCCACACTAATCACACACGCAAAATGAGCAACATTCGATCGATGAAATATGAAGGTATATGCATTAAAATTAAAGGAATAAAAATGAAAGTATCGCTGACAAAAGGGAAGGGAGTTTATCTATGAATAGCAACTCATCAACTTGAGCATTTCTCTACCTTCTCATAGCTGACACCTATCTTTTTAGAACTTTACCTTTTCTGCCTAAATTTTTGCTAATGCATTTGACACCTAACATTTTTACTTGGGCCGAAGTTTCTAAACCGCTATATTTTAAAATCAAGTTAATCAACACGGAAATCCAGTACTTGTTACAGCTTATTAGCCAATAATAGTGCTTTTTGGAAGCAATTTATTCAAACTACGACTACTGAGAAATCTGAACTGATTTAACCGCGGTTCAACAAAGCTTATTCTAATTTGAAGGTCGTTCCGACTAACATTCACACACGACCGTCGTCGTCGCATGATGTTTTTAATATGAAATGTAGGCCAATCGACGTCTCGTTGAGCAAATACTAACAAAACTCGAGTTCCGCAGCGCAATCATGCGTGAAACCCCGCCAATTTTAGTTCAAACTACGCTACGTTAAGGCTTTGATACGCAATGCCTCAGGCGAGTAATGCTTGGTTATATTTCATAACTTTTTGATCCTTATTCGGCGAAGTGATGAAAAAACAACACGCGAGGTATCGTCAAGGCAAATTTACTCCAAATACGAGCAAACGAATTTTAGACCTAAAACACCCATTGTCACAAAAATCCTAAATTCGCTGCTGCATAGCAAATTAATTTAAATGCGATATATTGAATTGGTAAAAAATTCAACCAAGTAGTCAAGATGGAGCCACATATCTCCGACTCTTATTATGGTTACTTTACTCCCACTTAGCTAGCTGATTTTAAGCCTCAGCGAAAGTCTTAAAAGCCCTTGGCGTGTTCTCAAGCAGCTATTATTACCCAATAATCAAGTCATTCAAAAAGATCAGCTGTACTGCGAAGGTCAAAGGTGAATTCCGATAGGCAATATTTTGAATTCGCAAAATTATGAATAATTAAAAAAGTTTTGTTTCACTTTCACGTCGTCGACTCCGCCATAAATGAAATACTGACAGTAAGACTTTGCCAAACCTCATGTAGCAAGCTGGTTTCAAAACTGTACAAAGAATTATCTCCGCGATCCATGTATTTCTGTTTGCTTGGATGCACAATCGATTGCGTTAAATTACCATGTTGTAGTTAAACAGATTGAAGATATGCTGAGACGAAATCTTACCCTTCTAGAAACTATAATAAGCTTCGTACATATCCGCTCACACAGAGCCTTGTTCAGGGGAAAAGTCAATTGAAAGAGCTCGCGCTAATATTTCATGCCTATTTGATATTTCTGCATATCATGAGTAGTTTTAGTTCAGACCCAAATCCCCTGGTCTAATTTCTAACTTATATAAGCAATATCCCAATATTAAATTCATCTAGAAAGCAAGCGGCACTAAATGCGAAAGTTTTGCATTCAGTTTTGCAACATGTGTTAGTCAACGCTCGGGGCCAAATGAATATGTCAAATAAACGTCGAATAAAACGATGCAAATAAACAAAACTGGTGTTTGTTCGTGTGCACAAAACGGAATGAAAATCACTTCAAAATGTGAAGTTTTGTTACTAGGCAATTCGGTGTTTTATCTGAATAAAATAATTATTGGACTGAAGTGTCAACAGTGATGTGCAATTGCTTTGCAAATTGGGATTTAGAATATCGACAATAGCTTGAAATCTGAATGAATAGCTTGTACGAAACCAATAATGCATACGAATTATTAGGTACAAACAAATAACTCTAGTCTTTCGGAAAAAAAATTTGAAAACGGAAGATTTGAATATTTTTTGCTCTAGATATAAAAGCTATCGTAATTGTTCTTCGCGTGTAGCAAATGTATAGGAGTCTATAGAAAATATTGCAGTCAAAATCAATCCAGAAAAATTTATTGTAGTTCTCATTTATTCGTTCACTGTCAGTCAACTGCGCAGCAATAATCAAACTGAAAACCTTTGATGACTGTTACTTCTATAAATCATTAAATGAAACGAAACAAGCTGCTTGACCGACATTTTTTTAGAAAAAAATCTTTGGAAGCGGCGATGTCAATCGACAGCGTGCATGTACTGAAACAAATAATATCGACGATCGATCTAGACCTCTATAGTTATAGTGATTAGCTTAAAGCTTGGTTAAGCGCACTACCTCAAAGGTAAAACAGACTACAGGCCGAACGCGTACTAGTTTCGATGTTTGTTCCATTTATCGTCATCGATCAACCCCGTTCTAAGGTTGACCAAGAAGGATTCTCACTTTTGATCGATCGATAAATTTGCCGTAGCCTGACAAAGAGTCGTAGTCAGACATACTAACTTAAAATCTTAACTCGAAAATACAACCCACACTGGAGAAAATTGAACAGCACGCTCATATACTAATAATAAAACAAACAGTTACACTTCAGACTGGTATGACAAAAGTTTGGTGGAAATAGTCAACAAGAACGACTCTGAAGAACTTTCTTCTATTCAATGACATTTCATTAATTATAAACAATGCCGAGTATGGTCACTCAACACGTTATGTTTCTGACCAAGAACATGCTAAATGTTTCTGGCAACACTTTTCGACAAGATTCCGATATTTGAGCTAATACTTTATACGCAATCATTGTTAAATACCAAGTATACGGTCACGAAAATTACCAGCCTTTCACCATGTAAAATGCTTTACTTCATCTCTACTTATTAAGCACGGTGACTACCATAGCATAGCCAAAAATGGACCTCCCGAAGTACGTGCACCAAGATGGCGCACAATCTGAACATAGTGGTTGTACCAGGTTAGGGTTCAGGTTATGCGCCATCTTGGTGCACATACTTCGGGAGGCCCCCAAAAATCACACTCTCATAGCTCGTTTATAAAATCTACTGCTTATACTCTTTTGCTTACCTATCCCTGCCAGAATTTAACTACGTCAAATTACGATATTTCAAATTTTACGCAAAAGTGAAGGTCCACTGGACATTCAGCTGAAGTTATTAAAATTAAAATTATTAAAAATTAAAGCTTGCTAAATTCACAATACCTGCCATCACATAGCGCTTACGGTTTCCATTAAGCAGCGACCACAATATACTAAGAATGCAATGTAATAATATATCGATTAGGAAGTAATACGACAACTCATTGAGATTTTGACACATTATGAAATTACGTATTGACGTTTGTTGTGCATGCCATTTTATGAGAGTGAAACCAATAATAGTCATGGTATACATATTTTAATTATGCCCTAAGTAAGTTAAACTCATATATATATACAGTATTTACTAATCTTTTATGTCTATAAGTCTATATTTTTATCAATAGGAACAGGTAGCAGCAAAAATAATCTAGGCCGCTAATTTTGTTAAATCTTTGTCTCGATATTTCACCATAAAACCTAAGATTACGAATAACTATTAATAATTTTACTGTCAATTTTACAGCGTTGAGGTATGTATTACTATTTGAAGAAGCCCAAAACAAGGTTAAAATCAGATGTTAAATATAAAACTCAGCCACGTCCATGACGGCTACCATGGAATTGATATAAGGTTGTTTATCAGATATTGAAGAAAATTAGTCGAATCGAACCTTATCTGAATCTACCATAAAACGAAGTTTTACACGTTCAGTCACACTAACCCTTCCTTGAAGTCTTTTGTTATATACATGATACCAATATTGTTTCTCATTTATTTACCAAACCGCTCTCCCAACATTCATGACTGCTATAAACTTTACCTTGCACCACATTACGTTGCCAACACAGCTGGCTATTGATTCGAGATATTGTGCTGCGACTTGATTGAAGGCTCGTGACATATTTGCAAATCAATTATTTCATCTTAATTGGTAGATTTGAAACTCATTATGGCCAACGTGCCTATGGTCAAACTTGCTTATATAGACTGGACTGACAATCCAAAATAAAAATCGGAACGGTCACGATAAAGTCGGTGAATATTTGATATTAGTCACTAATAGTATATTACATGGAATAGGATAACATTTGAAATAAAATTAAACTTATAGTCTTTTCTATTATACCAGCTTTGTGCTTTTTATTATATTTTGGCTTTTCTCGCTACTCTTTTCGGAGCGAAATTAAATATATGGACTTACGTTAATCATCCGAATTTTAATTTACCATAAAGAAACTCTCGTCATCATAACACTTCTGACGTGTCTAAACTAGATAGTAATTTGATTCCGATATAATATCCGCTACCAATGCATTTTCAATTGGTATGTTTTAGTAAAACGAAGTTATATCGCCCCTGTTGACTCGAAAGTATTTAGCACCTGATACACATAGCTTAATTGTTCACTTTTCCTCGGTTTGAAAATTATAAAAACAGCTAAATATTGAACTTATTCTCTTGATAGTGTAATTTTTGCTACAATAATGGTAATTACGTACTGTGTGTATACCAGGTTAGGGCTAGGCCATAATTTTATTCCGATTTTAGTTCTATTAGGAGTCCGGGTACTGTCTGTGTTAACCAAGTGAATATACCACCTGCCCATAGGCTTCCGTTCTTTCACTCAATGTAAAGTTTAGGCGAACAAAATTAGTTTCCTTCGTATTGTTACACACTTCTGAAGCGCCGCAATACTATTATTGGCAATGAAACATGGCAGATCATTCCAGTTAATATATAGTTTAACATAACAGTCTTCATACCGACTCGCTAAAAATCCTCATTCTCATATCTTCCTTTCACATCCTATCATTTTTATAAACTCATTCGACGAGCATGATATCACGACGAGGTCAAAAGGATGTCTACATGCATTATGATAAAACAAACTGAATAAAACCTTTAGCCATATGGCGCAAGCAGTTAAATGAAACACTATCTCTGTATGTCGTTTATTAGTGTTTGATCAGGCATAATCGAGTATGTATCACAACTGAAGCTTACAAATTACAATCAATCTATATTTGGCCCCGCATTAACCAAGCTCAATTCCCAACTCTCAGTTCGCATTATTCACTTACACCGGCCACAAAGACTGTTGAAAATGTCACTAAATTCACTCGCATGCAACTGTTATTTATTCCAGCTTTTTTCCAATCTTGGTGGATTAGTTGATCATTCATTTTGAGTTATGTCTGCATATATAGTTAAGGCGGAATGTTGTTGGCAACAACTGAATGATTACGTTGGACGGGGCGTATGGGTATAACATAAAAAGTCGTTTAAATTTACGAATTTTTGAAGTAATTTTAAGTGAATTCGGCGGAAATCTGACTCGTCACACGTTGGACATACTGTTAAAAATACACAAAGTTGGTTGATATTTTATAGTATCCACACTGCACATGCAATTCCTTTTTTTCGCTGATAAATGAAATACGTATGCCTGAAAAAGTCTGACTAAGGTCAGACGAAACGTTACAGAAATATATTTGTGCAAGTGTCCGACAAGACTATTGATTCCCCTTTAGCCACTGAACATTATTTAAAGAGTATAAAATCACATCCAAACAATTTTTTCCCAATCGTCATGTTATTTCATTGATGAAAATATTTTAATTATTTGCCCCGCCAGTCTCCATCCACTGCAGCAGAAATAGTGCTAAGAAAAATCGCATCTCCCCAATTTGGCAAGGACCACCAACTCTGGGGATAGTCTCATATTTTACAGCTGATCCTTTCACTTTTCCCCACCATGAATTGCCGACTCATAACTCTCGAATTCAGCAAAGCAGAAAATTCCAAACTGAACTGGGTATATATCTTTTGCCAATGGTGGCATTAAATGATCACAGTGATTACTTTTATGAACTTTTTCCTGTTTACGCCTCTACTTTAAATAAAAGTATTAATTAAATGCGAGCACTGCTACTCAGCCTTAATAGCCACGTTCAGTCACACAAAATTACAATAAAAAAAACACTGTACTTATCAGTCTATCTAGCTTCTAGCAACAACTCTAACGACAAATTGTCTGCCGGTGTCTTACTGCGTATGTGACGTCACACAAGGAAGTGATATAGGGGCAATTGAGTATGCACATGTAAATGAGTCATGTCATGAGTTAATTCACACCAGTGGCGGCCTATTGATTGAAGCGTTAGACTCAACCGCGTTGACATCGCAGGTTATTTGTCCAAGAATAAAATACCTTGCACACAACCTCTATTAGCAGTCGCAGGGTGTAATAAATTGGATCAACAATGCCGCAAAAGCAGGCTTGTCCGTGGGACATATTTTTCTGTCCCATTCCCATCCCATTCAAGGAATAAAATTCGATAAAAATTGTCAAATTTGGGGTTAGCGTCTGCTAAATGGGACTACATGTACAGAGAGATATGCAAAACAACAAAATTTACGGAGTTGTTAACTTTATATTTATAACTATTATACATATATCCATCAGCCATTTCACGAAGTATATTGTTAATGCTGAATTTATATTCTCTTTTTAGAACTAACAAGAGCGTTTTGCTCAAATATATATACACGAAGTCCATAACGAAATGTTTTACCATCACTTTCCGAAAATCATACGGTTTTCGTGTCCCATGGGAAATACAAATGTGTGCCGTCCCATCCCATGGGACGTTTCCCATGTACAAGTCTGCGGAAAAGCACTTTTCCGTGAGCCCATATATGGCAATTTATCGTAGCTTGAATCGCTTTTCAGACCCTCAAGACTCGCTAGCTGTTACGGTCTAACTTGGCAATTCGAAATATCACTCATGACCTTTGCTCGTGACCCCGGAAAAACTTTCCTAAAGGAAGAGGGTGTCTGGCATGTAGTCGATCAGCCTGAGTTGAGCTTCTAGTCAAGTTTATGGATTAAAACGGCGACTGACCGGCTACCTCGGACGTCCTCGAAGACATTCGATTCAAATAAATAGGGGTACAACAAAAGTAATCTCCACAATATGGTGGTTGTGGATAAAAAGGTGTTAACGGGGCACGGTGCGACTGAGATATCGGGTTTCATAACACGTCTTGCTGTAACTCATTTTTTCGAATTTGTGATGCGCGATGGTTTTCAACTTTGCTGTCAACGGAGCTGATCAAAACAGCATTTCAATAACGTTATGCCGTATGTTATCATTAGTTTATGTTTTCGCCAAGCTGAAGAAGCACACACGACATACAAATTATAATAAAATATATACAAAGAAATTGTATTTCAGGGTTTGGGAAGACGCGGAAAGCCAATACTGGTTATCGAGCATCGGCGTCCGTATAGTATACCTGTATGGTAAAACGGATGGCTAAAATCATGTAAAAAACGAATTCTAACGGTATAGTTTTATCCACACTCTCACATTTAATTCAAATACTTGAAAATAAGGAACTCGTATTCCGATCCAAGAACTTAACTTTAATTTTTATACGGAGCTAACTTACGCCTTTCGCCCCGAACAAGACTCTGTATAAGCACTAATATCTGATAATGCATAATGAGCTTCTTTTATTTGGAAGTTCCGGTTCGGCATTGCCTATCCAATTTATCACCCATTGGGTGGGCATGGTATCTGATACGCTAATCTTTTATATCGGCCACAATGCTAGGCGTAAACCTGATTTAACTTTATACTTCACAAGAAAACTATTTATTCTACCTAATTTCCTTGCTTGAAAAGCAGGGTTTCAAACAGCAGGGTTTCAAACAGTTTCACTTTGTTGGGCATGAATTGTTTGAACATATCGGGATTTGAAATCTAACAATCAAAATACCAATGGAATGATAAACAGGAGCCCATGAGTGCCAAAAGACTCACGATCCATAAAAGGTTGGGTGGGAACCATTGTTTTATACAAACACAGACGCTTACTAACGCTATAACCATTAGGCTATCGTGCCTCACTAAGATCCGAGACACGTTACTTACAAATCCTAGTATGATAAACAGCATAGCTTTACTAACTGTGAAGTTATCATGGTTGTATGTTAAAACCGGCCACGCTTTAGCGACAAATCCCCTGCCTATGGCGTGAACAATACTACACTGGGAAAAGACATACTGACGCAACAAACCTGTTGTTCGGTGAGTCTTTCTACGATTTCTCTGTCGTTAGAATCTCGATATACAACCGGGTCTGTCAGGCCGTCTTCAACGTCTTTCAACCATGTTCTCAGGTCTTCCATACTTTTCTCCAGTTGCGCAACTGCTTGAAGTGTTTCTTTTAATTTTTTAGATCTGTAAGCAAAAAAATGCAAGTCATTGACCACGAAATAACAAACAAAGGGATACGAATTAAGAGAATTCACAACTAAAGCATATTAAATACAATTCTAATTATTTCTCTATTGAGCTCAGAAGTACATAACCTTGTCCGCGTGACTGTGAAACCGTGCACCCGCGTGAAACGTATATGATACAGTCATACGCTGATACTATTGAACCCAGCATTTGTGATAACTTTGTTTTTAAATGACTGAAATGAACAATGTTTCAAGACACACAGGGTTGGTTAATTAATAGTAGGCAAATCCCAAACAAAAAATAGTGACAAGTCCTATCACTCAGTATCCAATAAATACAACCTTGGTTTCAACCATCAAAGAAGCGCTTGAAGTATAATACCAGTACATAAAAATTAGGATTTAGCCTTATATTTGCGGTTACTTTAATTTGAATTATTAACATTACCAGCATATATGTAATTAGCCAGATCATGCCTGCAAATCCAACTGAATTTAGTAATTTATTCACAAGTATCTTACTACCATGGTGACAGAGCGTGTATCATAGAAATTACACTAGAATGCCCCCCCCCCCCCCCCCCCCCCCCCCCCCACACACACACACACACACTCCCTTTACAGGGTTGTCGAATGTTGTTGGACTGTTGTTTTTATCATTTCTCCACAGAGAATACAAATTGACTTTCCTCCCACAAACAATCAAGTGTTCGAGCTATCGACTGACATAATTAACAAGCAACATATAACATTGTCCTAATGCTATGTTTTTCTGCCGTAATTTTCAAATCTTAACCCACGACTATTTACACTAAACCTTGCATATAGTAGTGCCTTGTTTTTTGTCTGGGTACTATTCGATTCAGCTAATATATTCCAAGCGCAACCAGTACTGTTCGTCTCTATCCACCTAAAATGCTATTCCTATTCAATTCCATACCGTATATGTACGTTACGTATTTTTAGCATTGGTGAAAAAATAAGTTACTGATCCCCACAACGCTTCCATGGATGAATAACGTATATTTATTTATATTTCTAATAACTAGATATCGCACCATTTCTATCATTACTAAGATATGCATAATGCTGGAGCCTCATATTGCAAAGGTTTTTGATGGTTTGCCAACAATACAACCTTCCGTCGACTTCAAAAATCAATACTAATTTAAGCACCAAACACAATTTGATCGAACCATGCATGCTACAAGGCTGAAATGTAGTCGGAAAATAGTGCTTAGCTGAGCTTGGCACCCATGGGAATCTTAATCAGAACGCACCGCAATTTGAAAAATGACTTTAATTTATGTTCAACAGGGCCGTTTGATCATCGATCACGAAACAGAATAATGTGCTTCTGCTGTAAAGCATTTCTATTGCAATTGCAAGCAACAGTTTCGCGCGATGAAAATATTACGCAAATTCACTAGCGTCTTGCAATCATCCGAATTGAGGTAAAAGTTAAATTGGGTGATAAGTTACGCCAGTATGGAATAACCTTAAATCTAATTGTATAAGATTCCCATGAAATTTTTCAAAATTGCAAAGAAATTTATCTAATTTACCATGTATTGTTTTGGCCCTCATAGAAACAGGGCCGACCGGTTGCCAAAACTCGCGTGTTATAGTCATCTCGGTCCATGGACGAAAACGCAACAGCACCAGAGAAGACGACAAAGAAATCTTCTTGTGTAAGATGACACTCTGGGCACATTATTTGATTGAGTAAAGGAACGCGTATTTCAGGTTTAGAATGGCCGTCTTACACACACTATAACAGTATAAGGATACAGGCGAATGAACATAGTTTCTATCCCACATTTATCTATCAAACTTGCCAAGCATATACAGATCAACTTAATTTCGAACTCCATTTTTTCAATCATTTATCAGCGAGTCATTCGGCATTGTCTATCTTCACAATATTAAATGATAAGTTCGTGAAAAATATGGATATTGATTAGTTTCCAACCCTGGCGGGTTGCTATGTGCGGATTAATGAACTTCCCGTGGCTGCAAAGTAGAGTCCGTTCGTTTTCAGAGCTCACCTCCTCATTTATCTCTGCAGCCATTCGAGGTATTCCAATGCAAAACAAATTTATAATTGTATTCACCATAAATGGTAGCTTAAATGAATTGCTTATAGCAGAACAACGCAATCGCCTATTCGTCTTTACTTTTGAGTGAGTGCTTATTATTTGCAAGCTGGTTAATGACCAGCTATTGTTAGTCTTCGTGGTGGTGGTGTCCCAATCTGTTTGAGATTGTGCTGTAGGACTTCATTTTTGGGTTCACAGATGGTCGTATTCGATGAACAAAATATTGGCCATTAATGAAACAGAGACATAAAACACGTCTCAGACACGAAAACCACCCAAACGCTTAATGCACAGCCTTATTGCAGTAATGTACCAAACCATAGCAGCCATTCTCGCAGGAGAATATTAAAACGTAATAAATAAAATTGACTTATAGCCTGATATCGGCTTACAGAGATACACAAGCACTCACTCAAAAGTACAAGTCAGATGAGGTGTCTTAAATCCGCATTGTACAGTGTCAATTTATTCTGCCATTTGTGGTAAATTAATTTAACGACAACTTTGACTAAATAAAAAATCAGTCACACAAAATTCGATTCCACGTTAACTTGGACCCGGATCGCAACTCGGCGAAAATGCGACAATATTTTTTTCGCGGCAATATTGACAACATTACTCAAAAGCATGGCTTACTCGCATACACAAAAATACAATTCATATGCATTCTAATAATCAAACCATTTGTGTTAAGTTAGTTAAATTGGCG
Source organism: Styela clava (assembly GCF_013122585.1). NCBI lineage: Eukaryota > Metazoa > Chordata > Ascidiacea > Stolidobranchia > Styelidae > Styela > Styela clava. Next base: position 16,202,328 of record NW_024102830.1, on the reverse strand, counting down.
GAACGGATTGTTTTGAGGGCTCCATTGAATCTAAATTACGAGCATAATAGCCTGAATTTGTCGTTCTAAATAACTAGCAGGTTATACCTAACAATTGTAAGCGATTGCACCCACATTCGTAATTACTTCACAACTATCAAAACAGTTTATTGCAGAGGCTAGAACATGGACGGCGAGCAGGTACAGGTAGAGCTCATAAGTATAATGGTCAAATTGTATTTTCAAATACATGGGTTATACATTCATAATATATATGAATATTAAATGTTCTTGACAGGGCTTTATAATTAAAATTTGGGACTTTTGAAGTTTAGTGTTCTCCTGACATTTTCACAAAGTATTTCTTTCTTAGAGTAAAAGTCGTAAAATATGGACGCGTCTAGAAGAATTTTATTAAATTTCAAGAAATAGAAGATTAAATCACGTCACAAACGAAACGTGGAAGCAGCTTGTGGCAGGTTTATCGATTATTCAGAAATGCAAAATCTTCATGCAATAATCTGATTACGGGAAAGTCCGAACAGACGGGTAGATTTATAGGCAAAACAGATTGGTATTTTTACGATTAAACATGTCATTTCATAAAATTGTCAATTAAGTAAATGCGAATCCAGCAATGAAAAAATAAATGAGTATTTGAACATCATGCAAAAATATTTTAGATATCGCCCTGTCTCTGAGTGGTTATATGCACCTATCGCCATTTGAATAGCCTCCTTCGCAGAAGGCTATTTGGCTGCTATATAGACAGTTGGTTAGGAATAGAGGTGGATATATGGTCTCAATCGCCATTTTGATGGCGTCATCTGTGATGAGTTATGGCAATGATCGGGACGCAACCCTTTTTGTACAATTGATAATATTAGGATCTCAGTTGAGTTGAGAATAATAGCTCTACAAATTTAATCCACGTAGTCATGGCAAACGTTAAATTTTACAATTTTGTGAGACTTCTATGATTTTTAAAGTTTAATTTATCACATAATATGACCTATGTCTACCTGCATACTTCAAAATTGAAAATATAATTTCAAATCAAACTACTGATGCAAATGTACTACTCTGTTCTTTGCTGAATGATATTTCTCAACACGCTATAATGTATGCTCACAATGAACATTACTTTCTCTACAAAAACACTTTCATGCTGAAATGACAGCTTTCAACTTATATCAAAACATTTTATATTTTGCCCTTTGGCGTTAACGGGATACCATAGCGACATAAAGTGAAAACCTTGATGCTTTTTTAACATGTTTAACAAAGTGTAAAAACAATAAATATTTTACCATTAAATATACCCACGGAATTCCACGACCTATCCAAGAGAAATGTTCAAAATTCATTCTAATTCAAGAATGGCCGAAGTTTACTTATAAACGCCAAATTGTACGAGTGTAAATTTATTTCTTTTGCAAAACTTGTGCCCATAACCAAAGGGAGATTAGCAACAGAAACGAGAGAATTCTACACATTCCAATGAATATGACGTAATTTGAAATCGAGAGAATAATATGAATTTGATTTCGCGCCAAGCATTACGTCATGGTAAACACGTTGCTCAATGAGGCAAGGTAACTTTAGGTCAAAAGACTTGGGCGGATTATCTAACGTTTATAATCGGTGACTGCGATGGTTAAATCACTAGACTCATAACAAATATATGAACAAAATATACAAATCTTTTTTATACTCTGTTAGCTATATATTGTATTTAGACACATCTTTTTTAAATAAATTGCCAACACAAAGGATATATATTTAGGTGCCACACTTCTTGATACAAATGCACAAATGCCTTAGTTGCCCAGGAAGGGCTAGCCAGGGTGGTCCAAGATTGGCAGCTCCGCGGGCCACAAAATTACTTTTGCATTGTTCGCGATAGGCAATATGTAAGAAGATTTTTTGGTTAATTTTATGACGAAACAAAACGCGATTTTTAAATTTCTCTCCGAATGTGAAGCGGGCCACAGATAATGAAGCGGCGAGCCACATGTGGCCCGCGGGCCTTGGTAGTCGCTCAAGTTTTGCCTGCATTTACAGAAGCAGCACTGCTGTTAAGACATAAATTCACTTCTTAAATGAACCCATGTTGAAGAGTTTTTTCTGCAGTTAGCAATGTTTTCTAGCTTATTTTTGACTGATAAGTATAAGTATAAGTATAAGTTTATTTCGACTCCATAATCAGCATAACAATACATTTGACAGATAAAAACAAATAAATAAAAACTGATTATGAAATCAGGGGAGCAAACAAAACCTTAGATAAGGTTTATAACGTACAAAATATAAGATGAAAGGTTTTGCCAAGAGGAAGTGGTACGTGTTTACTCACCTAAAATTATTAAGTTATTTCACACACGCTCACATGCACCCACCAGCCACACACACACACACACAACCACTGAGAATTTATTTAAGTAAGAATAAGACGCGATAAATTTAGGGTATACTATACAGTAAACAAAAAAAAATAAATAAATAAATACAAGAAAAGAAAAAAAAAATTTTTCTGCCACACCATATTGATATTTTTGTAATGGTTGCCATTGCCAAATTGATCGATCTTCTAATCGTTAATTAAGATATAAAAGGAAGATTCTATTGAAAACATATTGCCAAGCTGATTATAGTTGGAGTCATATGCCAAGTTGCCCAACCAAAGTTGCCAGAATTGGGTGCATGAAGAGGTGGGCGAGACCATTTCATTCCCCAAATTAGAGCCTATTATTTCCAAATTATAGTCCAGATTGTAGTAAGTAATTAAAGTTACCGGTAACACTAAAATTACTATAATTAAGTAAAGTAGGATGTGGAAATAAATTGGTTACAAAGGGTGTAAGTGAGGTTTTTCATTCTTGGGTATTGATTTCAGACAAGGATATAGGAATAAGGTTGTTATTTCACAGGATATCGGAGTCTAAGCAAACTTTCTGTGTATTTCATCTCTCTTTTTTGCTACCTAAACTATAATTCTTACACATTTATCAAATATTAATGTTAGTTACTGATATAATCCATACTGAATAAAATCCGAATTAGGATTGTGTTGGGAAGCTGTTGGTCAGGCAGCTCACATGGAAAAATATTTCGCAGATTCAGATGGATCTGACTATATTTGCGCAAAGATCCCAGGATTCTCTATCACCTCACCCAGTATCAAATTAACAAGAAGGAAAAAAAGACCACAAAATAGTATACCATATGTGATATCATCTATCACAAAACAATGACAAACCTTGTTTTATTCATTTTTTCCAGATTCTTCCACCGATCTACTAGCTTGTTGAGTTTATATTCTACTTCCTGTGACCTATGACCCCTGTGCCCACCAATGAGTTTTTCACCCAGGCTCTGGAGCTCTGCTTTTCTATCTTCAGCCCCAAACATTTCATTTTGATATTGCTGTAGATTAAATAAATTATGAATATTAATATATCTCATATAAATATATGTTTTAAAAACCTAAGAATATATTTATTTTACTAAAAAAAGTCTAATACGAATTGAATCAAGAAAATACGTGTTTTAGCCTCAAATACGAAATTCAATCTAATATTTGGAAATATGTCATTATTGGACAATATAATACTATTTGGGACTGCTCAGAAATATTAAATTTTTGTTGTAAAAAAAGAATGATTTATCTATTCAAAATTACTTGTGAGCTATCTCATGAACCCTGCAAATGTGCTAACAAATTTAAAACTAACGAAGGAAGAGTTTAAAGTTAATAGAATATCATAAAAGTATCAAAATTCATCAAAACGACAAATACCAAAGTAAAGCAATAATCTAACCTTTTCAAGCTTTTCCATCAAATCTTCGATTGGCAATTCTGGATTTTGTGATATTTTTTCTTCCATATTACTCAGCCATTCACAGAGTTCTCGATATTTTTCATCAAAATCATCCCATTCACCAAGTCTGAGTTAATATTGAAGCAATATAAATAAACCAAATTTTTTTTTGACAGAATAATAGTTTAGAGAGTCAAAACTCACAGTTAGTTTTGTTTTATATAAAAGTTTGTTCGGAGCCAGTCTTAATATTTAGGATGGAAACAAAAACCAGAGTCTACACTGTCTAGAACAGTGTTTTTTAAACGATGGGATCGTCCCACAGGGGGGGGGGGGGCATAGAAAATTTTTTGAGGGGGTTTGAAGCTATTTAAAAATAAAAATATTTGTTAGATTTGTTCTCGCCCGCCTTATTTTGGATATTTACATTCAAAACTTTCCATTCATGTATTTTCAACACGTTTTTTGGATAAAACATACTTTCGCCTTACGGTCTGTTATTTGTAGCTTGTTATTTGCTAGTTATTTTCGAGGTGGACGTAAGACTTGACAAATGCTAGAAAAGGGGGCGCGACTTAAAAAGTTTGACCACTGGTCTAGTACCAGTAGAGAGGAGGAGAATCCCACCAAACAGAAAGTTTTTGAAAAAGATTTATAGCATAAAAATTTTGTGAGATAAGAAAATCTCCATCATAAATTCAAATATATTTTTCATTATAAATTTATTATCAATATTTATTATGAATTTGAATCTACTTTTTTCTAGTAACCCAATAATTAACAACATGGGACTAAGAGTAATTGTCTGATTATTCTGATTATTTTTAATCTCTAGTCAAAAATCTACACGATGGTAAGAAAGAAGATCCGAGAGAAACCGAAATATGTTCCAATACCAAGGCAGTGTGTAGGCATATATGTGGTTGCTTTACCAAGAAGCGCCCAACCTCTAGTCCACTGGTTCTCAACCAGTGGGCCATGGCCCACTGCTGGGCCACAGGAACATTTTAGGTGGGCCACGGACCTATTAAAAATTGTTGGAGTTAAGTTGGAGTTGGAGTTCGATAATGTTAGTTATATTTGATGGTAGTAGCAATGGATGTTGCTGTGGCAATTTTCACCCAACTATTATTAAAGTGAAAGTGTTCATTCATGCAGGAGGAATTCTATGTTTTTCTTGAAGTTTTTCCCCCGCATAAAAATGTTAGTTGGCCACAGAATTTTAAGAAAAAAGGTTTGAGAACCACTAGTCAGTGCAGAGTAAGTATTCAGGGGAGAAACTTTTACGATTGAGCAAGAGCTGAGACGGAAATATGTCAAATTTGACATAATTATCACAATTTTTCTATTAAATGGCCAACCTTGCTTCAATCAAACTTTTCCTTTGCTGAGTTTGTTCTCTCAACTCCTCCCATTGATTGCGAACAAGTACTGCTCGTTGGCGCAAAAGGGCAATATCTGCCCGAGAGATGTCGCTGCATAATTCTTCCACACTGACCTCTAAAGCCCTGAAAGAACAAAAATGAAATGTCACAGTTTTGAAAGATATGATTTTTTTAATATTCAATATCGTTTTATAGGATTTGAAATTATTGATGTTCATGCCAAGAATGAATATGAAACAATCAGTGTTAGTTTTGTAGTCGAACCAAGCTTTTTTATTAAAATCAAGTCAGAGTTTTGAAAAAGAATTGTTAATGGTCTACATATCATGGGGGGAGTCAAATCTGTGAATAACCAGAGTTGATTATGGATAAAAATACCAGTTTACTCAAGTCCTGTGCAAAAAAAGTCTCGTAGGTTTATTTAAAAATACTAGACTCAATTTCAACTTTTCTCAGAAAGGAATCTTTTACTCTGGTAATGGCGCTTACCTTAGCTTATCACCAGTCATATCAAACATAATCTCTCGGTCTCTGCATTTTATCATAGCTGAATGTATTTCATCATGATCAACAGAGTGAGATTGTGCCAGAACCTTCTTTGTATCTCGAAGCCATCCCAACATCTCTGTGATTTTGTGTTCACAGTCGTTCCAGCGAGAGAGTAGTGACTGCAGGTCTCGCCTGAGATAGATAGATTGTTCAATGGTTTGTTCAATGGTTACAATATTCCATGTAATATATAGTTCATGTCTGGAATTATTTTATGTCCAGCTATTACCGAACTCGGTCAAACATGGCCACACGATTAAACCCTTATAAATGTGAAAATATTATCCTATTTTATTTGCTATTTCTTTTGTTCATTTAGAGAGTTCGGAGTTTCAAATTAATACTAAAAATTTCAAATTTGCCAATAATACAGCATTCATATGAATGAACTTGTATTCAGCAAACCCCTCGCACCGTCAGAATTGGGAACTGTGAGCCATCTGTTGGTTAATCATGAAAAATTCAAGATACTTAGTTGTGCATAAATAAATTTGAGGGAATTTTCGGAAGTTGATACGATATTAAACCAAATGGGATACCGGCATTGAAAACTTTTTATTTAATTTGACTGGTAAGCCTTGCTGCATACTAACACAAATGCATTACCCCAGAAATACAATAGTGTGCAGCATGATTCTTAAATTAAATAGAATAATGATTTTTATTCTTGCTACAGCATCCTTGCATTAAATGCATTCGGATCCACTAGTGCGAAGTCATAGGGCACAGAAAGGTAGTTAAGTTAGTTAGTCTTGCATATCCCTAACTATTAGCTTATTATTACTATTATGAATGAAAGCAAATCTTACTTTTTCTGTTGAATGGTTTTATTGATTGCTAGCCAGTCATTATGTAAAGAAGAAAGTTCTTTTTTTAATTCAGTTGTGCTGAAGTCATGAGTAATTGGAACAACATCTTTGCCTGCTTCTAATGTAGAACTGCATTGAACTTCATTCAAAGAAGCTGATTTCTCCAGAGCCTGTGATAAACAAGTCAAGCATTATATTAAAAATATTACTTATTGTATCGTTTGGGGTTGTTTTCATGTTTATTTAGATGGAGAGAAAAATGATAAAGTAATTTAATTACATTACTAGGTATGAGCTTCTGGTTCAGAATAGACAGACTTGGATGAAGAAGGAGAGCAAAACTAACCCGAAGTGACATGAAACACTCAGAAATTTGACCCTAGTCATCCTCATAAGCAGACAAGTACTTGACATATGGTTCAGGTATATAGATACATATACTGAGAATAGCCGGCCAAATATAATAGTATGCTCGCTGGGGAGTAAGGTAACATTTTAGATAAAATGAACATCTTCAGCCCTTGAATTATTCATAAGAAAATAATACATAATCTGTCTTAAGTAATTAGGACACAATGACCCCATGGTCAAAAGGTCAAGCCTAACTAGTTAGTTGAAATAGTAGATTAAAACCTTGGTTAGAATATTTTCTCATGTTAGGTGTAAAAATATTGTAGAGCTTTAGATATCCATAACTGCTCATCCAGAGTCCTGCTCAGAGAGAAAGAATAAATATCCCTTGAATAATCTCACATTTAATTTCTCTAAGTCGCTTTTCATTCCATGAACAGTTTGATGTATACGTTTCTCACAATCCAACTCTCGAATCTGTTTTTTTGCCGACTCCATCCACGAAACAAACCGATGTTTTTGTTGATTGTAGGAAACCCACAACTTAATTCCTTCATCTATTGTGAATTTTCTTTGTTGCATTCTCTTCATTACCATCTGCCATTGACTACTCAGTTCATCAAGTTTGGTTTTGAATTCACTTCTGAAATTAGAAATACCGGTAGATATAAATGCATTTCCTAATAAATATATTTATAAAAAAAGTTATATAATGCCCATTATAAAAATAGCGCTAGCTTTTGGAGGTATAATTCAATGGAGATCACACACATTTAGACAGCACAAAATGAGAATAAAATAATTCGCTGCATCAACTGTTACTTATTAAAAAAGTTATTGCAATTATGATTTTCACCTTTCTTCATCAGATCCATTTTCTAATAATTTTTCTCCATCTGAGATGATTGCTTGAAGTATTAGTTGGCGTCCCATCATTTCGATAGTGAATAATTCAAGTGTTCTAAAAAAAGGATAAATGTTTTGAAGATTTGTGAACGAATTTTATTCATATATACTTGTAAATGGATAATAATGATATGAAATTATGAGGAATAAATGCTTAAATTGAATTAGTCATGAATAGTGTAGTGTGGGATTCTAATTATTCATCATTTTATCTAGGCATAATTTTTTTTTCAGTAAATGACTGGGTGGTAATGACAATCATTTCGGGTCATCAGTGTCTGTTACGACTTAATACAATTACAAAAATGTTTTGTAATTGCAGGTGCAATGTTTAAGTAAATCATTAACTTGTCAAGCATGGTCTATCAATAAATGTCATGATTATGTGATATGGGCACTATGTACACATTCTGTCTATTGAGCAGTTTGAATTGAACTGCCTCAAGTCTCTCGCTAAATAATAGTTTTGGCGCCTCTGACACCCCTTTTACGCACAGTTTAACAGCAGCTTCCGGTATCTCAGTGAACGGTCATTTTTTGTTTCTCATTCTTGAGCTTAGAGCAAAGTCTCATTAAAAAACATCAAAACTTGAGTAATTTATTTCTGCTGTTGACTAAGATGAAGAATTTGCAGAAGAAGCACTGGGTGGCTACTGCTTTATCCAGCATCAAGTCCATGCATCCAAAACAATAACTGGCTAACTAGTCCCATACCCAATATGGACTGGTAATCTGACATGAGCCTGTGGTTTGCCTTATGCGGCTTCCCTCTACACTGAGATAATTATGCAAATCCTATTCTATCCTAAAATTTACCTTGACTGCTCCAATAATCCTTCATAAGTCGAAGCAACATCATTTGTCAGGCTGGATTCCATTTGTGCAATAAACAGCATCCATGATTCGCATTTCTCAGTGAAGTTGAGATGCCGTAAATGCAGAGACTGCAGATGTTGGAACCTTGAAAAATATTGAGTATGAAGATGAGTAGTTAGATGATAGCTAATGCATGGTTCTGAGCTTTGAAAACACATTTGCCATTGCATTGCTCTACACCAGCGGTTTGCAACCGGGGTCACAGAGCTGTCGGAGGGGGACACGATACCCATTCTTCCAAGTTTCTTTGCTTGAGGTTTTTTAACAGGGTGTTTACTTTTTAAGCATGAATATTTTAAACATTATGGGATTTTAAATCTAGCAATCAAAATAACACTATAAATTTCACTGAGATGATGTGTAGGGGGTATGAGTGCTGGAAGCCTCTGCAAGGGGGCCACAAGTCATAAAAGGTTGGGAATCATTGCTCTACGCCTTCAATCTTATAAGAATATTAACTGTCACATTATTGCACTTACTGCATGCCAGTTACTGATTCCTTCGATAAAGGTGTTCAATGTTTTTGATTTATCATAAACATACAAGAAGCTTTCCTTCAAGCAAATTACTACAATATTACATATTCATGCTTATTAAAAAGAAAACAATAACAAATAGGTGGTAAACCAAACTAGACTGAGTCAGATACTGAAATTAATAATCAGCACAAAGTTCTATTTAAAGATCTTGTTGGTGGTGGATGTTAAATAAAATGTAATTGAGTGGATTTTCTACTTACATTTCAGCAGTTTTCTTTGATATTTCATTCCATCTTGCGTTGAGATGTTGCAGTTTGGTTACATGAACATCTTGCAAAGGTAGTTGATATCCAAGAGAGTTTAACTCATCAAGTAAGGTTGAATATGTCTTGAAGGCTTGGAGTTGAATCTTGAGTTCTTCCATACGAGACTAAAAAACAATTTAAGGATTGATTGGATTGGAGGTAGGAAAAACGACAAAACACAGATAAAAAATATGACTAGTTACGGTCTAATCAAAGTCAGGTATGAAAGCAGCAAAGTAGCCAATCACTTTAAATGAACATAGTTATACAGGCACACATATTTATAATATAATGCATACTCAGCAGAAGAATTTGTTTTTATGGATTCCAAAATAATTATGAAAATGTTTTCATTCTTGATGGATAAAAAGCTAAACAACCCTGAAATCCAAAATTACTTTTCAGCATAACACTTTGTTTTTAAACTTGTGGCTGTGGAACCTAACCCAAGCTTAAGTCGATTTTGTTTCTTTGAGGGATACCAAAATGTTTGTTGGTTTTTATATTTTTAAAAACACTTGCTTATGATACCAATTTAGCATTTGCTGGTTTAAAAAGTATGATAAAGATTAAGCACTCATTAGATCGATTTCAGGAAGAAATTGCTGAGAAGGATTGCCAACTATTTAATTTTTGGTATGCTTGACCTCGTCATCCATGACCAACATTTAGTGACTGACATTTGTTTGCATGAAACTTCCTATGAAGTAAAAGGTGTTCAGTACACATCTTTTTGACTATTCAGTTTTCATGGAACTTTAATCAGGAAACTCACATAATTCAGTACATGATGCCTCAATTGCCCAACCAAAATACTAAAACAATCAAACCTGAATAACTTTTTCATCAATGGATGTGTCGTTCTGTTCTACAGCAGATTCAGCCTCATTCAACCAGGTTTCAAGAAATCCATATTTTTCTTTGAAATCCATAATCTTTGATTTTTCATTCTTCAAATGGTGAATTGTGTTTTGTAAATGATGATTTGTGTCTGTCAGTGCTTGTTCGATCCTAAAAGTATATAAAGTTTCAATGTGAATAAGGGATTCCCATTTTAATCCTCAATTATGTTTTATTTGTTGCCCTACTACTACAAAGCACTCAACTCAACAACTCATTCTGGAATCTATATAAGCAATCACTCATCTAGTTACAAAGCAAATAGGATTTAAAGTGCAGATATATTATGTATATTGTATATCATGTACTACTTTAAACAGGCGGACACAAAACTAGACTATCTAAGCTGCAATGTCGGAACTACTTGACCGGGCACCTATATTAAATATATCCAATTTGGTAGGCGATTCTAAATTGAGAAGACTTGGGTCTTTCTCACCTGCTTGTCAAGAGACTAGATTTTAAACAAATTTAAAACATCACACAGCAGAACTTGCAAAAAATTCACACAAACCTAGTATTTTGCCCATTGATACGAACAGCTGATGATGGAGTCATCAGTTGACCAATTTCATCACCAAATGTTGACAACTCTGCGATTGATGTTTCAAGCTCTGAGCAGCTGTGCAAAAGCTCCTGAATTAAAATCAATTGTAAAAGTTTTAGTAATAGCAAATTGGATAATTAAGATAGAATAAGAAATTTCATATTTTTCTTGAAAAATGGAAATCCAATAAGAGATCACATAATGAAATATGAACTTAGTCCACTTATCAGTCTAAGCAGGCGATCTGAGTATTCATATTCAGATAGTTTGGCACTTCCACATAATGGACTCCTATAGCAGCAGAGTGTACAAATCAGAGATGGTCAGGGAGTTACCAAAACTGTCCTCTGGTAATGAGAAGTCCACAGCCTCAGCAGGATTCGAAGTTGCTAACGTTTGACACTTAAGATTTTTCAGAGAAAATCAACGAATGATTATACAAACTCCGTACTTAAAATCATTAATTTGTAAAAAAATAGTCAAATTTTTCGTAATATAAAAATCTCAATTCAAACCTGAGCTTTCATTTCACATTGTTGAGGATCTTCCAGCATGGTTTGTGATGTCATAATAGAATCTGATTGTGATATTACAGTGTACAACTTATTTTCAGCTTGTTGGTATTGGTTTTCATATTCTGACCAAACTTCTAAACTTTTCTTATATTTTGAAAAAAGTTCGTCAACAGATGCAGATAGCTCATTCCATCTGAAAATTGAAGAATAGGTAATTGAAACCTATGAACTACCCCTGTTCACTCCTGATTAGAAAATCGATAAATTTGCCAGTGGCAACTATTACAAAATTATTACAATGGTGTGGCTAATAGTTTTTTGTTTATTTTTTTTATTATTTTTTGTTCACAATAAGTTTATCCTGCTTTTATACTAATTTCTCTGTGGTCATGTGTGAGTGCGTGCGATCATGTGTGAAATGATTTAATAATTTTAGGTGTGTGAACATGCACCACTTCTTCTTAGCAAAACCTTTCATCTCATATTCTGTAAATATAAAACCTTTTTGAACTTTATCTGAGATTTCGCTCTCCTGATTTCATAATCAGTTTTTATTTATCTGTTTTTATAAATCATTTTATTGTATGCCGATTACGGAGTTAAAATAAAGTTATACTTGTACTAAAGCTGAGAAAGAAATCGAGTAATCTAAGATGTGTCTGGGAAGCATATATAAGCTTCGATGACTAGGGATGGTACTAGGTTAATTATAGACATTATCATAGTATAGTACCGGTAGGTTATTTTTCTACAATAACAAATATACATTTTACAAGTACAGAATGTAAAGTGAGATATTAAAGGGCATTTGAGTGGAACCATGCGCAATCAAATTTAATGGTAATTAATACTAGTTTTTAACAAAAAAAAAAAAAATAGAACAATAAATGCTAAAATGTTATCATTAATAGATGTTGAGGTATTCTAAATATAACCATTAACCACCCTAACTCGCTATCTTTTCACAACACAAATTAAACTGTTAATCTGACAGTTAATGACTGACCCATTAATTTATATAATAAAATATAAGGGGAATAAATAGGAAAAAAGCCATCAAAATTCATAGAGAGGTATGACTCAGTGAACATATTGCATTGTACCTTGCATCCAATGAGTTGATTTTTCCTCTGACATCGTCTGCTGTTATGACATCACAAATTGCAATGAGACTGCTTGATTCAACTTGAAATAGTTGTTGTTGAAGACTGTGTCGTCTGAGTTCATGCTGAAGTTCTGTGAAGAGGACATACATTACAGAATATATCATTAAAATGCATAATTGATACTAAAGGACTATCATGTGACTATCATTCCCTCACAAATGTGAGGAAAAACACTCACATTTGTGTCCATAATGACAAGGCTTCTTATTGAAAACAGTTTTTCATATTCTACTGTTATCACAGAACATGTAACTGTTGGCCTATTCGGGCTTCTACACTATATCTGTCTATACACTTGAAAGCTGTTATTTCAATTTGACTTTGTGCGGTTTAGTACACATTTTCCTTGAATACCCCATGAGAAAAGATTTTGTGCAATTGCTGAACTCCCAATTATTGCTGTAGTGGTTCACATAATTGTTGGTTTATTACAGCTTTGCTGGGCTTATGTATCTGGAACTATTGACTGAATAGCTATGCTCATACTTGGCCTGGAGGGTTGGCATATAGTTAGGACATTGCATTGACTTTCCTCTCCCCCAGGATGAAATTCTTAATCCTGAGATAAATATGAGAAATCAAAATGAGAGACAATAAAATTGATTACCTTCAAGCTTGGAAAGTTGTGCTGCTACAGCTTCCATAGATGCATGAGCTTTAGAGCATTGAAGTAATGAATGTTCTATGGAATCGAGTTGTTTGGTTGTGACATTCTCAACAGAATTGAATCTGAAATACAATAATGATGGCTTCATACCTTACAATCTATCTAATAAAGCTAATTAATGGCACATTTAGGAACAAGGAATTAGTTAGTTAGTTGTGTTTAACCCAGATTATTGGGGGCTAGTTCACTAAACACTGTCAAGTACTTCTAGTTGTGGTGGCATATGTCATTTCTAGCCCCCACCTGACTATGCCATCCAAAAATTAGTTAATCACAACGTCACAGTGACGAAATAAGGCCTGTTAAAGTGGACGGATTGTCGTCCAAAACGCGCAGACGATCACCCGAAATCAAGAAAGCTTTTTCTCTCGTTTTCTCGTCGTGACAATACTGATTATGAGAGAGATCGCTGGCGTTAGCGAGTTCGTTATCGTTGGCAGAGTTGCCATTTTGGGCAATCATAGCTTTTCTTTAGCGATCTCTATGACGTGATTGTGATGTCGTAGTGACGTAATTTTTGGATGACGTAGTTAGTTGGGGGTTAAGAATAACATATGCAAAAACGTCTGTGTCACGCCAACTAGAAGTAGTTACAGCGTTTAGTGAACATGCGCGGATTATTGTACTCTAAAAGTACTTGGTAAAGTAAAATCACCTCGTCATTTTGTTATTTCCTATTTTTTATATCTTTACATGTTAACACCAACATAAAAATCTTTACAGAATAAACATACCATGTTTCTCTCAAAAATAAGACCTAGTCGATAGCGTAAAAATTTTTTCGACGTAGCCAAAAGCAAAAACATTTCCTACTCATTTTAAATGCTTAGTAATCTATGTTTAGCAGTTATTTTAAACAAAAATGAAAAAAATGATAATGAAAATAAAATACATCCCCCTAAAATAAGCCCTAGTTTTATTTTTCAGAAGAAAATTGAAATATTATTTATTTTTAAGAAAACACGGTATGTTACATTTAGTATATCACTAACCTTTCCCAAACTTCTAAAGCTTTTTTTAGATTTCTTTTCTGTTGATTGAGATGGTGTTCTAAAATCACCCATGTTTGATTGAGTCGAGCAAGATTTGAACTGCCGACCCCTGGCTCAGGTGATTCTGCTCTGAATTTGTTGTTCTTGGTTGCAACAAGATCTGAAAAAATGATTTGCATTATTTGTTAGAGATTAAGAGTTGAAATCTTGGAAACTTTCAGCACTTCGGCCTCTTTCATTTTCAATTTTATATTTATCATAAACAAAACAACATAATATATTCATCCATTTCCATTCATTAATTTAATTAATTCAGAGATGACTGAGTTGTTTCAGATATTTTAGCCAAAGTAATTAGATGCAGGAGCTCCTGCTTGTCTGGCACTTTGTTTATTGCAACAAATTTCAATCATACTCACAAGGTTTTCATAATACTGTAAAAGCTAATTGACCCAGTGTGTGAGACTAACTTGGTCCACATAAAGACATTAGGACACCCATTTTGAGCAAACTTTGTATAATACACATACCGGTGGCATACATTGGAATATAAAGAAGAAAAATATAAGTCATTTAGTAAAATTAATAAAGACCTTTATAATCTTTTTCCAATCTTCTGATTTCTGAATATTTCTTTTTCAATTTTGGTTCCAAACCCTGGAGTTTCAACAGCGCTCTTTGAATTTGAGATTTATTACCGGGTTCTGAGTTTTGTTGACATGTCTAAAAATTAGTGTGAAATAAAATTCCCTAAATGATCACAGAAAATTAAACACAATATACAAAAATGCAAACTGCACGTATAGTAATAATGAGAATTGATATTTTAAATTAGGCCTTGTGAAGATTCTGATAAATGAAAAATGGTTTAACTTGGAACTCGGCCATGATACAATACTATTACAATACACAAGATAAACATAAGCATATGAATTAAGTAAAGTTGCCAGAACTTGAGATTTAATATTTTTAAAATAAGATAAATTACTGTAGTCTTTAGTCGTTTCAAATCATAAAGATTGCAAATGTAATGAAAAAAAGTCTCACCTCCAAATGATCATCAATCCAGTGTTGTATTTTATTTATTGCTTTTTCATGTTCTGTCCATTTCACTAATTCGGGTTCTAGTTGGCTTATACAGTTGTCAACCTGAGTTAAAATAAATTTGAATGATTGGAAAAGTAATTTGTGAGGTACTTTGTGACTGGTACCTAAAAAAATTCATTTTTTCTTTGTTTAACAATAAACACAAAAGGGGAATTAGAGATTTCTAATTTAATTGGATTTGTATTGTACCTAAAAAAGGATGTTGACAGATATGACGTAAATTCAATAATCATAAAGAGAACCGTGGCTAGGTTAGTATGGGAATTAATAACCAATTATTCATAACATATCGACAAACTTCCCCTTTTAAAAATTTTAAAAAATGAAATTAAAAAAAAAATTATAAAATGCAACATAAAATAACCCAGACTATGATTTCTGACCCGAGCTTTGAGTATTTCCCATTCCATGTTCATATGTCCCAGTTTATCAGCAAATTCAACTTCACTTTGTCTTGGAGAAAATGGATCAGCAGATGCTGAAGATTTATTTATAAAATCGATAGTGACTTGTTTGACTCTGATCTCCATATGATAAGCCTGTGAACATACAAATTATCAGTGTTAAGTAGAAATCCCTATATCCCGGGTCAAGTCAAGTAATGGGCCATCTGAGTGTGGAGTCGCTTAGTTCAGTACGAGTCCAAGTCATTTCATGTAGTGGTGCATCGTGCTAAGAATTAGGAATACACTCGCCAATGCACCTCTGATTACCCTGTGTGGGTTCGCAGGTTAAATACTCATGTGGGGATAGATATGGGTGGGAGGATTGCTGGATTCTTCGCTGCCGTAGGGTGGTTCATGTAACAGCTGGTCGGCTACAGCAGGGCTACTCAACTGGCGGACCGCGGTCCAAATCCGGACCATTCAAGTATTTGATTCGGAGCGTACCTAATTCTTTATTTTAGATCATTAGCCCCACTTTTGTAGTTCACTACTATAAAATGACTTTTATAGTTTTGAATAAATATAAAAAGAACTATAACACCATAATAAACAATCTTGATCAGCTAATAATCATTAGCCGGTCGAGAAAGTGCGCGTTTAAGAATGCCGAATACAATTTCTGTAAAGATCGAACTAAAATAATTTTGAAGTTTTGTATGCGGATCTTCAGTGAAAATAGTTGAGTAGCCCTGGGCTACAGCATCCTCCACCGTCAAGTCCGTGCTTTCGAAAACAAATAACAGTTAAACTAATCCCATTCCCAACATGGACTGGTAAATGGACGAGAGGCCGTGGTTACCATGGAATTAGGTAGGCTTATCGACCTTCCTTTTCCCTCCGGATTTAGGATGGCTATGGGTTTAGCTAACCAATAAAGCAACCGATCAGGATGATAAATAATCAATGGTGCAGTTTCCTGCACATTAATTCAATGATTCGAATTGACTGTGGTGCAATGGTTAGAGTAGTCTTCATACCTACTTTAATATCCAAATTATTACAAATTAGAAAGTACCTTGTAGGATGCAAGATGGTCTTGTACAGCCTGTGAGCCAGTTGTTTCATAAGAATCTCTTTTCATTACATCTAGTGATGCATTTGTTTGTTCAACCCATGAAACCATTTGTGAAATAGCTTGTTGAACTGGAAGCAGATTGACTTGAGCCTGAAAAAATATTAAATACCGAGTTGGGTAACCACAGAATTTGTAGAATTTGATAATTGTGCACACAACAATAGGAACCCATTGCAAAAGTCTTGTCACGACTGATTGGAAGCTTAATACTATGACATATGCATATATCGTGTATTTAACAAAATTAAATGGTATTAAACTTTAACAGATGACTAAAGCATATGCAAGCAAGGTAAAATTATTGCTACAAATTTTCTTTTGGATGAATATAGAATATTTATATGCCCCCCTAGTATTGTATATATAAACCTACAACATTTTTAAATGGCTTTTAACCTGAATCTGGACTGGAATCTTTCCGTTTGATATCACCTACCCAATTTTTACACCCTGGATAAGGTGGTGGGCATAATATTGAAACCAGATATTTTTACCTCCGATGCCCGGTTCCATTACATTTGAACCCACGTACATTTGAACCCACAACAATAGCACCTGCATACTATTGCACCTATGGATTTTTTTTGTTTAACGGTTAATTTAACCCATACTAACCCTAACCCATGGGTTTTAGCACCCGCATATAGATTGAACCCGCGGATATACACATGGGTTCAAATGTACGGTCACCACGATGCCCACATAGTTGAGTTTCCTGATTCAATCACGGCCATGTAATTTCTAAATATAACCATTTCACTAAGTAAATAGAATTAAATATTGATATCTAATAGCAATTAACCTTATGTAATCTTTCACTCAATTCAGGTAATGACTTCTCCATTTTCGCTGTTTCATTATCAATGTCAGTCATTCTGTCTTTCATTTTATTCAAATTATTCCTTTTAAGTTGATGCAGTTTTTCCACCAATTTTCGAAGTTCATTTTCAAACATCTTTATTTTCTGAAATTCCTGAACTAGTTTCTGGAATTCCTTGGCTCTGTATAACAAAATTGCAATTTTAGGAATAAAAATACTGTGAATCACTCCCCATCAATAGGACAAATGATACAAGCAGTTTGGTTGGGCTCAACAAGAACTAGGGTTGGCAAAAATCTGGATATCTGATATGAATAATCTTTCTTTAAACGAGGTTGCTAGATATGATTTGAATTGAAACTAGCAAGAACTAATGCCTATGTGGAAAATAGATATATTTATATTCATACTCAACAACAAATGAATATGAAAAAACAGTGAAAATATCTCTTAATTGGTACATTACAATAACTCTGTGATATGCTGAACCTGCCTATTGTTTCTGCTTATTGTATGCACTATCTAAACCCCAAATTTCAATGCCACAAATTGTAACCTGAAACTGTGCCCTATTTATTCAACATTTTATATTTTTGCCCCAAACAAGGGTCTGCATTACTTCAAATAGAATCATTGAATTATTTATAATATGAAATGAATAACCTCATACCTATGTCAAACTAGTAGTTCGTTAGGAAGTTATATAGCTCTATAGCTGAGTTTCCTCTTCTTTTCAGTATTAATTATCATTTCTTATTTTATCCACTAAACTGTCAATCAATTATATTTTTGCAATAATTCACAAAATAGTTAATTTATTATAAACAATAAAGGTAGCTTTATTCCTTTTTTTTTTTTATTCAAATGTACCTACACATGCATATTACCTATAAAGTTTTCAAATAGATTCATATAAAGTATCTGGATGAGAAAGCTATTTTTAGCCATGTTGTTTAGCCTATATTAGCAATGTCCCCATCCAGTTATAAAATAAAGTATTATTCTATCTTGAGCTCAATAACTTATTCCATGTCATATACAAACATTCCTATTTAATAAAGCACTTCAGTACATCATTGCTTGGTCAGAGCTAATTAAACACTATAAATCTGGCAACTAATATCTCTGCAATATTAAATTCCAAATATCCAATGTCATGTATGTTTCATAGATAAAACATGTACACTGAAGTCTCAGCTTGAACAATTATATTGAAATATTTATTCAAAGACACAAGCTGCATTACGTTTGGCCAGTCATGATCTGTACTTCAACCTAATTCATAAATAATTTTATACAAAGCGTGGGGTTCTTGAATGTTGCCAGGAAACTAGTATGACAGAATAAATAGCGTTATTGTTACAAAGCAAATATGAAATTAATAGACAAGGTAAATCAAAATCAAGGGCCAAACTTGCTGTAAAGGTAATTTGACAATTTATTAACAGTTTAACTTTTGTCTGATATTGAATACAATTTGTCTTCTGAGATGAAGCTATAATTAATGGCATATGAAAATCTCCAATTATCAGTAAATAATTATTTATATCTAGAATCCATCTATGAACTATTATCATACAAATAGGAAAATGAGTCGAAACTTAATTATTGTCTTTTATGCAAATCTTTGCAGTTACTGAATAGTATGGAAGCTTGAGTGACATGAATAAGATTTTAAAGATATATGAAATAGTAGAATGTTTAATGTAACCACCGTTTAGTACGCCATTTAATCTACAACAGCAAAATCCTGGACTGACCAGAGCCCTACAATACAACCCATCCTACAATAATTCTTCAAAATCATCCATATTCCACTTAAATTAACAAATTACTGTTTATAGTACCTGTAGTAATACTGGAATTAGTAACAGAAGCTAATCAATACATCTCTAATTTTAGTCGAATTTCCTGATATTGGTCTATTTACTGAACAGAGCCATCGCATTGTCTCACACTTACGTTATATATTCGGCTTTCTAACTAACTGTGAGTATTATAGTTACAATATTTATACCTTTAGCGGGAAGATAAGGTTAAATTACTTATTCAACTAACGTTTGTATACAGAAGTCAAACGTTTGGTAACAATTGCTACTTGTAGTTAATTACCATTTTTACAGCCTCCCATGTGTAAAACCATAATATAAGAAATTTAGTTTCTTTATTTCATTACTAAACATCTCTTTTTAAATATTTCAAATTGACAGTTTATAAAGCGTTGTTACGTATGCCTTGTCATGTGCAATTGTGTCAAATTTTGGTACTTAAAAAGCTGAATTATGTATTGAAGGCTAATATTATTAAACTTCAAAAATTGTAAAATCTTATTATAAAAGTTAAATATTATGGCATACTATGCCCACATACAAAATTCATAATTTGTTTTCACAATCAACAGCTCAGGTTGAACAAAATACCATACCAGCTGTTTCTTTCTGCAACAATAATATGCTGCTTTTTTAGCAAAGATTTCTGTTATTGGTGGTGAATATGTAAAGGAAAATTTCACAAACTATAAATGTAATTTATCGAAAGCTTCGGAAAAAAATCGAATTTTAAATTTTTTCACTCAGATGTACTAAATAATATTAAGAATTATTCTACCTCTCTGTAAATATCACATGGAATACCCTATGTATCAAATGACAAATCAAATGACAGTCACTCATTAGAATAACCTCGTTAAATAATACACTCATCAAATCTGCCAAATTGTACTTCCAATTATATATAGAATAAAACTCATTTATTCCTAAATTTTGATTTTTTAAAATCTTTCTAAACAAGGTTGCTAACATCGGCTTAATTAAAAATAGCAAAAACTAATGACTATGTGAAAACTAGATATTTTTATATTCATAATCAAAAACAAATGAATATACAAATAAAAAACAGTAAAATAATCTCTAATTAGTATATTATAATAACTCCGTGATAGACTGAATCTACCTGTTGCTTCTGCTTATTGTATACACTCTCTAAAACCCAAATTTAAATGTCACAATATGTAACCTCAAACCATGCCCTAGAGCAAAATAGTTACACATGGATCAATTTACTAACAAGTTTAAATGCCCGGTTATGCCTCGTTTAAGGTATTTATGCTGACGACATGATAAATGACGTAACTATAGTCTGATTATTAGAAGATTATGTTGGATCAGCTTGTAAGGTTAAATGTTCATATAGTAGTTTGCCTATAGGGAAGAAAGACGCATGTTATATATAGACAGACAATACTATACAGTGAACAAGGATGGATAATGGACATCTAAAGCCCTATAGATTATGTTGGATTAAGTTAAGTTTGTATGGTTATGTGTTCATAGTAGTTTACTTATAGAGCAGAAATATTGTTGTTATACCCAGAACTACTGTACTGTAAAAAGAATGATGGACATCTAGGGACAGGCTTCTTTATATTTTAAGAATTTTAAACATAAATAGGCTATAGATAATAATTCATCTATAGCCCACATCTAATTATGTATGAATAATCCGGTATTTCTTGACCACAGACTTAGAGATTATAAGGTTATGAGTTGAACACCCAATCAAGCTTGAGTAACAGACCAATGGGGGCTACCAATGAATATGTATGTATATGAGAAGCACTGGAGCATAATCTGCATTAATACGGATTGTATAACGATTAGGCATAGATTAAAACTAAGCAATGCAAAAACATTTTTTTTTAATCAATTCACTTCAGACCAATACCTTTTGATTTTCTGCTATTTATTTTGCTATTTAATGATATTATAAAGATAAATTTGAGTCATATAAAAAATTGACAGGATTTTAATTGCTCAAATTTCAACAGTAGGGACGTAATGTTTATTTTGACATTGGGCATAATGTAATAAAGCAGTTATGGACTTTATGCATCGATGGAAGGATTTCATCATGTTCAAACCCACTACCAAATAAACAACTGCTTTCTGCTTTATATACAAGTAGAATCATATACCAAACAGCGAGTTCTAGCTTTCGACCTGGAAAATGGTGGATTTTATCCAAATTTATATTTGGAAAACTACAGGGGATAAGATTAGTTTAATATACATATTCATGGGCCAACTTTGAGGAAAATTAAAATTGACGAAAAACATATCTTACTTTGTTTTCGCAGCTGTTTCACTCAAATCAGATGCTTCAATGTCCTGGACAATCTCTGCAGGTTTATCTGAGTTCTCTGTCAGCCATGCATTGATGTTTGTTGATATAGTGTTGAATCTGCAGAATGAGAATTAGGATTATTTTAAACCCAGAGGAAGAAAACTTAATAAGGACTGAAAAGTAGTGTAATAGGCTTAAAGTTAGCTATGCATAGGCCATTGGACAGTTGATTATCAAGAAAACTAATAAGCATTCATTTAATTTAAACTTTGCAATGATTCACTTACAATACTCAAAAATATTCAAAGCCTCAAAATTGATGAGAACGGCCAATGAGTTGCTCATCTAGCAATGACACATGATTACCACTTAATAATATGTATGATGGAAGATTAAACTATAACTTTCCCTTCCTAAGGATATGTAATTTTCTTTATGTAATCTGCTATTATCATTAGGGATAGCATTTATTAAAACTGTATTTCTATAAATTTATTCACCAATATCATTCACGAATACCAAAGCTTACAATTCATGATACATATAATTAAATATGAGAAAAAGTAAGGCAAAATATTTACTTTGGCAACATTTCTAGTATTGCTGTTAATCTTTCAAGTTCTTGATCAACCTTCGACCCCAAAAGGAGTAGTCTCTCAGAAGTCTCGTTAATGTTCGACTTCAAATCATCACATTTAATAATAAGGAAAATATTGTCAGCTTCATCTACAGCTTGGTGTATTTCTAAAATAAAGAAATATGTTCAGAAGACTCCTGGAAGGCAAATACTGAAATGATTCTCTTATTTTCTACAAGGGGAAGAAAAGAAGATGGGACTACTATATAATATGGCACTATGGCTTCAGCCAATTACACTGTGACTAAAAAATAGTGCCCACGTCATTTGAAACATATTCTATTCTAGAGAGAACATAACATTGTGCAAAGGGTCATAGATTAATGAAACTTTTGGGTACAATCATACATAAACGAAAGTTCCAAGTGATCAATAAACTTTTTTTCCTATTTCCTAGAAATGAGAAATTTATGAATTCTCTTTTATGGCTCGCCTTGTATTTTTCTACCTTCGGTAAGAAAATTGCAAAAATCACTGTCCAGTAATCATGAAGGAAATATTCAAACCCTTGATATTCCCATGGCTTGCCAAATTACTAAGAAATATTATCAATCAGCAAACCTGTCTCAAGTCCAGCAATTTTCTTCTGGATATTGCGCAGACATTCAACATCTTCTTTCAATTTAGGGATACTTTCCTCATTCGGTTCAATTGCTAAAAATTTGCATTCCAGTTCTGTAACCGTACTTTGATGCTGTTGCAGTATGGAATAGACTCTCTCCCAGTCCTAGCAATAAAAAATTTAGTTGTTTAATTGTGGTAAATAGTTGAAAAACAAATAAGCTTAAAATGTGCAAACACAAATTTAGGCTTTGAACTTAATTTTAGGTTTATTTCTGAAATCATTTTTTATTTCTCTATTAAATAGTTTAGCACTTCCCATAACCATTTTGTAGTTTAAAAAAACCTTTTCTAATAATAAGATAACCATTAAAGAAATATATGAGATACTACAGCTGTAATTTTCAAATTTTGTCAGAGAGCAGTAATAGTTACTGCTGGACAAATATTTATTGTGACAGGAACCATTCTTAAGATATATTCATTACCTTTGCAACTTTTCCAAGTTGTTGCTCTTTAGACACAGCTCTGTTTTCCAAAGTTGAATGCTTGGCCTTCAATTCAGTGAATGTCAGTTCATGAAGTTTCAGTACAATGAAGCTGAGTTTACTGGCCAACTCAACACACATGGATCTCTGCTTCTGAAGGCCGTCAAAGTATTCCTATATAGCAATGTAATAGACATTTTTACTAATAAGAGTCCTGTGAATCTATGCTTTGGCTTGGCAGTTTACACATCATTGGTTTGTTAACGGAATCTTCAAGAACAGAAGGTGTTCACTAACCCACTGTCTTCCATAACCATTCATTCACGAAATTATTAAACTGGTCTGCTATTCCAGACCAGACTTGGGCTAGTATTTGGGCCGCTTCATGAGAAAATGGTTTCATAGGTTTTTCTTTCCTGAATGATTGATATTAAAATTCTGTCCAAGTCTGAACATCAAAAATGAATAAACCATTTGGTATTTATATATCTGACATTGTCTGGTACCAAAAACTAAGATTATCCACATAATTAAGCCATCATGTTGGCTTCACTCTCCCAGAAGAAATTTAAAAAAATCTAAATTTACTCATTAGGAAGGATTAACTAGTTGGCTATTTTGAATATTAAAATTTTGTCGAAGATTTAGCGATGGTTCGCAATATGATTAATACTGTCTCTTCAGATCAGAGGTTCCAAACAGGTGGGTATTTCCTCACTTGTGGTGAATTGAGGGGTAGATTTTGGAGAATAAACGAACTTATAAAAATGGCGCGCAGTGAACACAATGGAGGGATATTATAATACAAAGTAAATAATAATAACAACAAGATGCCAGCAAGTACTTTTAAAGAAACTTTTTGAAAATGTGTTGTTACATATAATTATGGATGCGCAACATGATGTGCAGTTAATCAAAGCATTACATCGCAGCAGTCCATGTTTTTCCTATAACCACAAGCTTTTTCAAGAGTTGTTACTTTAAAACAAGTGCTCCAAACTGAATAGGGTCTTGATATTTACACCCAATTGAACAAAGTTTTACCAAATTTAATAGCAGGCTTTTGTATGTGGTGAATGAAAACCCTCTTTTGATCAGAATAGAATAATTCAGCAAAAAGGTTGAAAACCATTCAACCAGATGATACAAAAATCCAACCTATACTATTTTAGTAGAATTAAACAAAGCAATATAATTTGAAAACTCACCTTAAATTTTTCCACATATGATTTCAACTCATTCAAATCTTTGATAGCTATTCTTGATATTTTCAGCTTTTCTTGTCCAGTATTTAGAGCATCAGAATAATCAAGAAGCATCTGAAATACAAGAGTAATACATTTAGTCGAAAAATCATCAATTATCATGTCAATTGTTTAGTGTTTGGCTTATCTTTGATGAGCAGTGATTTTGATTTGATTTGCAGTGGTAAACGGGGTACCGTCGCTCGATAAAGGGTGCCACTGCTCCATAATCAGTATTGGTCTGCGTCATTTCCTTTCACCCTGAAATGTGTTCTCTTATATTTCTTTTGATTTGTGTATTTATATAGTGCGTATTATCAGCATGGTGAAGAAATAAATTACTGATTACTACATTACGAACACGGTTTTCACTTTACCACTACTGCTTGTATTGTATAGATTTTCGAGTCTGAACTTACGGCTAATTCAGTCAAAATTCCAAATATAAGGTTTTTCATAGAAGAATACATAGTTTTTGGTATTTATGTGAATAAATCGTCAAGATCGCAGCCATGGGCCAATGGCAGAGGAACAAACTCATATCTTTAATCAGAGTTGAACCAGTCCTGCATAGGATGATCGAACAAGTGCTTTCAACGTACCAATTCTTAATAGATGTTGACCAGTTTATAATAAATAATGATAATTCCAACATTTTAGCAAAGTATCAAGTCATACCTGAGCAAATTGTACTTCTTCTTGGTTAACCCCATCCAGAGTTTTTGATTTCTCACTCAAATCATTTTTCAGTTTTTCAAATGTTTTCGAAACTTGATGCATCTCGGTGTCAGCAGGTCCCCAGGATTTGAACTCAAGCTAAAAATTAATTGAAGTCAAAAATTGATAAAAGCTCTTTCAAACAGATTCGTTACTGTATTACCGCAGGAAATATGCAAATAGCATATAATAATGCTGAGAAATCACTGCTCGCATAAGCGTCGTGGGTTTAAATTGCAAATGATATATGTTAGGAAAAAACGTCCAATGATTAAAGTTAATGTTTCATTACCAAAAATAATGATTTATGTAGCCAATAGCCAAGTTCATGGGTATTTGTATTACAAATCATGGTGTTCGTTAAACATTTTACAAGGTAAAATGTACTTTTTCTGCTTTTCTTTCCAGCGCTTTCAGTTTTTCCTCACATTCACTGGCAGATTCTTTCATTTCCTTCATTCTTTCATCCAATTCAGGTAATTCCCCAAATTCACCAATAGAAAACGACTGAACCTCATCCAGGAGGTCTGATATTTCATTGGATGTGAAAGCGAGATCAGCCTGATAATAAAAATAAAGGATTGATACATAGTTTCAACTCCAAACAAGCCTCTAGACAGGAATTTATTTAGACGTATATTGCAACTGAAATTAGGAGGACATGAACTGATAGATGTGACATGGCCATGATGATTGACAAGTAATTATCATTAAGCTAATTTAAGCTGGTAACTTCCTCATAAGATAGGAGGATTAACATATTTATCCCGAGGGAAAGGAAAGCCACTAAGACGACTCAATCATATGGCGAACCACGGCCTCTCATCTGGTTAACGATATCAGTCCATGTCGGGAGTTGGAAATTAAAATAATTAATCATTTCAAAGTTGCAGAATTTCTTATTATTGAGAAGATATTTGGAACCGTAAACTACCAGTAGTTACATGAAATAATAATAACTAACGCTACATTGTAGAGTAGCCAAGAAATATCTTCAAATATAATAGTAGAACCAGATTTGCATCTGTAGCCTTCATGTTGAGGAAGGTTTGTAACGCTACAGTAATATGCCGTGCAACTAAACGGATAATCGTCCAATACTAGTAGCTGATGTTTTGTAAACATAATATTTGATGCTTTCAAGCATTGTCTATGTCAGGGAGTGGACAAGGTTTTTGGACCAGGGGTCAAAAATTTGGCCCACCTAGAAGGGCGGGCCATGTGAGTGTGACATAAAAAGTTACATTTTATGAACAGTCTATTTACAGTCTTACAAAAGCAAACGTGGAAAACAATAAGCCTTGTGCCAAGAATAAATTTAATCGCAATATCAACAAATTCCCCGACTAAACCCTCAAAATTTGTGTCCATAGTTTGCCCATGTCAGGTATGTGTTGTACATTGTTCTACTAGTTCAACGAGCACAATATAATAATTACCTCCTTTGTCTACTAACAGGGCAAAGATCACAAACCTGGAATTCCTTCTGATCCATATCTTTCTCTGCAAGAGCGAGTTCTCTTTCTTTTGCTTCACGCTCAAGAGCACTTAATCTTTCACTCAGTGACTGTAAAGCTGATTTGAGTGATTCCGCGAAGTCTGGTTCTGCCATTGCCGATGACATCTGAATAAAATGATTTTTAGGCATTGGGCAAATTCAACTTGTGGTTGCAACATGGTTATGAAGGCTTTAACAAACTACAATTACTTCCACTATTTTTCCTGTATTCTGTTTAAATACATGGATTAAGCATAATTTTTTCTATTCATTAGAATGACATATTTTAAGGAGTATTGTCAAAATATCTTAATTTCAAAAACATAAGTGGACATGGAATCCTAGTGATTAGAGCAGGGGTAGGCAAACTATAGCACGCAGCCGGATTTGGCCGACCAAAGTGACTATAGTATTTATGAAGATTAATTCCTGTTGAAAATATTTTATTTCCAACATATTCAAACCTATGAGCGGCCAGGAAATTACCACAAGCAGCTTCGATCCTGATTTAAACAAGCTTTTGGACACATGCAGAAGGCTACATCAGTCCCATTAATCACTGTGCCACTTGGTACAATAGATGTTTGTTGTGCATTAGCTGTTACACCAGGGGTGGTCACTTTTCTAGTCGGCGGGCCAGATGTGGGAAAATGAAGTTCTTGGCGGGCCAGATTATAACATGAATAGTATTCAATATCTTAATCACATATTTAGTCACTAATGCAAAAAAGAAAATTATAAATCGGGTTTTAAGTAAAGTTTAAACTACAAAAAAATGGAGACCAAAAACACATAATGAATTTATCATAATGTACTAAAAGTGTAATAATGTAATATCATAATGTACTGATGTACAGTCAGCGGGCCGGTCCTGTTGCCCACCCCTGTGTTACGCTATATACATGGGCGTCTATTGATACATTGTGACTTCCACATACATTATCATTGACATTCCTCAGTTGTCCCATTTGACTCTGAATACTTCCCATCTCTGACTTCAAAATATTTTGTAGTTGTTGTTCTGCTTCCAAGCTACCACGTCGAGACAGATGAGATTCAACATCGTCCATCCATTCGGAAACAGCCTAAATAGTTTGTGATAAAGTGAATAAAATACCAAAGCTTCATTGTCTTTTGTAGAAAATATTTTTATAATTTGTTTACTCCAAGCCAAAGGGTCCATTTTAAAAACACAAAAATGAATTATTGAATAAATAAAAATTGGCCCTATAAATATGAATTCCACAATAAATACTGCAATCATAATATGAAAGTTGATACACAGATACCTCCAACGCATTTTGAGTTTGTTGCTGCAATCTTTCCAAAGCTTCCTGACTATCAAGTGATTGCTCTTTCATTTCATTCCAACAATCTTGCAGATCTTGAAGTTTTTGCTGAAATTCGAAGCGATTTTCATTTATTCATTTACTTTTATCAAAAAGCAAAAGTTTAGGCCAACAGTTCTTCATATATTGAAAAGTAATATTATCTAAATTTCATCTAATTTTTACAGAGGGCAAAGCCTGCATGATATATTAAGCAGCTGTAGGTATTGAACCACCAAGATGATGCTAGCCCAAGGAACTAAATGTATAAATAACATATTCACTTGCATATCCCACAAATAAGCAGAGCATCCCCAGGGATCGATTATCCGAAATTTCTCACCCATCTGTTCATGCGTAGAATTTGGTTTGTAACAATATATTTTCATAGTAAGACAACATTTGCAGGTCTGTTGTCAAGTTTTAGTAATTTTTACCGCATTGTTTCATATTGTAAGTTTTTTTCAATTTTTATATTTGGCCTTTCTTGAATGAAACTATTTGTACATACTTTAATATCTTCTACTGTGGCTCTCCCACCCGGCGGTGAATCAGAACCAAGAGTTGATTTTTTAACAGGTGTTGATGTCTTGGGTAGGTTTAGAAACAATTCTTCAGTCGCCAGATTTTTGTCTTGCAATTCCTTCACCATCTTGTCCCAGATTTTCTTTCTTTCAACTGGTGTTTTACTATCAGTCGATTCTGGCAAAACATGATACAAAAAAATTAATCAATGATAAAAAACGACAACTTGGTTATCTTGGTACCATTTGGTGATCTAATAATGAAGTTCTTCGCTATCCAGTATCAGGTAAGCTTATATAGGACATTCATCGTGAGTGTCAGTAGTCCTGACACAGACACTTGCACTCGCTTGTAGTTTATAGTCTTCCGAGATAGGATATTGATATTTATCCCAAAAGAGTGGTAAAGCCATAAGATACGCTAAAAAGCCAAAAATCAAGAGCAGTACAAAGATGGAAATAATTACCTATGAATAATTAAATGTTCCAGATGACCAACCATTTTCAATATATTATTAAAGACTGCTTGAATGCGTCAAAGCTATACTTGACCAATTCATCGTGATCTACCATGCAACAGTTAAACCTCAGCATATTTCCAGCACATAATTAACCAGCACACAGTATAATAAGTATAACATGGGGCTAATAGTAAAAAAAATTTGAGTCTAGGTATAGAAAATGGAAAACTATCTTACGTCGCAATGGTGAGAGCCTCTGAGCAGCCATGGTTCTTCCAAGCTTAACGACTTCTTCAAGCAATGTTTGATGGTGCTGAAGATCAGACTGGAATTTCTTGTAATCTTTGTCAAGTGTTTGTTCGGACTCAGAACTCTAGAAAATAGGAATCAATTAAGTAGTAATTAAGAAATATATATGTTTTTATCATGTACAGTTCTTGATAGCAATCAGACATTTTCAAATTTACTAATTTCTACACTACTGATTTCTTCGGATAGAAAAAAAAACGATAAAATACTGTTTCATAAAATTCAACTAACACCACAGACCTTGAAAATTTTGACTTGAATTTGAAGTCATAACATTTAAGTGCGAATGTGACACATTCTGTACAAAAAAGTGCTCAGTCTCCTAATATATAGCCTCGGAACTCAATTTTAAAAGCCTATTATGATGTCATGACTGACTCCATGATTTAGTTACACCATTGATGAAGATGGGCCCCGCAAAGGAAATAGCCTACAAGCCTCCTCAGAAAAAAAAAATGATGGTACCTTGACTTCAGATAGCCAATCTTGCATCTTTGATACTTCGGTCTGATATTGCGCAATAGCTTCATCTTGCTTTGCCTCAAGTTCATCCTGAATAGTTCAAGTTCATGAATATTTTTAAATTGTTCTCAATAGAAACACTATTTTGTCAAAACATATAAGATTACATGTAAATCAGGTGGGTAGCTGGTTATATAACTATCAATAGATTTTTTTTAAGCACTCAATTTCTCTTTTTTTTAATTTTTAGTAAATTAGTAATTTGTTAGCAGTCGCATTTCAGTATTTTTCTGGTAGTACATCACCCAAATTGCATGCTGTTATATTTACCTGATTGGAATGTCCAGAAAAGAATTGCATGAAATATCAAAATAACCATTAACAACTATATATAAAACACATGTACATTCAAAAAGGTGTTGTCCAAATTGAACATCAATCAAACAACATTTTTCCAATTTTACTGATAAGTTTTTACTGCTTCAATGCTTGAACTGAAGATTATTACATATAATGCCAACCTGCTTGATTATAGAGACTTGACACGGCCAAGAAATGTTGCCCAATAAATAAAAATTCTTAACATTAAACTACAACCCTTAAGCATAATTTACAATATATACCTGGTATTGCTTTCCTTTATCAACAGCAGATTTCTGCAAATCCTCCAATCCATCCTTTACACTATCAAGTTGTTCCAATAACTCGGCACCTTCTTTGTCTCCTCTGGACAGTGACAAGGTTTTGTCTATAAATTAAAATATATTGTTAATTTACTTGAAATTTTATAGACCCCCCTTCCACTCCCTGTGCAATTATCCACTGCTAGGCAAATGGCCACATTGTTTAAAAGAATTGTGATTTTTATCAAGTTTATTTTTTAGTTAGAGCTCACCACTGTTAACAAGATTCGAATGAAGTCCTATTTGTAGAAAAAACATGACTACGAAATACAAAACTTATAATTAGTGTAGAGATTTCTATTACAGCACATCTAACCAATCTTCAAAATCTTGTCTAGTTCATATATGAAAATGGGCTTTTGTAACTGATAATTTATAGCAGAATTTGTAGATCATCATAGCAAATTAAGTCCTTAAATTTCCTCGATAGTCAGGAAAATAAAATTTCTATGGAACAAATGTTCTGCTTCATATATACATACCATTTTACAAATGGGAGTAACTATGTTGAAATATTAGTGGTAAAACAAAAACCAAGACACCAAGAGAGCATTGATATTAGACTCATAGCAAACTTGATGAAAATTTGAAAAAGAAAAAACATGCCAACAAAACTAAAGTGGAAATAATTCAAGTTTTTTCCGCTTAAAACAGTTGAGAGCAGCACCCCCAAACTATTAATATTTAGTATCGAAATATACTTAATTTAATTACATCCCTTCAAATTCATCATGGTATATTTTAACTTTATTTTTATATTTGTCTTTGTTTACTCAAAATAGAATTAATTTCACATGCTCCTGGAAAAAGAAGCTTAAATTCAAGCGTTATCATATTTTGATAGCAAGAAAAATGCTATAAAAACTTCACAAGGATGAAATAGAGTTATTTGTAGAGTTACAGAGAGACATTCAAACAACTTTCGAGCATTATTTTCAAAGAAGGAAATACTAGCTGATAGATAGAGTTTAGCATTTAAATTTTCGAAAGACTCGAAAATGTTAATAAATAGCGAAATTTTAGCTAAAAGTAAGAGAATAACCACATAATTTTTGAACCTCAACTAAGCACCTGATCTAGATTACATAATGATTCAAAGCCAATTATAGAATGAACTTGTGTAGTTCTGCAATAAATGCATATTTATCATCGAATTGGGATCTTTTTTAAATTCCTAGTTAAATTCCTCGTTAGAGTAGTCAAAGACAAAGTTGACAATACTTTTCATAAATATTGCCAATAAGTAAGATTAATTTTTGTTAATAACAGAAAAGCAGCTCATTTTATTGATGTTAGTTTGCCATCCACAGAAATAGTCACAAATCTATGTTGAGCATTATACTGGGAATGTTCATTTAATTTGTTTTAAAAATTTTTAAAGTGAGTTTCAAAATGAAGATTCTAGGAGTCAATGAACATCCCTGCATTACGCCACACAGTGTAACAAATTATACCAGAACTAGATGTGCTCGATGATGAAGGTGATGGTGGCGACACTACAATACTATAAACTGATGATTGATGTGAACGACTAGATAATGGTGGAACAGGACGCAGTGCACTCGGTTCTGGCAAACTTTCCCCTGTAGCATTATTTCAAATCAGTATTGTTCATTGAGAATAATTAACAAAACAATAATTATCAATGTCCTCAAAATGATGCACCTCATTTTAAGATAAAATAAAATCTCTTAGGGTCACACTCGGGTAAGCAAAAATGAATACCAAATACTGAGTCAAATTTATAAAATCCCCGAATTTTATCTCGATGTGGGGCAATAACAATGTGCATGCTCATATGAATAAGACCTGCAAACCCCTGCATGGTAAACAGTAGTGTGATGGCAAGGGGGTTTCTAATGTATATAGCATAATATGCCAATTATAAAGCTCCTTGGTTATGCATAGCATATCCAATTTCACTCCATGTAATAGATCTCTTAGCAGAGACAATTTTAATTTGAGCAAATGCAGTAACTTCCAGAATTTAATAAATATTAATGAAAAATTGAATAAATCGATTACAGAATTACACTAAACGCATAATTGCTTGAAAGAAATAATTAATAATTTTTATCTGCACATTGACATGAAAAACACTTAAAACTATGGTAACTTTATACTACTGACCTGTCAATTCAGAAATCAATCTCAATTTTCTTTCCACATCAGCCACCGTTGATTCACAATCCTTTATATGCTTCTGCAAAGCTGAGAGATCATCTGTTAGAGATCCAATTGTTGGTGGGTGCTGGCTTGCTGATTCTGTCAAATTCAAATGTTTTGGTTGGTTCAGTTGTTGTAATGAAAAAATACAATAGTTCATGACGACCTTGTTTTGCAAATTTTGGTGGGGCTTTTTATAATTTCTTACTCTCTACTAGGCTTTGAAAATGCAGCTGCAAATATGTACAACTCAACCTACTGAAGAGTGGATGAGGAAGATGGGCACAGTACTCATATCAGAGATCTCTAACCAGACAGTCTAGCATTTTTATGCCCAGCATGTTACCCGGCCATTGTGTCTACAATATCCAACTAGGAATGCTTTTATCTACCGTATGTGTTCACTGAACAAATATTGCACTAAAGCATGTAGTAACAGACAAGATATTCATGAAAATGATATAAATGTAAATGATTGAACCATTCTTTTCATAGTAGATTACCATAGCTAAGTGAAGCTTAGGCATTACTGTGTGTGGGATACAGAAGTGCAAAATACTTCACATAAAATCATTCAAACCCACCAGAAGTCATTCTCTGTTGAATCTTCTTTGCATCTTCCATCCACTCAGTGACTTGCTCCAGTTCAGCTTTGTAGGCCTCAACCATTCTACAATATTGCTCTTCTTCCAACATTTTGATCTGAGAAAATAAAATTATCAATAGGTTTGTGGTACAATAGACTATTAGCTAATTATTGCAGGTCGCCTATCATCTATAGCAGGGTGGTCCAAGGTTGACGGCGGGCCACACTCTTAATTTTGTATTTTTCGCGGGCCACAATAGTGCCAAGAATTCGTAAACAGTGCAGTACAAAACAAACACTTTATTGTCCAGATACATTAATCATTATTTGTCATTTATCAAGCTGAAAATTGCCAAAAACCCCCAAAACAAACTCACTAAAACGTGCATAGTGTAAGATTTCAAACTCTTCATAAAGGAGAAAATGTCATAAGGAGAAAATGCCGTTTTAGATTGGCACCGACACAACTTGCAGATATATCAAGCAACCATTGTGGTATTTTCCTTCCCATATGCATATTTTTTTTACTCTCTTGCAAATGCGACGCGGGCCACAGTTAATGAAGCGGCGGGCCACATGTGGCCCGGGGCCTGGATTTGGACCACCCTGATATATAGCACCAATGCTAAAGTGCACTAATTCTCAGTGGCTATAAAAACTTTTGTAAAATTAATTATGATGCAATAATTCAGTCTATGACAAAATGAAAACAACTTGTAAAATGAAAATAAAAAGTTTTGTCAGAATTGACTTGACTTAATGCGAAGTCGCAGGTTGCTGATCGCTGATCTATAGGTTTGCACCCTAATTAGATGAGGAATATCCAATTAATCTAATAATATGTAGGAAATGAGATGATTTTCCAAACTACCCACACCTCGACCAAGTTGTGATAAATTGAGTGAACATTGCCAAAGAGAAAGATACTGGTCCTTCTGGAATATTTGGAATTTGCATAGCAGTGTCTGCTTGCAGAGCCTTGTTCTCAGTAAATTATGAGTGACTGCTAACATTTTTTTAATTTCCTCAAATCCATATTTTCATTGGTTAATAATACTAAACAAGAGTAGTTAACAAGCACAACTACATACTTCTATGACATTCTGTTTAGATGTTGCCTGCATTCTCATTGTGTCCCATCTATCATACAATACAGAGACTGTTGCATTCAGAGTTTCTTTTCCATCATAGTCATGAGCTAGAGAACTAGTCCATCTCTCAACTGATTCCAGTTTGCTCTGAAGCAGGTTAATTTCATCCAGCAGAGCCTAGGAACATGCAATATATCTAAGGTTACAACATGCAATATCTATGATTTATTTATTTCTTTATTTCTTTCAGCATCTAGACATAATGTGGCTCGATGGTTAGTATGCCAAATAACTATACTTCTATCATAGGTTATAGCTTGATGCCTGCTTGGCTCCATGCCAGTCATTTAACCTTGTTATCCAATCTATATTGTCTATATAATACATATTGTCTGTTTAAAGCATTGTACAGAATCAGGGCACACAGTATCCCATAAAAATATATTGCAAAATGGAGCTACATGCATTGGAAAGGATAAGATTTACATATTCATCCCAGGGGAGAGGAAAGGAATAAGACGGCTTAACCATATGGCGAACCACGGGCTCTTACCAGTCCAAGTCGGGTATAGGGGTTGGTTAGTCAGTTATTTGTTTCAGAAGGATTTCAGCACAATCCTCTCGCACATAATTATTCCTAACAGCATTCAAAGCTGTGAACCAACCCAGGGTAATCAGACGTGCGGTTGTGAGAGTATTCCTAATGCTCAGCACACTTAGCACCACACTGCCGAGCATTATATCAATTTATCCTCAAAAATTATTTGAACCATATGTTTTCGCTGTTGCTTGCTTCACTGTCATAACACATCAGTAGGTTATGAAGAGCTATACCTTCGTAATTTAAGGCCTCTTAACAAATTTTAAGGTCTCTATAGTATTATCAACAGGTCCCAAATGCCCAAAGGTTAAAAGATGGCTGATATCATATTCACAATCAGTACTGGGCACTTTTAGGTCAGTTTAATTTTGCTTACTTTTTCAAATTAAAATTATATATCATCTATTTATTATCTAGACTTACCTTCCCCAAATTATCTGTGTTAAAACTAAGACTATTCTCTGGCATTACTTTAACTAAATCATCACCTGATTTCGATCAAACTGTTCCTGAAGAGACATCTGCATTTCAGGTGCATCCAGTCTTTCCTGGCATTCATTTAATTTCATTGTAATTTCTTGAATGTCTGAACGA
Source organism: Styela clava (assembly GCF_013122585.1). Classification (NCBI taxonomy): domain Eukaryota; kingdom Metazoa; phylum Chordata; class Ascidiacea; order Stolidobranchia; family Styelidae; genus Styela; species Styela clava. Next base: position 16,166,561 of record NW_024102830.1, on the reverse strand, counting down.
ACATTGTCTTGCTCACGAAAGGACGAGAGAAGTTCCTTCACTTTTTCACCAAGCTGTAAAATATAGATTATAAAAAATTCAAAATTACTACAGTTCTGTTTTGTAATATCGCTTGGTATTAATATCATAATAATAAGAATGCTATTGATTTCCCCACACAGAACCACAGTTCCAAATGATATCAGGAGAGCAGTTACACCAGTTCAACTAACTATGTAGAATGGTTCATGTGACCGCTGGTCGGTTACAGCTTCAAGTCCATGATCCTTCGAACAAATATCCGGCTAACTAATCCTCTACCTGATTTGGACTGATAACCGAATGAGAGGCAGTGATTTGCCATATGATTTAGCTTTCATATCTGCTTTTTCTCCCCCAGAATAAGTGGGTAAATCCTATCCTATGTCCATGTATTGTAAGGTTGAGTTGCATAGTAATTAAAATACCAATTGTCAATTGCAGGTGCCATATGATTGGGCTGTCTTATGGGCTTATTTCCCCCCCATGTACAATAGTGAATCCTATTTTACTGCATTAATTACCACCATTTTAGTTCGTCTTGGAGTGATATAGCTCCGAGTTTTTATTAAGACTAAAATTTAAAAAAACATTTACAGGAATACAAATGAAGGCATAAAGAAACTACAAATTCCTCATGTCACTCTAATTTCCTGAGTAAAATGAATAAAAAATTAACAAAGTCCCAATACCTCATCTCTATCATCATCATCAATAGACATTCTCTCTCCCATTCTTCTGTATTTTGCGGCATCGACCATATATGGACTGCTAGCATCAATAGGTAGAGGCATGCCAGGAATTTCTGCAATAAAATAAGTACTTTTACATATTTTGAAGTACATAAAAACATGTACGATTTAACAAGGACCACAATCCGACCCACTAAGCCCTTCAGTATGGTCCTAGTCAACACTCAGATTTTATCCCATCAAGCAAAAAATTCAAATCTCACAGTTTGTTTAAAAAGTTGCTCACATGGGTAAAATCACATCTTTTTTGCTTTTATCGCTGCGTTACATCTTTAGTTGTTTTGTCCAGTGCTTTTATTACTGCATGGCTGCAGTTTATGTTTAAAAAGGCGATCACATACATAATGATTTTTGCTCATATTAGCAGCATTTTCTTCTCTCGCCTCAACTGCGGCACTCTATTTGTCACTAGTTGTTTAATTGTTGTGTGAATAGGAAACCTAATTTTTTTGTGTAGCCAAGCTAGATGTCTGTAGTTGGTAATATGGTCCATTGTCAAAAATGGTGCACAATGCAGCTTTGAAATATCAAATACAAATTGTGAGATTTTATGTTCCAGGCCTTTGACATAACAAGGTTCTCTACAAGCATTGTCCATAAATAGCAACTGTATTTGGATTTTTTCGTTATGGCACAGTCTATCTAATTTTTACAATCTATTTCATTGTAGCTGGCTCAAATTGATCATTGGAATCAAACTAAGCCCTCATTCTATGCCCAGTTTAAATAATTTAAATAGAGGGCCTCAATAGTCATACCTATAGCACAATATATAATCATCCATATAATAATTATATTTATCTCAGTGGCAAGGGAAGCTCATAATGTGACTCAAAATCATTGTTTGCCAAATCACAATTGAGGTGAGGCATAGAAATAGTTACCATGACCTTATACATCTTAAATGCATAGACTCGGATAGGGAAGAAGTTGGAACTGACCAAATTTTATGGGAGAATCCCCTTACAATGAGTAACCCTCCAGCAATTCTCTCATGCAATAAAATTTCAGCATTCCTTTCTCCTATTGAAGATCAACAGTAATATAGGGAAACGAGTATTCTTACAAAAATGTATTAAACTGGTTTAAATTTCTACTTACCTTCTTCCAGCTTGGATTTATCAGGGTTCAGTGATGGAGACAAGATATCGGCTTCAAGTAGAGATGAGGTGCTTGCTGATGAGATTTCTGAAAATACAAGCATGCTTTTTTATGCTATGGACCTTTCCTTGACCTTTGACCCCGAAAAAAGCCTCCTATACTTTACCATTGCAAAATTTTCGGGGCTCATTTTAAAAGCGGTTTCGCAAGTTGGCGCCTGTAAAATGGGGTATGTGTTTCAAACCATCTGTATGATTCATCGCATACAACAAGCTGTTTTTTAAAAGTACCGGCAAAGAATTTTAGCCCAGTCTAGCACAGCTATTTCTACGCTAATTTTTTATTACTGCAATTGAATTAAAACTCCTAAGAAGACAGAGTGATCATTGAAATATCTGATTCATATTTAAATTTCCGAAACACAGCTGAAAACTAACGAATAGAGTTCAAAAACACGAAAACGAGGTAATGTGTACGACTTCGCCTGAAAATCTGTCTGAGTGAGAAAAGTGTCTGAGCGGATGTGCAACAATGCGAGGGCATTGTTACGTCACTTTTTGCATCTCACTGATTGGCCAACGTCACGAAGTAAACAAGGAGGTCGATGCTCAGAGAAAGATCCCTTGATTGGGTTTTTACAAGAGTAACCACTTAACAGTCTCCTATGCTTTTGCGCCGGTGGATACGTATGCATATAATGCAAGGATGCTATAACAAAAGATAACTATCCTGAGTGATTCAATAGTCTTGTTGCACACTAAGACATATATATAGTTTGCACAGAGCCTGTTCACACAGGCCCATGATAAAGCACTATATAAATAAACATCCTATGTAATACAAATACATATTTGACAAGGCTCCGTACAAACCAATATTCCACCAATATTCATTTATATGTGATGAGCTACACTATTTTTGGAGGGGGCTTAAATCTTTACAGTTCAGCATTACTTAACCAATTTATTCCTTTTTGTGAGATGAAGGGCACAAGATTTAAAACTGATGTGCAACTCAAGATTGAATTTGTGTCTCCCATAAGGAAATCAGAAAAATAATGCAAGAATCTCCTTAGGGCATAGCTAATTGATAGGTGAAAAACATGTGAACCATAGTCGTTGGAATTCATGAAATTATTGTAGTAATTGATAGAATACTATAGTTCCAACTCATGGTCATCCAAGATGTTTATTTTCAGGGGATTTCTATGGAGTGAACACTGAATAAAAATTATCTGAGGCAAACCTGATGGAGTTGATGGTGAGCTCAAGTCTCCTGGTGATCGCATCTCTCTTGAAAGAAACTTTGACAGTCTGGAAAAGATACAAGTATTATACTAAATTCTATTGCTCCATTGATAAAATTAAAATTGGTTTTTCCTCAAAAAGTTTGATATTCCAGAATCCTCCCAGGAAGTAAATTTAATGAACGATATCCCATCAAATAATGGAACAACTAAGTTACAAAACATGGATCTCTCATTACATAACAATTTTGCACTTAAATAGATTTGTGAATCAATAATGGATCCTTGTGTTTCTTTCAAACTGGAGACCTCGGAAACCAGCTATATATGAATTGTAATTGACGCTGCAGGCATAAGGAAATACCTGCCTTTGCAGTGCTTATTACTTTGGGTTTAAACTATTTCTATATCAAGATTGGTCATGGAACTGAACATGCACCTTAATGGCCATAGTTGAACACTTTTGAAGAAATCTGCAGATCAATTTTGAAAATAAAACATACATATTTTTGTGCAAAGAATGTCTGTAGCTTGATTTCAAAACTTACTCTTAAATCACTTCTACAATATCATTGGATTACACTCATACATGAAGGTTGATTTCGCAAAACCCCAACTCATAGTTACATATACCGTATTTGCTCGTTTTGTAGACCGGGCCCATATTTTTTTAACCAAACTCACTAACCGGGCCCTCATTCAAGCATGAGCTTGTTATTTTTAAAGTAGAATTATACACAAAAATTACGGTATCTTTGAATACAAATATTTGACGACATTAATCCTTTTTCCATGTCAATTTATTCACGTCAAACCCAAGTTATTCAAGTCTTAAGAGTAATTCTCTGAATTTTTCTACGCACTGCAGGTACAAATCTGCAAAAGAAGAAAAGTTTTGCGACGCCCTATCAATATTGAAACGACACACTTAGGCGTCGCGACGCCCAGTTTGAGAACCACGAGTTACGTAATCAATGCTATCTGTTATGTAATTGGACGTCTAAGGCGTGAGTGTCATCTACCAGCGCTTAAAATTCAACAGCGTTGTGACAAAAGCGCTCCTTATTTCCTATTGTTCTCTACCACTGAAAAATCAGCTTTTACATCGGACGGGTATTCAAGCACCGGCCCTTATTTATTTTTATGTTCTGTTCACACGGGCGACTATTCAAACGGGCCCTTAATCAAGATCGAGCGGTAAAACAAGCATATACGATATTAATATTTTTTTATACTGACCGAGAACCATCTTTTTGCGGCCTTACAGGTGATGCTGAAGTGGGTGGGTAAACAGAATTTCCCAGAGTATCAAATAACATTGAATATAACTCAGAATCAGGATCTGTGTGTTGACGTTCTATCGATGTTGGATCCACAGTCTCGGAAACTGGCAACAGACTTCTGCTGACAGGAGCAATCAATTTTGAGTCTGGCTCATCATAAGAAGGTTGTGATCGTCCTGTTAGATGGAATAATTTGAATAACAGAACTAAAATCATATGAAAGGCACAAGATATTCCATGAGAATGTGCTCAAATAACGTCCTGTTAGATGGAATAATTTGAATAACAGAACTAAAATCATATGGAAGGCACAAGCTATTCCATGAGAATGTGCTCAAATAACGTCCTGTTAGATGGAATAATTTGAATAACAGAACTAAAATCATATGGAAGGCACAAGATATTCCATGAGAATGTGCTCAAATGAAATTCATGTGCGTAAGTATAAAACACTGAAATGTCAAGACCATACCAAATCAAATTATGATAGGCTGCATATAGATGGCTCATTTGGGGATGCCTAAAAGCCCAAAAATATACTAATGATTTTCCTTGACTGTTGAAATAATGTGGAAAGCCGAAACCAAAAGATTCCAGTTCCTCCAAGTATTTTGTATTTTCTCACATATGGCTGCCTATTTAATGCATGGTCAGAACCTAGTGTCGAAATACCTCAAAAATATAGCATGACTGATCAGCATACCTTCCATCAGTTTCCTTTTCTTTTCCTTCAATTCCTTCAAATCTTTTTCATATTTTTCAACTTCTTTCAGTAATTTCTTGTATTCATCTAATTCTGCCTTCTTTGATCTTGGACTACCAGAACCTGAAGAATAATTTATTGTTGAAAGTAACTGAAAATCAGAGAAAAAACTAAAATACGCACACTGTGATTACTCTGTGATTTCAAGTCAAATACATAAGACAGATTTTAGTGCCTAAAAAGCTGTTAAATAAATCTTATTTAACACAACCTAAACTGCAGGGTTGTCCAACATTTATGGCCGAAAGGCCACATGTAGTTTACGAATGATTGTGCGGGCCATTTGACATGGTAGTTATGATCTAGTTTCCACTAAACATACTACAGGTTAATGAAAAAAACGAGCAAACCCCTCACACCAAAATTATAAGAACAAAGGAAAATATGAAGATAAAGTTTTTAAAGTGAAAAGTTTTTATCACACCTAAATATTTTAATGTAGAGTATAGTACTGCTTTTATCCAACAAGTTTGTTAATATTCGGTGTGATGGACGATGTCGAAGCAAATTTTCCATATGACTGAGCTAAAGCAAAACCATCCACTTACCAGAAAGAGGTAGATTGTTCAGACGATGTCTAGCATCAGAAAGCAAATCAGTCAATCGTGCAATTTCCTCTTCATATGGTTCACTTTCTCTCAGCAGGGACTCAAGCGCATGGATGTCTGAGGTCAAGGACAACTCAAGGTCATCAATAACTCTCTCAGTATCCTCTGCCAATTTTATCGCTGGAGTTTCATGAAGTTGATCAAGAGCAAGTTTTGGAACTGGGACTTCTGATGAATCTAGATGAAAATATATTGATTACAATGAGTCAATAGAAATAATTATTAACACTGATAGGTTATGCTCAAAATTACTCTCATTTGAAATAAATGAATAAATTGTTATTAAAAAGATTATTATTTAATTAAAGTCAAAAGTAGACTTGAGTGGCTCTGGGCCAATATTCGTTTTTCCCTAATTCGGCCACAGTCTGAAATTTGTGAAATATTCACAGAAATCAGCTAAAGATTTGCAATTTGATTTCACCTATGAGACTCATATTGATCGATTTCATTCTGGGGTAAAATCACACTTTTTAACAGTTTCATCATATGTCAAGCCACAGCATCCTTTCCAGTTACGGCTCTCAAAAGGGTATGCCAGCACAAGCCAGATTTTATGGACTTGGTGGAGGGAGCCTCAACTGACCAGATGATACTTGAACACTTTGCTGGACTCAAGTAACTGCTGCATGTGAAAACAAATAAATGGCTTACTAATCCCATATCTAACACGGACCGGTAACTGGAAAAGAGGCTGTGGTCTGCCATATAATTGAACAGTGTTATCAGCTCCTTCGGGATAAATATGTACGATAAATCTTTACCTCTTCTTGGAGAAGGATCCGGTGTGGATGCAAATGGATGGTCATTCCTCACTGCATCTAATTTCCTTTTCCATTTCTCTAGTTGACTAAGCATTCGTTTTCTTGATGCCAGTTGTTCTTGCACTGGTGCATTCTGGTCCTGTGTGGGATACCGATCTCTCAAATTTGCTACACCTGGAAACAAAAAATGAGATGATGACACCAAGAATAAAAACAATCTTTCCAAAAGTGCCGTGCGTGTTCCGTATTTGATATGAAGTTTTATATGTTAATAATTCATGTCTTTCGCTCTAAATAGGATACCGGTATATACAAGTAGTTACTCATATCCAACATTATGTAATGAGCTAATACCACTGATTAGAGGATGAAGAGCATATCCAGTATATTAGTCTAGTGAATTGGGAATAGTCCAGGCAAAAACAGGAAGCACCTAATGTAATATAGCATCATTCTTACTAACAAGTTTGGGTCAAGCATTGTATTAGCAGTTGGAAATTCCTTGATTTATGGAAAAATGGCCTGACAAAGTAGAATAATAACATATAGTCACACTGTATTGACATGATGAACACATTTAAAAACGGACAAGATGACTGAATTATTGTTTTTTATAACTTAAATTAGAGAATGAGAATAAGCATACCATCTCTGATTGCTTTTGTATCTTGTTCCATGTCAAAAGCAGTTGAAATAGATTCTGATAAAACATCTTCTCTTTCTTTGATTTTCTTTTCTAGGTCCATGCATTCAGACCCCATCTGAGAAGACAATACAAATACATTAATCTAAAAGTTAAAATTGTAAAACAAGAGCAGACGAGATGGCTTAATCATATAAAAAATCCAATCTTTTTAACACTTTCGATGCCAAGATCAGTTTTTTCAATTTTACCGTTCCGTGCCAAGGTGAAAACGAGAGAGTTCTCTCCTATTCATTCTCTCTCGTATTTAGTTTTTGATTCATCGGGAAAGGGGCGAACCCAGCGGTGTCATCAGTTATCGTTCATTCCGACACTTCAGTCGTAGGTGAAAGAACTCACCTACACACGCGTATCTTGTCGGAATTGCTCTCTCATGCTATTATAACATAAGTTGATGATAATTTGTCTTGATCTCTCATTGCGATAAAGATTCAATTCGAACATTTTATTCAGCAATCAGAATCATTTTATTATACGAAAATATCAAATTTGAACAAAGAAAACAAAATCGTTTACTAGCATAAAAATATATCCTTCATTCGCTATATATTCCAATAACATTAATAATGGCCAATTATTGTCACTCACAAGGATAACATATTGCAAAATAAACAAAGTAGGCACATTGCATATTCATACAACTGTAACACATATGTATCTCTATGACCTCGTCACCATTACAATACGTCGAAAGTATTGAAATCGGCCTCTTATCTTGCCATAGTAGTGCGAGTAATTGTCCTTTTCGTATTGAGATGATTTCCCCTTTCTTTAGTTTTGTTTTTATTTCTGCTGGAAGTCCCTTCCGGTTTGCCGTGACTGTTCCCGTTATCGATGTTTTCCTTCGCTGCAATTCCTCGGCTAATGCGACAGAGTTATAGAGTCTAAATTAAAAATGAATATTATTAAAAATTGGTTGTGATAAAACAGTTTATGCAATTGATTGATATATCCGACAATGATTCGTTATCTAAAATAGAACGCAGTATGGCGCCGAGACGTAAATTATCTAATTTGTCTTATCAATACCGAATAATCAACATACCTATCAACAAATACGTGATATCCTCTATCCAGATGACTTTCCATTAGATGCAAAACTAAATTCGAAGTTTTTGTGACGCCGGGTGGAAGTTGTTCTAAGTTTGGATTACCATAATCTAATTTTACATTGAAAATGTATCCAGTTGTTGAATCAGCAATCGATCTAGCAATGATGCCCCATTTAACCGGTTTGTTTGGCATATATCTTCTGAATGAAACTCTTCCTTTATATGCAATCATGGTTTCATCGGTTCAGTCAGTAAACGATGAAATTCAAAGTCTTTACTTGCCTCGGCAAACATTTCATTCAATCTGGTATTTATAGCGAGCAAATACTTATTTGTGTGGATATTTGAACTAATATTGGCGTGCAAATGAAGTATTTCCAAATGCAATTTCAATATTCATTATACGCATCCGGTGTCTCTAAGTTGACATAATAAAAAGGTTTAAAGCTTCATCGAAATTCGTCAGTTGATCTGTCAAGAACACGATTTTCCGAAATTGTCATCTCACGCAATTTGCTACGCAAGTCGTCTCGACTGCACGTAGTCCCGTCTTCGTGGCGCCAGACACGTGATCGCTATTGCGTAGCTACGTAATCAGTACGCCATGGCTGCTTATTGAACTTGTTCATCCGACACAAAGTCGTAGGATTGCATATTTTGCTATAATTATGGTTATACAATAGCTACGAAAGTAATTCAATATGAGCTGAAAGCATACGGGGGGCTCTGTGTTATTGGTAATATATTTCCCACTAAAATACTATATCTCGGATCATATCTCACTGACAAGTAGAAAAATATATGTTCCGAATAATATCAATTTCTCACTTTATTATTTCAAAATGTAACATATCACCTCTCAGGACGATAAAATTTGCTTTCGTTGCAGATGTCCGTCAATCCGTTACCCAAAAATGATAAAAAATTAAAAAAACGTTCAAAAATACCAACATTTTGAATCATTTCATCGTCCTGCCAATAAGACGACGATCATGCATATAAAAATATTCGAATTATTTCCCGGTTTAGTAATGTTTTTCTACATCTTCGTAACATGATTGATAATATTATCATCTCTCCTCACACCTTTCAATCATTTCACCGTAAAAAGTTGAAACCGTGTGTTGGCGTCAGTCGGTCTCGTACAAATTTTTGATGATAATTTGCGGCTAATATGTACCTCGGCCATGCTAAATAAGTTGATAATTTACTTCATGGCGGACCCTCCTTCCATCTTGGTATTTCTTGAATGACGCGATTGGCTGACGACGTCATTCTTTCCCCCCAACTTGACAACAAGAGAGAGGGAGAGAAGAAAAAAAGACGGCAAATACCTGAACTCGACCTTCTTCTATCTATTAAACTTTTTCCTTTTCGAATGACGTATATATACGTCATTTCGCATTGATGGCACGGAACGGTTGGCGCCAAATAACGTATATATACGTCCTTGGCATCGAAAGTGTTAACCAGCTACTAGTCTGGGTATAAAATAGTTACTAACATCTACTTTAATCTATTGTCATTGTCGTTAGTAAAAATTGCATGAGACATTAAAAAAAAGGCTGGATTACTAGACAAAAAATGATCTTAAAAAAATATTAATAAATCAACAACATCACCAACATGGAACTAAGAAGTCAGCAGAAAAGCTTTATTAAGTCATAATCCAAGAAGTCAAGGTTTTTACCACCGCCACAGAGACAATGTCCTAATTTTCTTCCACATAGATTTCGTGAAATACTACTATTTCATAAAATACTAAATATGCATTAACAGGTAACGAAAGGAAAAATCCATAATTTTCTGTTATTAAACCCCTCGAACTTCTGTTTTTGTATGTTTGTACCCAGAAGTTTTAGTGATATAGCATGCTTTGTACAAAACGTAGGTATGTTTTCTCTAGAATATGTGTCAAATGACCTGGGTTCTGTCTTTTTGAGCCACTGTATATTAATAACACTATTTAAATAAATATATTTTTTTTTTATAATTCCAAAAGCAAAATATTGAGCAAATTCAAAACCAACCTGGTCAATTTTCTTTGAGAAAAATGATGATGAAGGAATTGTTCCGGTTCCATAACCAGTGGACAAAGACTCAAAACTTTCTTCCTCCATGCTTTCTATATCAACTGCCGCACCAACATCTGGGATTCGATCTCTCATTCGGTCAATTTCTTTGCGTAGTTGTTTTAATTCATTTCTGAGTGCCTGGTTAATAAAATTTGTCATTTATTATCGGTCATTTCGATAACAGTGGAATTAATGAACAATGACATTTGAGGGACACTTAGAGAAAGAACTCCCAGAATGTCCAATAATTTTGCTAGAAATAATATCATTAAAATGTAATGCTAGCCTTTCAAAATTAATATGTTTCCGAAGACAGTATTTTTGAACGTATAATTAGAATAGGAAAGATAATATGAAACTTTCCTAGCAAAGATTAGGCCATTAAGATGGCCAAATTACGATATACAGCTTTTGTGAGCTGCCATTCATTTACCAGTAGAATATGGGACCAGTTAAAACCAGTTCTTTACCGAGTAAAAATTAACTGTTCTGAATAATTAAAATAATTTAATATATATTCGTTTTCTGTTATATAATTTACGCGTTTAATTAAGTGTTGTGTTTTCAGAATGCAGAAATAAATCATATGTTATTGCATACCCATGTAAAAAAATTCATTACACACCTTATTTTCTCTGAGTTGAGTTTTGGCATCTTGTAAATCACGCATAGTAAGTGGGCCAGCTAATATATTTTCAGCTTTTGATCTCCATTTCCTTAGAAAAGAATGAGTTTCCTCAACCTCTGTGAGATAATCTGCGGCCTAAGAATAAAAATAGAAGTTTAAATTTGGGTGACAAGATGAAGATAAAGAAATATTTTAATCTAATTTTGTATGCTGTGTCTTATACCCATACATGAAGCAAGTATGGGTAAAACAGTACAGGCAGACACTGATATATTATGGACCACTAGGTTTTGTAAGAGAGCATAGCCCAATTATAACTTGAAAAGCATTCTTCCCAATTTTTGAAGAAAAACAAATTTACCTGTTCAACATTGCCTACCCAATTTATTAGAACCCTGGATAAGATGGTGGGCATGGGATATCTACTCAAGATTTTTTAACAAGCGAGTTGTTAATTACTTACATTACTAAATTTTCTTGCTCTTGCATGAGCCAGTTCTTGTACTCTGGCATATTGTTCATTCACTGCTGATATAGCAGCATTGATAGAGATTCTGCTGCTTTCGTATGTCGTTTGTTCTGCAATCTCAACAGCCATTGCATCCAGACTGACAAGTCGGATGTGACATTTGTCAATTTCTGCCTTTAAAGCCTGAATACAATCAGACTAATTTTAAATTCAGCCAGTGAAAGTACTAAAATCTTACGAAAGGCGGTTTTCCAGTTCAAATTATATTCTACCATGGCAAGTTGTTAAAAATTCAACCATGGTAAAGGGTTAAGTTTGTAATTTTCTTTGAGTGCTTTGTAAAATTACTTCTTGATTCGGCATCTGAATTATACTTTCAATCAGGGCTTCAAATACATGATGATTTCAAAATCGAATCGAGTGAGAATTTTTTAAATTGAATATGAAGATATTCTAATTAATATGACAAAATAGTTGTATGTGACATTTTTATTTGTAAAGGGGCCTTCAGACACATAAAGTACCAAAAACACAGAATCTATCTGAGCATGTTCTTGATCGGCCCTGAAGATAATTGTATGAAAAACAATGATTGAAATGTCTAGATGGAAGATGGCTTCACAAAAAAATTAAAGTATACACCTCGACCTACGAAGGTGGTGTGGAATAGGATTTTAAAAAAAAGGTAGAAAATTTTCTTAATACCTTATGCTCTTTCTCAGCAGTAGAATAATCTTTGATATCTTCTGTTAATTTCAGCTCTGCATTGCTCAACAGAGTGGATATTTCAAGCAATTCCTGCTGATATTCTTCTCTTATTGATTTAGCAGCATCAAGTTCCTTTGAATTAATAAATATGAGAGTGAGTTAAATTTACTAATATTTAGTTACCGGTAATCCAAAGATAATATTGTCTAAAGACATTTTTATTTAAAAATAGTTAAAAATTTAAATGAAAATTTAGTTAACAATAAATAAAAATAGTTAAAAATATATGTTAAACTACAGTCTAATAACTTGCATTTGTTAGAATATATATATATAAATCGTATTTTCATGAAATTTATAACAATATATATAACAATATTATAGTACATTTATGTTTATCAGTCTGTAATTATAACAAGTATTTCATTAATCACATATCATTCGAGTTGAAAATTGAAAAGCCTTGCAAATTCAAAATGTACCCTTCTGTCCGACTTTATTAATAACCCTCATACTTTTACCTTTTCCTTATTCTCAATTTCTTCTTCTAATTCAGTAAAAGCAACTTTAATTTTTGCCATAGTTGTTGAGATTTCAGCAGGAAGAATACTGAACTTATCTAGATATTTCTTCTGTTGAGTTTCTGACATCTTTGTGAAATATTCTTTTTTGGATGCGAGCTGATCTTTGAGCTAAATCAAAAATACAAATAGTTAAAGATAAGAGTCCACTTAGAAAGCATTGAGTACTGATAAAACTATACATTTTAGGTGGAGGTCCTAATATGAGTAATTCTTGTCATATCACAATTAGTACATTCAGGTTTTACCCCCATATTTACCTATTATAACTGAAAACAAAAGCTCTTAGTGTGAGGTACGAGTATTGGAGTTATTGGCCAATATATCTGACGTAGTTTGGAAACTGGCTTAGAAAGATGGTTAATTGACACGACAGCATGAATTAAAAACCTTTGAAAATTAATAACACACACATTCGTTTAAAAAATAATACTATAATAAGACTGGTATAATAATCATGTCAAGTAGTCATTTAATCAAGCTGTCTTATCATATTTTTTCTCCAATGGTAGATTTAAAATCATATTTTATCTCTATACCTCTAAAATCGCATCCTATCGCAATACCTGTTTCAAAGCATCAATCTTGTCCTGGACATGAGAAGGTGCTGGAGTAAGATCAACAGATCTATCAGCAGAATATTTCGAATCATTTATCCATTGCAGAAGATCGTGTAATTCTGTCTGAAGTGCTTCTCTTGAATCCATTTCCTTCTTCACTCCAGATAATTTGTTACTTGCTTCTTCAGCAAGGCTGTGGAAGTAAAGTATTACAATCACCATGAATTCTTACATAAAGTCTTTCTTCTTGCAAGTCAAATTGAATTAAAAAAAAATACAATGAAAAGAAATAAAAGCCAATGTATAAAGACAGAGGTACTGAAACAGTGTATCCTTTTTGGTCATGAGCAATTGGTGGGCACTGGGAGTTAAAAAAATTAAAAGTAATGCTTTTACAGACATTTTCCCTTTTAACTACTGAGAAATTGAAATTGGGATCGGTTTATATCGGTTAAGTATATATCATATAGTCATATTGTTGACCAGTTAGTACTATCAAGATTTTGCTGTGTTTGCTTATCTGAGCAAAATACAAAAAGAGCAAATATCTAAGGAAAAAAACAATAGCAGCAGAAAAAGACAACAAATAATCTGATCTTTTACAATAAGTTTTATCAAAATCCTTCATGGTATATGCTCGGAAAAAGTACTCGAAATTCAAATTGATATAAACTTGGAAATTAAAACCCTCTTATTCTATGACCAACCTCTGCAATTTTGTCTCAACATCCCGTACTTCTCTGTCAACATCTCGAGACTCAGGAGAATCAAGATTTCTTGAAATATTTTGAGAAGCGTCGTGCACTGTACTGAGACGACGTGATGTTGATGAGAGATCTTTGTTCAAGGATGCCAAAAGAGATCTGAACAAAAATGATTTCACAGTGAGAAACTAACTCAAAATAGATTGCTATTCATGATTGTGTAAGTCATTTGGTTGAAGGCTGACATATAGTCGTATAGTGCCGATAGGAACATGCGACTTTTACCTTACAGGATTTGACTGTTCAAATATTGTGGGGGATTATTAGGTGTGAAGGAATGCTGGAGAAGTCCTTATCCTAAGCCTGTTGGCTCATTAAAAGAGGTTCATATCGAACGTAATAAAATATTATTTATACTTATCTGGGAATCTCAGTAAAAGACATTTTCTCGAGACTTCTTTTTAACATAAAAAGACATGGAAATATCATGTTGCAGCCTAGATCATTCTATTTTAGCATATTTCGCTCAGTTCAAAATTAAACAACTTAACTCAACTTACTTTTGTGTGCTCAGATCAAATGCTGTGCATTTTTCAATCTGTTTCACTGGCATTCTACTTTCAATCCTGTCCAAAACTGATTTAGCATCTGAAGTATGCTGGTGATATGTTTCCCAATCTCGGAGATGTTTGTTAAGAAGTCTTTCAATCTCCTAAAAGTATGTTCATAAATCAGTCTCTCAGCAGAAAATCATATCATATAATGTATGGAAAACACCCCTACACAATTCATGTTCCTTTTAGCCTTTTCATAGAACAAAAAAAAATATTCCGAATTAAAATAATGGGCCGAAAATAAGAATAAATGCCATTGCTTCATTTTATTAATTCTGTACATTCCTCCAAACCAATTTATAATATTTAAAAATTATCACAGTACCTTTGATCTTGTCTGCAATCTCTCGATTCTTGCCTTCACAGCAGTTATAGAGCGATTCACTGACATTCTACCAGCAAAACTATCTGATGAGAGAGATTCAGAGACTTTGTGCAATGCCTGGACTTCATGATCAAGCAAGGAGACATCAGACAGGGCAGGCTGTTTAAAAATGCATTGATCATGATAATAAATAAATATTGAAATAAAAAAAAAATTCAAAGTGAAATGAATGAATGAATATGCAAAATTGAATTCTAAAAACTGAAAGACGAATTGTAATTGTATAAACACCTGAACTATGGTTTAGATTTTTCTAGGTTATGAATGGTGATATATTTTCAATGTTTGAAAATTTTGGTTAAGGCAAGAGTAGAAACCACCAGAAAATAACATACCCTTGACATTGCTTAAATTTCAGATGTCACTTATTCTCTGAAGCAGCTCAGACATATTCAAATGCTGCCCTTATCCAGATTTTACTCAGCAAACAATGAAATATTAAAATAAATATTCTTGAACCGAAACTTTAGCCAAATCTTTGGAAAGCCCAAGTATTTTTGAAAAGCTAATTTTTCAAAAATATGAACTTTCTCTGGGATTTTTATAATTTCAGAAGATTACCTGAAAATTTTCAACATTGCATCGAGCTTCAAATACAGATCCAGGCATTGTGCATTCAATAGAATTCAACTTCAATTCTGCTTTTTGTATTTTTGCTTGAACTTTTTCAAGTTCGTCATCAAACCCTTCCCAGTTCACAGCAGTGGTCTGGAAATAATAAAGTTTTATATTATATTAAAATATCAGCGGAAAATTAGCGTGGAATCAGTAGGGTTCAGAATTTATTATGATGAAAATGATTTTAAAATTAGATAACTAGAACTACTGTCTCATGTCTAACATTAACTAACTATGTATCTGACAATTTTAAATGTCACAAAAATCGAATCTAGTCTATTTTCAGCAGTAAATAAATTATTGAGGAGATTGTGACTTTTAATTTTGTATTAACTTGTTCAGACCAGGTATTCAGTATCATTTGATTATTCTGAATACATGAAGAAGCATGGCATAATGCTAAATATACTCGGTGGTAGACCAAACGTAGGGTTGGAGTTAATATTAAATTAATTAAATTTATATCTGTAAACTGAATTTTTATTGACAGTGCATCATTACACCGAAATATTCATATTTTGAGCTTCTACAAATTTTTTTAACCGAGTTTAATTTATTTACACAAATTCCTACCTGTAAATTATCTCTTATTTCATGAGCTCTATCCAATAAGTTTCCAGCTCTCTCTTTAGCATTGCCCACGGACTCTGCAAGTGCTCGTCTTGCAGTGTTTGAAAGAGCAGGACTTTGTTCCAAGTCTTTTGCTACGAGATTTAATTCTTCTATGTTATGGAGAACTTCATCTTCTGTTGTGAACAATGCCTGTAAAGATAAGCGGTTGAAGATGAATAGTTGGTTACTTACAACAGGAAATTTCAGTCATAAGGACCAAAATCATTATATCATTTAATGAATGTATTTGAATGTATTTAAACTCGATATTATTTATACTGGAAGAGCATCTATACAAAATAATTGGTGATTCAAATACAAGACCTGATATTTCGGAGAAAATATCAACAGTGACTAATAGCAACAATATCTAGATTATGAGAGAGCAATTTGAAACATTGTAAGCTATGTTGGTTAAAGGTTTCTAGTTTTGGAACATAAAATAAAAGCAAAAACACTTAAGTGGAGCTTCAACCATAAAAATTTTTAGTTTGATGTATTAAATGTCTGGTCACGGCAAAGATGAAGCTGATAAAAAAAACTGGGCAAATAGGTTCATTGTGCCACACCTTTAAAACATGCCCCAGCCTATTATAAAACATAGTCGCCCCATGTTCTAACTCATTGATAATGTGTGAGAGCATTGCTTAACTTCTGCTGTCAAAATTGCCCAACATACCCGGAGGAGAGTGACAATGCAGGTATTAGAATAGAATGGAAGTTGTCAACAGATCTTTTTGTTCACTATTCGAGTCACTTTGGTTCCCCCATGTCTACCCCACCATCCCTAATAAAGATATGAAATTCTATTCCATACAATCAATAATTTTTGCCTTTGTACAAAATTTCCAAATTTATGTTAAAAACGACATACGGTAATATTGTAAGTAAAATTCAATATTCAATACTGGTTAGTTGGTTATATTAAAGCTATTAAACTACTGGTAGATACTGTAAAACTTTCCATATTACAAGAAGATACTAATATACCTTATGCATTTACGTTTGAACAGTAGCAATATCTCAGAACATAATGTACTAAATACACCTCACATTTTCTCAATCATTAATGTTTAAAATGAATGAGCTAGAAATGTTTGAATATACAGAGTGACCTAGGGATTAGTTTACAGTTAAAAAATAAATTAAGTAACAACTAACAAGAACCAAGTTATGGGTCACACTTTATTACATAATTATAGAAGAAGAAAAAAGAAGCCTTTATAATAGTGACTGCCATGAACATTAATCGTAATGAACAATTTTTTATTAATTATGGAAATCTCCATAAGAAGTTGTTTATAGCATTAAGTACTGCGTGAAAATTGGTTATCAGAGTGTTAAATAAGAGTCAAACAGAAAAATTAGGTAAAAGAATAGAGGTGGAAATATCCACTGTGATCAAATTTTAATTATGGAAAATATGAAAAAACAGGGTATTGTAGAAGATTATTCTTCACACATTTTAAGTTGAATAGTCAAGTAACTGATGTGCATTTGTGGTTTACAGCACAATCTAAGTCTCAATGGTGCATATCAGCCTCAGTGTGAATTTGAATTAACATATTTGTGTACGATTGTTCAGCAACTATCCACTTTATAATAATATAGAAAATAATATAGAAAAATACATTACAATATGAAAGGTATTAATATCGCGTCTCACTCTGTGAGGTGTTGGAGGAAACATTTTCAAAATGGATTAGAATGAAATATATCTGCATGTGATTGGAAAATATCAGAGTTTGGTGAAATCTTCATAAATCAGTTTACTAGATTTTATGAGCGAATGGTTTGGTTTCTGTTTTGATCCAAATTTTACGATGTGTTAGTGGAGAAAAGAACAAGCCTAAATTTCTAACCAAGGCATACTACAATATTCCAATATTGATAAAGGTTAAAAACAGTACCGTATGCCCCTAATTTGTTACATTTATCTGAAATAACTGAACTCACAGGGCATTTTTTATATAACATTAATTCACGCAATTTGCTCCAAACAAGGTTCTATATAAGCAACTTCTGGTAACTAACGACATGTAAGGAGTCTACCATTATTAGAATGAAGTTACGAAGTTATGGAATGAGATGTTATATGAAAATCTTTAAACATTCATGCAATTCGAGCAGATGCACGAAGTTATGTAAAAAAGTTATGTAAAAATCGCTTTATATGAATAATAATAGCACACATAAACGAACACAGCAAACTCATGCTTTTCAAACCATGCAATATAGACACCTGGTACTGATGTATCACGTCTGCAGCCTGTTGTAGTTGATAATGAAAAAAAAATATTACTGTAAAAATTACATTCCTAAAACATTGAATAAAAATAATCTAATTACAAACAATAAAAAAATTAATGGACAACAATAGGAATATTCTAAAATTATATAATGCCTAGAGGTAAGTAGAATTGTCGGCATCATAAGTGAGAGATGCCTGAGCAGTCCTAACTGAAAATGGGGGTCATTAAATCAAATTGGTTCAGTTGGTTCAAATGTCAAATCAATTGGCTGGTGACCAAAACATTCTTTATCACACCACTGTTATTTAGTGTGGCTGAATTTTTGTGTTCATCTCTGACACAACCATAGGTGCTCCCGAAGTATGCGAACCAAGATGGCGGACATCGGAACGTAACATGGGTAACAGGTTAGGGTTAGGCGATAATTTTTTTCCAATTTTCCTTATTTTAGACCTATTATCAGTTCGAAGACTAGCCAAAGAGCCTCCCGTAGTATTTATACCTAAAATTATGGCCTAACCCTAACCTAGTACACATATTACATTCCGATGTCCGCCATCTTGGTTCACATACTTCGGGAGCCCCCAACCATATACCTGAAATATTCCAATGACATGCTGTCCCTATAATCAGAACAAAGCCAAAGTTGGGCTAAGATTAATTATTCAGGAAAAATATTAAATCCCATCAAGCATTGACGAATCATTCGACATTCACTACAATTTAAATTTGAAGAGAACCTGACACCAACTCGATATGAACATGTGACCTAACAATAAATGTCCATAGTCTATCAAATTTATACTGGACATAAGACACCCGGCCATACAGACATCCAACACCACAAAATAAAAAGCTTTCAAAACTATTGGAGCGCATTCCAGATAAGCTTGATAAAACACTGAAATTACCCCATTAAAATCATTTTTCATATATTCACCCAGTTCTGCTATATTATACCGCAGTATTATAATTACCCTTCAAAAAAAAATTAGTAAAATATATAAGTTTTCTTCATTCATTTTGCATAAATTTTCACCCAAGCAATTATTTTTATAATATTTGTTGCTAATAACAAAATTATAAACAAGGCATGATTTCTTAACCTGATGTTCCTTGAGCAGACTTCTTGCCTGCCTTGGTGAGTTGTCTCCACTTAGTAGTTGTAATTCAGCACTGGCGCTGCCAAGTTGAGATTGTACTTTGCTTAAACAAGCAGAATATTTTTGTCGAGATGCATACGCATCTTCAAGGCGGATCTAAATATGAAATTTTAATTGTATATTATTGGCTTTTCATATGTGTGATGTTTTCTGACATGAGAATGGATTAAATATTATCCCAATAAAGTGACAGTCTATTATTAAGCTGTCACTCATGCTTTTGGAATGGGCAAATACAAGGCATGGGTGCCAATATTAGAGAAATCAGGTAACCAACCAGCTTATGTGAACTTACAAGGTAGCATACATTCTATCAACACAAAATCCAGCACTTAGAAAACAATGATGAGAAAATAACAAGGGATATATGTGTATGTATGTATGTTTATTTGCCTCAAAAATGTAACATTATCTGCATAATAGTTGAACGGTATAATAAAGACGGGATACATGTTCAAGATTTGCAGCAGCAGATTGATTTCTCATACAGAGCAGTGTTTAATGTGATTACAAATACAAAATATATACATTCTCTAATCATAGATTGCTTTTTATATAATTTTAAACCAAATTAAATTTATAAGCTGAATTTTACAAACCTGCTTGGCAAGAATAGCAGAAGTGAGTGCTTCTTTCAGATGATACAGTTGATCAAGTTTTCGATTGACAGATGCGGGAGGTTCCTCCCCTTCTTCTTGATACTTGTCAATTTCTAATTGGCCGAGACTAATCAACATCCGAAGACGAGACTGGACTTCTTCTTGAATAAGCTTGAAAAGAAATAAAAGGATTTTAAGGAAATAGCTAAAAACAAAACACTTGAGTACATTCGCCATTGAGGGGCCCCCATTGGACCACCAAAAGTGTGATAAATCTGCTATGCCCGTTTTGTGATTTTACAAACTCAATAAAGCTCCTATGTCTGAGTGGCTGCTCACACAGAGCCTTGCATGAGGGAAGGCATACAACACTTTTAAAATAAGACATACTGATAAAAATAGCTAAAGCAAGACGTGTATTATATAATTATCATCATTTTGCACATTGAGCCACCTTTTAGTTTCGATTGGCTTGCATGGAAATAAATTTTCAGAGATAAAAGAGAGTGAGAGAGCGAGAGAGAGAGAAAGTAGCATGATCAAAAGATGATATGACCTCTCACCCCAGTTTAATGTTCAAAAAGCACAGTTATATACACTTTTACCCAGTCCTACCTGCAACTTTTTCATTTCCTCCTGAACACTCTGTGTATCAAGTTTCAATGGTTTGTCACATTCAATAGCAGCCTGCATTTCTTCTAACCAGACCAAACCTTGTTCCAAATCTCCTTGGAAATCTTTCCTGGATATTAGTCTGTGGGTTGAGAAAGTATTATTGGAAAGATATTACCAAATACAGTAGAATTACAAAGACAGTTCTTACAAATCTGACTTCGAACAAACTCCAATTGTCTATATACAGTAAGTCCCAAAATTTTATAATATATTTATGGAACAAAATGGTATTTGAATACACTACAGTAGGCTTTCTCAAACTGGGCCATCAGCTCCGTTAGGCCACAAGCAAACTCTTTTGCTAGATACCATTTGCGATGCCTACATTAATATAAAGGAATTGTCTGGTATTTGAAAAATTCTTTGACTGTAATGCATTTAATTTTCTACTTTTGTTTTTAGACTTTCATATTATTAAACGATCACATAAGATAACTGATTGGAATATGTTGGGAGCAAAATTAGTTTTATAGAAGAGTAGTAGAAGGCCACAAGTGTTAAGAGTCTTTGACAAGTGTCGAGGGAGTTTTAGGTACGGGGGCAAGAAGCATGAAAGTTTATATTTTGAATTTTGATTTTACCTTTTTTCTAGTTCTCTTTGTTTTTCCCCAATTTCTGCTTGAAGAGCATGAAGCAATCTTCTGAGTTTATCAACTTTTTCTCTTATTATTGATTTATCCTGCTGATCCATATCAGCACACAATTGTTCTGCCAGTCCGCTGATGGATCTCAGTTCTATCTGTGATGATGTGAGATCTGCTGCGGTTTTCTGGAATTGAGAATTAAAAATTCCGAAAGATTAGTTAATTCACAAATTCCAGTGATAGAATGGGCATTTATAAATATTCACATTAACAATGCATGTCAAAACTTCTCAATCGATTAGTCGGTATCACCTTTCACTAAAATTAAAGTCCTTTTGAATATTATAAGGCAGAACAGTGGTTACCATCCTAGGGCCTGCGGCCCATAAAGAAGGCCCCAGATCAATTGGAGGTAATACTATGCGCAGAATTGATTTTACGTTCCCCTTTACAAAAAAATTCTCCATTTTTCCTATTTTCATTGCTTGATAAGGTTATTTTACGGAGTATTTTCACTTTGTTGAGCATGAATTGTTTGAGTGCTCATGAGTGTAAAAATCTCTAGAAGGGGACCCGTAGAATTTTTATATGCTGCACTCCACTAAATTAGTGTGATGGCTTGGGTAAAAATTAACGCTTTTCACCTCAACCATTTTGGTTTCATTCAGGGTCAATTCTTGGCTATCCCAAATACATCGTTTTACTCAAGGTATAGTGATTTTAAAAACCTACACCAAATTAAAAAGATTTCATTTTAGTCTTAAAGGCCTAGTTCTTAAGGGAGAAAAGAAGTGAAACAATCCGTGATTTGTAGCTCATTTTGTATAGTGAAAGTTCAGGCAAAAACTCACCTGGCATTCAGAAAGTTTATGCTCTGCCCTAGAAGCACTTCCTACAGCGAGTGTTCTTTCATATTCCTTCAATTCAGCAGAAAGTTGCTCAGTCCTTCTTTCGAAATTTTCACGGTTTAATGACATGTCTGAAAACCGCTCAATTCTCTGAGTGCTTTGTTGCATCAGTCGGTGGTATATGGCAGTAGCTAAAATATATTGGAATTGATAATTAATATTATATATCATTTATTTGCTCAGCAGACCATGTGCTTGGGGTATAGCACCATAACATCATTTAAATTGCCTTTCCAGAAGGTTTTACTTGGAAAATAGACGAAATTGTAATAATCCCCTTTGGAAATAATGCTTCTTCCTGCGTTTGCGCTTGTAGTTGTGCTACAGCAAGTGTGTCTCCAACACTCATTTGAGACACCGAATATCAAGTCAAAAATTTCAAAATTAAACAGCCATTCCATCTAGGCTAGCTCAATGTCTGGTATGTGATTAGTAGTTAGTCATTCCAAATACTTAGAATAGTAAAGAATACCTCAACCAATAAGTGATACCGAACCACCCAATGGCAAGTACAGCAATAATTTCACGGCTGATAATCATCTTTCAATAGATTTAAACCTGACAACCCATGGGCGTGGTCAGGAATTTTAAAAGTGAGGGGGTTCTGAAATTTCCAATTGCTAGCAAGAGACTTGTGAATCCTCCTCTGTCTTTGTCCCTGTGTTTGTCTGAAACTAGGCTAGTCTATGAATAGCAGGGCTATAAACAACAAATGTCTTGGGCATACAAACCATGACAGTTGAGAACCACAGATGTGAACAAACCCACCTTTCAGTAACCCTTCTGGTTGCCAAGGTTGTCCTGAGTTCTTTAGAGAATCTCTCATTTTCTCGATTGAATCAAGACTGGGTTTCTTTTCAGCCAATATTTCTTGAGTTTCCTGAAAAAATGCATCGGATATTTATAAGTAATGATCACCTAATAAATTTGCACATTTGTTTGTACATTAACCAAAATGATTTGAAATCTGGATTTGTTCTTTTACAAGGCAGTTATTTCCTTTGACCCACTCATATGAATAAGTACGGTAAGCAATGTTCCCTCTAATTTTTTGTAGTATGTGTGCGCAGAAATTTTGGTGTGTGCGCACTTTTTTGGAAATGACTAATATTTGTGCAAAAACCAATGAAGAAATTTTTGCGTTTTAATTAGGTAATGAGTGGGCCTACAATAAACTTTGTCAACCTGCCAACCGAGTACATTGTTACATTATATCGAAATACGTTTGTGCGCAGTAAATCTATGCGTGTGCGCGGCCTCTGAAAGCTGTGTGCGCGTGCACACGCGCACACTTTAGAGGGAACACTGACGGTAAGTCAAATATTTTATTTAGCTTGTTATTTTTCCAATCAAAACAACATTAGAGATCATTTATCCTCTTCATTCAAAATTTCCTTTTCACAATACTGAAAATTAGACACTTGGACATCAAGATTTGGGTAAATATATGCAGAAACAGTTGACTTCTGGTTTTCCGGCAATATGAGTTGATGGTTCAACATTACAAAACATGTAGAGACAATACACTGAAAAATGCTGTAATTTTTGCGCATTGTGACTAACCTTTGCTTTAGCAAGAAGATCCCTAGCTCTAGCAGAAGTATGGCCGGTAGGTAAAGCATCAAGTTCCTGTAGCATGGTTTGTCCAGTTGCCAGATATTCTTCAAAATGTTCTAATTCATTTGTGTATTCACGACGTGATGACATCATTTCCTCGAGATGTTCATCTTTGTCAACTGCTGCAGCACAGACTCTGAAAAAAAACTTGTAAAATTAGAAATGCTTTAACTGTGTATGAGGCCATGGTCAATTACTTATCTGGCTTTTAAAGTCAACCAGATGATGCCAATAATTAAGTCCGAAATTGGAAGTTCATTATTTCACCATGCTGGAAATAAGCACTAAACATACAGAATTTAAAATAAACAAAAATATCACAATTATTGGAGAACCAAGACTAGGCCAACCATGGCCCAAATAAATAATTTTTCACATCATTTTTTTCATTGCGTGTGGAAGAACTCAAAATCATTGGTATAATAAAAGGTTTTATGCTATATGTTGGATTGACATATGTTTATTAAAAGTAGACTTTTCATTTCATGCCAGAATTCGAATGAACAAAAGAGTTTTGCTTTGCAGTTTGATTCCAGTTATCTCGTAGAATATAAAATGTAGATGTAGGACTTACAGATTAAACTGATCTTCAATCATTTTAATTTTTTCATCCAGGATTTCCTGATCAACATCTGATAACTTTGGTCTTATCTGCTCTGCCTTATCTTGTATTTTATGAACAAGGTCTTGATAAGTTGCAGATTCTGAAGTTATTTGCTAGAAAAATAAAGAATTTGGTGTTTTATGTGTTGTTACTTCAAATAAAAGTGAATCTCCAGTAATTGAAAGCAAAATATTTATGGTTTATTTACTTAAACTGAATGGAGCCTGAATACAGTTTTAACCTAAAATTATTACTTCTATCCTACACTCAACAAACTGCATATGCCAGGGGTCGTGAGTCGGCTTGTGAGCCCCACCCGGCCTCCAAGCCATGTAGTGTGGCTTTTGTCAACACTCGGATTTTCGCTTATCAGGCATAAAATCCTAACTCAACAGTTTATGAAAATGCGATATAGATAAAAATACATAATGATTTTGGCTTATGTCGATGCATTTAATCTTTCGCTGTTTTGGCCGGTGTATTTATTACTGAAAGGCTAAGCAATAGAGGCATTTTCTTTTATTGCCTTTTTCGCTGAATTTCCTGTGTGGCCCGGCTAGATGTCTGAAGTTAGTTATATGACTCTCTTATTAAAAAGGTTGCACATCCCTGGCATATGCTTATCGCAGAGTTAAATCTAAATTCTTATTTAGTTTTACATTGCTGACCAAAAAAAGCTGTACAAATATGACAAGTAGAAATTATGCATTATCATCCCAGGTCATTATTAGCACTGTGATGTTGTTAATGTAAACTTCCAAAATCATTCAAGACACTCACATGATATTTTCCAACTTGTGTTTCCAGGTCAGTCAATGGAGCAGCTAAATTAACTTCAGGAAAAGTAACTATATCTGCTTCCTTTAACCATCGAAGTGCACGATCAACATCAGCCTAAAAATCATTATATGAAATTTTTTACAATCATTTATATCTATGTGTGAATCTTAATCTAATTATCAGGTTGGTTAAAAAATGAACTGTATTAGTCAATGTTATTTTTTATGTATAGATAGAATATCTGACAAAGTTGTTATCACAATATCTTTCACAAACTATTAGTATTAGTACAACATTACATTAGAACAATATTTATACAACACTTACATGAAATAATTCTCTATCAGCAAGTAAATACTGCAATTCTTCCATTTTCTGTGTCCAAAGATTGTCAACTTCTGCATATTTGTCCTCAAGACCTGACGCAAACAAAGTGTAATAAAGAAATTAAAAATCAGTTTACAGATTGTTCGAAAAACTGCAAACCCACCCCATGGTCAAATTTGTTAGTAGATTCTATAAAAAACCAAACCGGAAAGCAAGTTAGTTGAGCAGTTGGGTATGTCAAAACATAATCTTCTTAAACTCTCATTCATATTTTAGATAGTAAACTAAACACGTTCAAATCAAAGTAATTTATCCAGGTATTTGGTGAATTGGGCTATGAGTTAGGAACATATTTGCTATCACACCACCAATTAATTTTTTGCAAGAAGATAGATAGAAACATGTAGCAACTTGGTTCTCGTAATACTTACGGTAATTTATGACTTATTAAACAACCAAAGTCCATTGACATGGAACAATTAAATAGCTGACTATTCCCTTATCCAACCTGGGCTAACAATCGGACAAAACCTGTGGGTTTCTGTATGATTAAGCTGTTTTATTGACTTTGCTTAGTTAAAATGAAAATTTCAAACCCATGGAAAATATCTACCATATATTTATGAGTCATTGTCAAGTGGGTAAATTTTTATTCCACAATGTCAGATACTTGGACAGTTTAGTAGAACAAATCAATGCCAGTATCTATACATTACATTGTGTGGCATGAGGAGACCAACAATTTTTTCATACATATAATATTCTGGACATACGGCAAATCTGACTAAACGATCTATTTTGAATTTTAATTAGCGGTATAAATGAAATATTGAATTTTAATGAAAATTTTTAAGAATTAATCATCTCAAATTATAAATATCTTTCAACTAATTACCTCCAAAGAAATCTCAATACCAAAACCTAAAATGTTGAATTTGATGGAAAATATTTGAGAATTATTTATCTTAAATTTTAAATCTTTTTCAAATATTTACCTCAAATAAAAATCTCAATATGGAAACCTCTAATTATTTTTTTAGACTAGTGCAGAAATCAAGAAAATTATCAAAATATTTTACAAACCATGCAAATGTTGAAATCCACGAATCACAGCAATCTGATCTTGAATTAGTCATGCACTCCGATGATTAACTTAGATTTAGTATTTATACCTGATAACTTGCCTTTCACACTCACACCTTCTGGTTTCCCTTCGTAAACAATCTGAAGTCCGGTCGCTGTGACGTCATCAACTGTCTTCTTGTGCCGAATGATTTCTCTGTGTAAAACCTGAACCGGGTATGAAAATATTTAATATTATGCTGTAAAGGTGAATCTATTGCCTAAGCCAGCGATTCTAAACCAGTGGATCATGGTCGAATGAAACATTTTCAGAATGTAACAAATCTATTAAAAATTGTTGATTATTCAAAAAATCTTGATTGTAGTAATTATTAAAGTGGAAGCGTCTATATTTGCAAAAGTTGTTTTTGTTTTCTTTATAGTTTTTTCCTTGCATTAGGAAAATAATGGGCCATAGATTTTTTTTGCAGTGAAAGTGAACCATGAATGTAGAACCTGAACTAGAAATGGAATTTTTTAATATCATGCTGCAGAGGTGAGTCTATTGCCTAAGCCCCCAGTTCTCAATCAGTGGGTCCATGGCCCACCTATGAAACACAGAAAAAGAGGGGCCACAAACCTATAGATTGATTGATTGATTATAGATTGATTATTCAGTTAATCTTGATTGTAGTAACAATGAATGATTATGTTTTTCTCTACTGAGTGGTAATTTACATTTAAATTATTGTAGTAGAAGCGTCTATCTTTTTTTTTTCTCATGGTTTTTCCATGCATGAAGAAGGTAACGGGCCGCAAAATCTTTGTACAGCGAAAAGGGCCACGAAAGAACCACTAGTCTGAGCATTAAAGATATTTTTACTCTGTATGGATATGTAGATTTAAAATATAATTAAGAGTGAGATTGTTGAGTCTTAGCAGTCAACAACTAGTGCTGAGCATTAGGGATACATTCAGTCCACTTCAGAAATTTGAATTTTCAACCAATTATGTTTGACATACCCGATGATCTTGTATAAGTTTAGCAACAGCATCAGGATGTAATGGAGGATGTTGATGAGATTCCAATGATTCTTTTAGATGATCAAGCCATGCTATAGCCTGAATAAAAACATTAAATTATTTTCATGTTGTGCATGCTAATTAATTTAACTACAAAATTTGAAATTCTTAGTAAAAGGGTTTAGCACAGAAATTTTGCTTACATACATGAGACTTCATTGTATAGGTAAAAAAAATAGTTGTTGATCGAGTAAATAGTTGGATGTTAAAATGGAATTTATTCAATGTTTGATAAGAATAAACACAGGTTTATATCAAGTTTCGTGTAACTCGGCCAAGTTTACTTCCATACGAAAGAGGGAGTTTAGGTGGCATTACTTCAATACAGTTCTAATTTTCTCCCAATATTATTTCTACTAGATGAAACAAATGAACTTTTCTATTACTTGGGGTACCAAAACGGTAATAAATCCAAAGAATAGGATTTTTATACGTTTAACAACTTGTATCTTTATATCTGGTGGCTTTTTTAGGTAGAAATATACAAAAAAGTGCTTTTCATTTACCTGTTGAGCAGTTGCCCAAAGGTCTTTTCTTCTACCAATTGCATGATTTAAATCATTAGTTTTATCATTTGCAGATTTTTGTATTTCTTTGAAATATCTCTGCAGGTCTTCAACTTCATGCTGAAGCAACTCTCTCTCTTGACTGCTCAAGTTGAGTGGGAGAGTTTGGTGACAGCTAGTCAGTTGATTGAATTCCTCTTTCTTGTGGGCAAGCTCTTTGCAAAGCAACTAAAAGAAAAAATAATAATAAAATATAAGGTGACTATTTGGTTACTTAATTTAGTGTCAAAAACACGAATAGTTAGTCACTGGACACATTGCTCTTACAGGATGATTTGCATAACAAATGGCAAGTTAAGAATTACTGCAAGTATATCTATGTTATATCTTACATTTTGAGCTACATTTTTTTCATTAATAATACCCCTTAGTTCAGAGGTTCTCAAACTTTTTTTTTTTGCTTGCGGCGCACTTAAAAAACAAAAAAAAATCCGCGGCACACTTGTAAAAAATAAAGTTAGCTTCAAACAAATTTATTCTGCAAATTTTAATGTCTGTGCCTGTTTTGAGAAACAATTGAAATTCTGTCGCTCTCTTTTTTTTGTTTTTAATTTCAGTCAAAGCAGAAAATCCGTGTCCACAGAGCCATGGAGATGCAAATGGCTAGATTATTCTGATGGCTTTTGCACCGATGAATAAATAGAATTTGTAAACAGATCGCCAAAACTCAACCTGAGTGAGCGCTCAAGTCAACATGATAGAAGGTGGACGTCTTGTTTACAAATACAGTATACCAAATACAATTATGACGTAACAATCACCCTTACTACAACAAGAAAAATGCAATATTATTATCTGTCTTATAAGAAATGCATAGTGCGGACAAGTCTCAAGCGTGCTCGTTACATGCATCCCGATGTGTAATACGAATAGCCAATATTCTGAAATTCCAAAACGCTCCGCGGCACACCGGAGAATCTCCCATGACACACTAGTGTGCCGCGGCACACAGTTTGAGAAACGCTGCCTTAGATGCAAAAAGCAGCTTCTAATTCAATCAATTAATTCTAAAAATGTTTATCAATTTCCATTTTTGATTATAGATTCCAGGTCTGTCTTGGTAATGCACATAAATCCAAACCAACTTACATTATGATACTGTCTTGCAGCGTTCAGCTCATCCACACTAAGAGTCATAGGAACCGGCTCAATAATTTTCTGTTTTATATCAGACAACCAGGCGCTGATATCTGCAAGTTGATTTCTGTATTCTGTCATCTCACTGACTATGTTTTGCAACATTTGAAGTCTTGACTGAGCTTTCTGTTCACAGTCGATCCATTTTTGGTTCAGATTTCTGAAGTAATTGTCATTTTTAATTTGGGCAATAAAGACAAAGAAGCAAAAACTCTGAAATTATTGTTGTTAGTTTCTATTTAATCCTTTGCTTGGATGGATTTCAGAGTATTTTACCCTTTATGAATTTTACTTTAAGTTTTGATTGCGCTACTGTTGTGGGCTAGTGACCTAATATGACCCAAAGTACCTAATATGGATGTGTTGATTCTATGCCCACCACTTTATCGAGGCGGAAATAGACAGGACAGTCCCTATCAATGATGGGAAAGATTCCTTCTAAATAAATAGTAGGTCTCCACTTCTCAATGGCTGCCTGTCTATGGCCTGAAAGATTCTATCAAAAAATACAGCTAACGTTTTGAATACTAAACATAGACATCAAAATGACCTTTTTAAGGTTTAAAAATCGTCATATTGATAGTTTACAGTAATACTCAATGTTAGTATTTCCCAATGGAACAAAATCAAAGTACCCAAACCAAAGAAATTGTGATTGAAAACATACAGATTGCCATTGCAGAGAAGAAAATAATGCCATTATTTATCTCGATAGTTTTGTGGGCCTACCTGTATTTATCTTCAACAGAATCAGCATCATGAACAGACATTCTTGGTGTCAGCGATTGCATTTTATCACTCAAGTTATCAAGCATTCCTCTGAGCTTTCCCATTTCTTGAACAATTTCCTGCATAATTATAATGAGTTTAGTAATTTTTAGGAACATTAGGTTGACCTACATTTGGTTTTCAGTTTCCAGTCTAAGGTAAGAATAAATAGATAGTATGGATAAGAAGTCAGGAATCCCAGATGAATAATTAAACACTTTGCTGGAATCTTTGCTGCCATAGATTAGTCTATGTTACTACTGGTTGGCTATGTTCACCCTCACCAACAAGTTAGAAGAAATAGCTGGTTAACTAATCCCAAACCTGACATGTTCTAGTAACGGGATCATGACTCATTCAGTGTATGATTCAGTCGTGTTATCGTTTTTTCTCTCCTCCCAAAGAAATATGAAAATCTTATTCTAATATTTTTTAATCTTCAAACCTTTTAATTCCAATATTACATAAAAATAACAGCAAAAAAACATCTGGCCAGATTAAGAACTTGATGGCTAGTTTTTACAAGAAGCTCAAGAACGCTCTTAGCAATGATCCAGGATTCATAAAGTCAGAAGATCACACTGATATGACTGAAATATTTAACTGGCCACAAAACCTCAGAATCAGCAAGCCACTACATAAGTCAGTAAAGCTGTACTCGGAAGATGCAGTAATGACTTTCGTTTGTTTATATACAACTTGAATATATATAATATTCTACATATCTTTCTACCTTAGCTTTGGCCAATTTTTTATCTGTATCATCTGTTGTGTTTCTGATCAAAGCTTCAACATCTGATTTGAAATTTTCAACGACAGTTTCAACAGCAGCAAAATATCTGAAAACGTTTTATAAATAGAGTTAAAAATATATTTTGAATATAAATTTTGAATTACAAATGAAATTGAATAAAAACATTAAAATTTTTTTGATAATTGTCCCGAGTTTATAATTTTTGAAGCCTGAAAATCAAGAATTTATTAATGACAGAGATAAGCAAGAAAATAGCCTTAACCACAAATTGATGTACCATAATTTATATAAACGGAAAAATAAAAAAAGTTTTTATCATTATTTTACACCTTCACACTCAACAAGTCTTTGTGAATGCTTACAAACTGACTATCAAAATTGAAATAAATTGAACTCTTTTTGGTTCAGCACGGCTTGTCCAATTTCGATTAGTCGGGGTGGCAAACAAACTAAAAAAAAATTCTTTCACTTACGTAGAAAAATCTTCTGTAGCAGACAAATTCTTTTCCTGAGCAGCACAAAGATTACTAGCGATTGATCTCAGATGCTCCCACTGAGACTGGACATCTTGGAAATCAGGATCAACTGCAGTATCTGAAATTATAAATATGAATAGTACAATGGTGGAAATTCGCTTTTTCTATAGACTTGTAATTGGAGTTACATATTCATCCCGAGGGAGAGGGGAGACAATAAGACGGCTTAATCATATGGTGAACCACGGCCTCTCGTCCGGTTGCCAGCCCATGTCGGGTATGGGATTAGTTAGCCAGTTATTTGTTTACAGATGCATGAACTTGATGGTAGACCAGCGGTTGCATGAACCACCCTACAACGTCGAAGAGGTGCGGTGGCTAGCGTATTTCTAATGATTAGCATGAAGCGCCACACCGAAATCAAACCCAATAATCAATAACCTAAATTCACAAATATATAATATATAAATTTCAACCACTTACCAGGACCAAGCAGAGAGTCATATTTTTCCTTTAACTGGTTCAGAAGTATTTTCTTACTGTCAATATCTTCTAGAATGCTTCTGCAATTTCCAAGATGTTTAACAGCAGCTTCTGATATGATTTCTGATGGTGCGTCACCCAGTCTGTCAAGAGATGTTTCCGCTTCAAGTAGCCATTCCTGAAATAGAAACGAATTAGTCAAATGTTGGTTACACTAGGATTTCTTTTAGCTTGTCACATTGCAAATCTAAATCTTAAAAAGCAACTGACTTTAGTACAATCAAGTAAAATTTTGTTATTGTGAAGTCAGTAGGTTACAGGAATCAAATGCGAATCGATTAGAATAATTCGACATTTCTGACACAAGTTGAGACAATTTAGAATCCACGTGTCAGTTTTACAAAACCTGTAGTTAGTTTATTTTTCACCAAAATGAAAATACACTTGATGCATACAAAATCTCAAAAAAAAATCACGAAAGTGACATTTCACAGGGAAAAGAGACCCGAAAAAACAAAGTTGGTTATTGAGCAGCAAGACCCGTGCAACTCAGCATTGTCTGATACATAGCGCAGCATAGTAATATTATCATTTTCAATAAAAATCATCAGATTTGTAAAATAGTTAGTTAGGACAACATTAGGAACAGCATATTTATTGCATTTTTCAGACTAGCCAATGTTGTACATATTTGCTTAGCCCTGCATCCCTAGTACCCAATTGTATTTATTTTTACTGAAGTAAAATCATGGTAATTATGTAAATTTTATATTGCATTATAATACTGGTTGGCAAATGGGATTCCAAATATCTAGTTGCACTACCAATTGAAATTCCTCTTCCCAGGCTGATAAAAAATCAACATACCTTAAATTCATTCTGTGCTTCTGTGACTGCCAACCATTCAGTAGCGATATCGTTTGCATTTTGCATTTTTTCGTCAAGATCGAGTTGAAATGATTCAAGTTGTTGATTAACAGGATCCATCTCAGCAGGATGTGTTTCCAGATTCTCTTGTACGAATTCTAGTTTTTCTAAAAAATGAAAAAAAAATTGAGCATATAGTAACAATATAAATAACAAATAAGTTATAAATTGCTATTTGTTCAAGTCTTTCATCAAAACATTTACCGGTAACTACAAATCAAACATATAAACTGGTTCAGAAGTGGGAAAAATTTTACACAAAGAGAAACCAAGCCAATTATTTTGAAAAGTTGTGACATTCCTAACAAAATTAAACAAACAAAATTGATAACTGGAATTTATCTGTAGTCTCAGGTTTTTGTATTATTCTAGTGTTAACTATGTATAGTTCAATCAATCAATCATTTATTTTGGTTCTCTGACATAAATAATACAAAAAGTAAACAGACAAAACAAAATGCAGAGATACCTGGGAGACGGGCATAACTTAAAAAAAGTTAAAAAGTGTACAATGCCTGCCGACCAAAAAAGAATAACAAACAGAGAAAAACGCGTTTTACAATCGGGCAGTACTTTGAAAGCAATTTAACAAAAACAGCAAATTAACATTACGTTACATTATGATATATTTAGAATTTTTTTTCAGCATACCTTCCAATTCCACAGCAATAAAAGCCAATTCCTTGACAGCATGTTGGGCCTCCTGCAAGCTTGCTGGTTTATATGTCATTGAGATTTTGACCGCTGCTTGTTTCTCGCTCAACCATGACCGAATTTGTTGAAGTTTTACATTGAAGTCTTGTTGTTTGTGAACAATTGATTTCAAACGATCAACAAGTTGTAAAGCAGCACTATGTACAGTGGCATATGTTGTCTGAAGTAAAAATATCAATTTAAGCTTTGTGCTTAAAAATTATTAGTTTTAAATTACTTTTTTGGGTGCAATTCTCCCAGAATCAGTGAACTGATACATTGTAAATAAAAATTCATTTATATCACGATATATCCAAGTTCCTGGCAGGCCAGATGACCTAGGGTTGAAAGCAATAGAATTGACTTTGGTGGCATTGTACATCTCTTATACTTCTCAGATTAAAATCCCACGCCCACCACCACACCCAGAAACTAATAAATACAGCAGGAAATACAGCTTGTATGGAGCCTTGTTCAGGGTGGAAAGTATGAATAAACGTTGTTTAAGAAATATAAAGAACAACAAATAACAGTCATCACACATATTGCAAATCATGGCCCATTCTCATATTACCATTCTGCCTCATTTCAAAAGTGTAGAATAATCAACGAAAGTTGTATAGCAAGAGGAAATTGAATGATGATTATGAACTATATATTAGAGTAGATTCCAATCAAACCTCATGATTTCACAAATTATCTTTTGTATTTAGAGATTGATTGCCTCAGAGTTCAGAAAACCAACAAAATACTCAAATTATATGATAAATTATAGCCAAATCTCAAGTACAAATCGAAGTAGATAAAGAAAGTAATAGCTATTTATACCCCATGCTTTAAAAATTTTTCACATTTTGCATATGAAATCGCATTTTGTAACCTCTGTAGTCAGTGGTGCAATAAAAATATTGCTCAGAAAATTCTATAATCTGATTACCTGTAACTTATCCAGTTGTGATCTCACTTGGCCCTCTAGTGGTAAAGGTTTGTCATCGTACTCGTTCAATAATCTTTTGCTCATCGAACTCAATGACTGAACCTCAGTTCTGAAAAATTATTTGAAGATAAACATCAGTGAAAAAAAGTTGGGTTGAGAATCAAATTTGAAAATAATTTTTATGCAAGACTTGAACAGTAGCAGGACATTCCGAAAATTTGGAGTGCTAAATGTTTCCCACTGAATTTTGGTAAATTTAGCAAACACAAAGAATGACAAATTTTATTATTTTAATAAAATACTAAACTAGTGGTTCCCAAATCGCGGCCCTTGTCCCAATTATGGGATTCAATATGGCCCCCAGAACTCATGTGAAATAGTTTAACACTTGTTTTTACTTTTTGCGCTGTGTGTGCACTTTTACCACTTTACTAAACCCACCTAAAATTGTTGATTTCTTCCAATGTTCCTTGAAATTCTTGAAGCTGAGATTCAAATTTTTCTGCTGATTGCTGAGAAACAACCAGTTCAGACGGAAAGTCCTAATATGATAAAAAATATATATACAAATACATATAGATAAAAGGTGGGCAAATTACTGCCTGTGGACTCCAACGAAGTGTTTTATCTGGCACACTTATGTCTGCTAAAATTTTGACTATAACTTTTATGGATATGAATTCCTGTTGAAAATATCAATGAAAATAACGTCATAGTGACCCAATTGTTTCTTTATGCTTATTAATATATATACATTTGCATGTGAAAACTGTTTTTTATTGATAGTTTTTCAAATTAAATTTTGAGCCTCTGGCCCAGTAACCAAATCTTATATCTGTAACTGGCCCACTCTGTAAAAAATAGTCCCCCCCTCTCCCCCTCTTGATATCTTGGAACTTCCCTTTTCTGCGTAACGTTTGGTTTACGGTCTATTTACCTTCCAAGTTTAAGTGTTTGGAAAAACTTTTAAATATTCGAAAAAATCTGTCTGCAAGATACCTGAGATTTTGAACAATTACAGAATTTTGATTTTCTAGATTCTACTTTCTGCATGAAGAATGAGTAATATAATAACTTACCTGGGAAGAAGCAGCCATGATTTGTGATGATTTGCTCAGCAGCCATTTTTCAGCAGACTGCATTCCTTCAAAGTAATCTTGGTGAACTTTGACCTATGAAATTAGGAATATGATGTCACATGCAATGCGATATGATACAGAAATATCCTGCACTCCGGAAGTATTCCTACCAAGATGATGCCCAACGTGAACTTTAACCTGGTACACATACTATGTTCAGGTTGTGCACCATATTGGTATGAATACTTCGGGGGCACCCAATACTGCACATGGACTAATAACCAAACAGGAGACCATGATTTGCCATATGACTAAGTCACCTTGTTGATTTTACTCTCTCTTGCGATAAATAAGTAAATCCTATCATATCAATTTTATATTTATCTAGTGAAAGAAGACAGCCTACAAGAAGGATTACTAATATCTCAAAGAACTACCATTTCTGGTTTGGTGAAAAAAATGAACCAGTGCTAAACTTCAGTCACTTCAGTACCATATAAAAATTTCTGTTATTTCATTGAGTATTTGTGGGTGAGTCATCACATGAGAATATAGACAGAATTCATGAACGAAGAATTTTGATGGAAAGCAACTACTGAAGTGACAAAAGCAATGAAAAATTTATAGATAGCTTCCATGACAAATTTAATCACTGATAAAAATCAGCATACCCTGGCTTTAAGTTCATTAATCCTTTGCTGACTCTGTTGGGCAAGTCTGTGATATTCTTCATTAAGATGTTCAACTTCTCTTGATTCACGAATGTTATCAGGCAATCTACGAGCTTTCAGGATCACGGTTTGCAAGGTTTCATTGTTCTTCAAAATTTCTTCATGATAATTTGAGAATCTAGGAAAATGTAAGTAATATTAATTGTTTTTCACTGATCATAATTAGTTTTAGCATATAGATGGGTGAATGTTCCTGACCTTGACATGCGGCTGAATAGTTGTGCTTTTGTGAATGTCAGCTTGGGTTGTTGGGTTGTTGTAAGTGTATCGCTGATCAACTACTCTCTATTATAACCCAGACTGGTAACTGGATAAATGGCCAAGTAATGCTACATGACTGTTTATCTTCCTAACAGAGCAAATATAAAATCCCAATATACCCAATGTAGTGAAACCATTTGAGGAAAACTCATTTAGATCATTTTCTAGACTTTTATTAACTTAAAGATTGCTACTATACTAAAGCAAGAAAAAGAAAATTTACAAGAAAATTAGCAATCTTGGCACAAGCTTACCAAATAAAACCCACGCTTTGTCAAGCGCCTAAAAACATCTTCAGTTAACTCGACGACAGTGCCACTTTGGCCACATTAGGTGGTGCTAATTCATCACACCCGATTCTATTCGAATGACTGAGCCCCAAAAGGCAGCAACCCAAAACGTTTTTTCTCACCTTGCTAGTTGAGCTTTCTTTTCGAATAATTCATAAATAATCTCAGGTTTCGCATTAACTTTATGTTGCATATCCGTCATCCATGTCTTGAAGTTTGACATTGAATCTTGGTAATCTTCATAATAATGCAATGTACGATGCAGATTCCTTCTCTCTGCTTGGATTCGAGTGTAAAGCTCCTGAAAACAGTTTTAAAGGTCGTGATCAGACAAAACGACTGTGTGGACATAAAGGTCAGATTATGGCGTTATTTAAAGAGCACCAGCAAAGCTGGAGCAAACTTGTAAAAATGAAAGTAATAGAGATACTTCTATCGCTAACTACTTCAGACATTATTATATAATTGAAAAAGGGCAATTCTATCACAACGATAATGCTAGAATAGTTTTTTTTATTATTCTCTGGTTAAAAAGTAAGCAATAAGATGTCTAAGACTAATCACATGGTATTTTCTCGGCTGTCACCTGGTTAGCTAGGGCATGGAGATAGCCAGCCTGTTAACAATATAGATGCATGCATATAGCTTAACTGTAATCTAGTAATAGTCTCACTTATGTTATAACCATAGCATTAGATCTTATGGTATGCAAAGTAAAAAAAAAACTTATAAACCCCTAAAAAACAAGTATACCCCTAAAACTATGAAAACATGACCTCCCTTATGAGATCAGATCGTACAACATCAAAAATAGAAAACACTTAAAGTATACAACATAGATCTACAAACCTGGAAATCCTCATGTTGAGCAGCCGTCTGTCCCCTGATTCCCTCAGTGTGAGCTTGATCCAGTAATTGAGTGAGTTTGGAACTTTTATCAGAGATAAGAGATAATGCTACTTTGTGTGATTCAAACTCTGATAACAATTCATCAAGTTTATCTGAACACATCTAAAAATAGAGAAGGCTTTAAAAATAGTGCATGTAAGTAGAGCTAGTAGATCCGTTGTTTGGAATAATATAAAAAAATCAGATGTAGACTTAAAAGACTTAAGACTTAAAGAAAGACTTAAATCTTTCTGATGTTGAATTGCTAGCGCAATTTATTACACCCTGGGTGAAGTGGGGGCATGGTATTTGAACCTGGGCTATTTAACCTGCAAAGCCAATGCTTTAAGTCCAATGCGTTAATCCCTATAATGCATGCAACCAAAAGATCCAATCCTTCAAACTGTGTATTTAGAATAGTTAAAAGAGTTCTTTTCTCGCATGGGTCAAGACTGAGAAAATGTCTCAAATCTTTGATAGTTATACAAAAAGTAAACCCACCTGAGCATTATCAGCGTCAATATTTTCTGGCAATGTATACATGGCAAATCGTTCATCCGTTGTTTGAAGCCATTTGTCAAATTCATCCGCTTCACTATCAAACTCTGTCTGAAGTTGGATTGTATCTTGGAACTTTCGAAGTTTGTCTTTTGTTCGAATTATCAGAGTTTGGTACCGTGATGTCATTTGGGTGACCTGAAATTTTGTCAATAAGAAAAATTAAAATTTGTAAATCTAGATGAAATAAAAATTGATGATATTATTTGTGTCGTATGGAGTAAAACTCGTATCTCATTGGAGAGGTAGAAATTCTAAACCCGAGAATAAAGAAAAGATTTTGCTATTTTTAATTCAAGGTAAACATGAATGCTCAGTACATGATCTTAAAGTAAGCTACAGTTAGTCCAGTAGAGCAAATCCAAACAAAGTGCAATAAATTAAGGAAGTTGAGCTTTTATATATTCTCAATTTTATATTTCAGATTCACTCACATATGTAAATGTAATTGAAAATCTATCAACAATCATTTTACTATTTTTTAGCTATATGCCTCAGTGAGATTTGTTTGGGACCCTGTTTAAAGTCCTAGAATAAAACGAGAGGCTGTGGTTGACCAAATGATTAGGCCGTATTACCTTATTCCTCCCCTCAGGATAAATATGTAAATCCTATCCTATCCTGTTAATCTTATCATTATTTCAAAAATGTCCTGATGCAAATAAAATAATACCTGCATGCTGATATTTCCATCTGTACTTCCACAAGCGTCCACGAGTTGTTGAGCAGCTTTGTTAAGTTTATCAAGTTTGGATTGATTCGCAGAAATTTCATTCGAATATGATTTATACCGATCAACAAGATCTCGATTCTCTGAGAGACTGCTTGTCAGTTGGATCTGGAAAATTATTGGAATTTCTTGAAAAAAAATAGAAATGCAAATTTATATTTAAATATACCAAAAGTCGGATTCAAAATTAACAAGAGTAAAGCTAAATTTTGAGATAGCAAAACTAATAAAGCAACAAGGAACCCAGGTAAAACTGTCTTGTGATGTAAAACTGTCGCGATATGATTAGACATTAATCTCTCTCTCGATACATATAAAATGAAATTCTATCCTATTAACCAATGCCTTTTCTTATTATAAATTTTGCACAATATGTTTATCTGACACATTACCCTGTCAAATTATAGTATAATGGCTTGAAAGTTTGATACATATTTATTTTTGTTGTTCATTACTGGCCCATGCTATGTTTACCTAAGTTTATTTTTTGCATGATTTTTTGTGTGTGTGTTGGTGGACGAGTGCATGATATTTGTCATGTTTCAAGCTTTTGTTTGCATTCCGTTTTTATTTTTCGTGTACTACGGAGTTATCGAAATAAACTATCTACAGTATGTTTGTGCCAATAGCAAGCTTAATCACACTCTCACCTCAGCATCAGGGCACTGTTCCATTGCTGAAATCCAGTCTAAAAATTCTTTGCAAATTTTCTCATATTTTGCTGTTTCTTGAATCAGTGTCTGAGCATTGACAAGAGCTTGTTCCAGCTTAGTTCGATAATCATTCCAATCATCACGAAGAGTCTGTAATCAGAAGATATGATAAATAAAAAATATCTACCGCAATACCGAGTGTAAAGTAGAATTATTATTGCCATTATTATTATTATTGTGTGTGTATGTGCTATGAAACAGTTATGTGCCTAGATAATCTTCATCATATATTGCCAATACTGGTGACAAGACAAAGGTTTGCCACAATCAATGGACAAAAGACCGGGAACATCGGACATCGGAATATATAGGCCAGTTTACCTATGCATCTTGGAACAACTATGAAAAATTGTACTAGTCTGTCCATTTTCATAAACATTAAGTCATATCTGTCCTGATAATGCCTTTCCATGAGGTGCTTACACTCTAGATGAAATGGTGGACATGATGGCACATGGGCATTCAGTTTCAGCATGAAATATTACACCTGTCGTGCGAAAATTGTTAGGCACTATGCTTTATCCACTAAGACATTGCATCTGGATAGTAAGAGATAAAATACCTGGTAAAAGTGAAATATTCGTTACTATACCTGAAGTTGGAGCTTTATACTTTTATCAGGACTGCTTCTCTTTCCAGCGGAAATTGCTTGTTTCAATTTTTCTTCTCCTTCAGGGATTTCTTCTTGGAGCTTTTCAAGGGCCTGAAAAATAGCAAGAAAAATTTGAAGGAATAAATATGAAAGAGGAATGGAGCACTCATGCTCTTTGCCGAGCAGTCATTTCCTTTGAGTATAAAAAACAACATGGAGCTTTTGACCCAGTATAATCAACCTGATTAAATTATGCTTGCTACATACTGCAATGGCGCATCATGCTAATCGTCAGGAATATGCTCACCACCACATCTCTGGTTACCCTGCGTGGGTCCCCAGGTTTGAATCCCATGCAGTGATAGTTATGTGCGAGAGGATTGATGGATTCCTTGCCACCATGGTTCCGTGGTTCACCTTATGATTAATCCTATCTTATCCCTTTCAATCCTCCGTTAACAAATCTATTTTATCTCACCTATAAACAAATAAATATACCTAAAATATACCCACCTTGATATTCTCCTGAAGCATTTCCTTCCCACAAGAGGTGTCAGAAAGTTTGAATAATTCCATAGATTTACCAGAGAACCAGTCAGTAAATATATGAAGTGCTTGATGATAAGATTTTGCACTTTCAGCTTCTGTCTCTGCTTCATTTAGAAGACCTTAAAAAGGAAAGAAATGCTAATTAAAATAAAACAAGATAATAATGCTCAAACAAACGATCATCAAGGTGTTAATAGTATTGCAATAAATGTTGAGCACTCGATTGAAAGATTCTTTTGTGAAAAAGGGAAAATTTCTCTAGATAAAAAAATTCGGGATAAAACAACAAGCCCATGGGGACCAAAAAGTTTGGAAACCAATAAATATTATTGCCCTCTAAGGGGTACTTGCATCTCGAACTACTGGAAATTTAGAAGTGACTGATCCAGTAGCTAAAGATTATTATTATGTCCCAGCATAATATTTCCAATTGTACATCTAGTGACCAATGATTGTACGCTCCAAACCTGGGACAAAAGTATTACTAAAAAGGTAATGTATTGAATATCAATATGATATAATTTCTTATTCATCTGAGTAGAGAGAGATAAACATATAATAATTCATGAATTGAGCATGAATACACGTCCAACGTCCAATTGCTGAAGTTAAATTCATTACCTTGTGCAGCATTGAGCAACTCCTGATAATGTTCTCTTATTTCAGCAAGATCAACTCTCGTACCAGACACATCACCGGTGATATTTGCAATTTTGTTTGCACATTGTTGAATGTTATCAATCATGCCAGATTTATTCTTGATGTCCCGATATAGCAAACGACATTTTTCAAGATCAGAGAACAGGGCTTCAGGTGAAAGACCCTTCGTAAAAAAAGAATATAATAAAATTTCACTTAAAAAGGGGTTGAGTAAATACCAACATTTATTGCATAGATGTGTATTTTCATATTTAATCAGAAATCAGTAGTTTTACCTGAAAATCCGCACTAGACTTACCATGCTGAAAATTTGCACAAAATACAATAAATCATAAAAAATTCACTTTTCATGATGAGGGGAGATGCAGAACATCAATGCTGATTAATATTGAGCAGTGGCACTCACCCTTCACATATTATATCAAGTAAACAAGCACTGCAAATGTTGAGTAAGAATTACAAAATGTCTTAAAAATTGAAAAACTTGATAGAATGCAATGAAAAGAATTCCAATGTTACTAAATTGTTTAAACTCTTGTTTTCGAGTTGAAAAAAAACCTCTGTGGAAATTTCAGTTTAAAAAATCAATCAGTACCTGTCCTCCATGAGCAATTTTCTCAGCCTTGACAC
Source organism: Styela clava (assembly GCF_013122585.1). Taxonomy (NCBI): domain Eukaryota; kingdom Metazoa; phylum Chordata; class Ascidiacea; order Stolidobranchia; family Styelidae; genus Styela; species Styela clava. The sequence continues at coordinate 16,124,241 of NW_024102830.1, read as the reverse complement.
TAACATCAGTGTTTTGCAACCATGTATGAGCGTACTTCACGGCCTCTTCATATTTTTCCCAAAGTCCAATGCATTTACGAAGTTGGTTTCTATGCAAAAAAAATAAAATATTATAAAATTGAAACTGGAGTCACTCGTATATATAAAAAAAATGAGAGAAAGGCTCATCCATCCACCCAACTTAATTTGCTATTTCATATGTTCTACCAAACTAATTTAGTTCAGTAGAAATAGACCCTCTTCTGGGGTTAATTTCTATATTACAAATAGGAGTGAAAATTCATTAAAATCTGAACACAAAGCTAAATTCTTTGGTCTAACAGATTTTTTAATTGTTATGTTGTTTTATGTAAACATGATATTTATCCAACATTAGAACCAATGAAAAAAATTCAAGTATGTTTTATTTGCTTTGAAAAAGTACCTAATTTCTTCAGCTTTTGCAACATTCTCTTCCCAAGATTGCACAAGTTCATTGACCTGAGATTTGATGGTAGGTTGTCCCCGAGGTGCAGTAGTTGGAAGAATCTTCTCACTGTGACCTGAAAAATTAGAAATGATGTTAAAAGCTTCATAAAACAAAAGTTGTAAAGCTTTCAGTATTTGTAAAACTGCTGGCATCTTTTACACTTATTTCAGAAAAATCACAGCTAAATATAGAAAATCACAGGCTTTGTCCACATCAGGTATGGGAACAGATAACCAGTCATTTGTTTCATGTGTACAGATTCGGGGTAAAGGTATGAGGGAGAACTCTCACGAAAGCGGAGTGGCACTAAAGTATTTAAATGCCCAAATTACTGTTTGCAGAAATTTTAGTTTAGACCTATAAACAAAAACATCATGAGTACAATATACATTTAGTGTGACGTAAACCAAGTTCAATCAATCAATCAACAATCAAAAATGATCACACTCATATATAGGTGGCATAAAATATTAAATTACATTAATCCATTTTTCCTCATAATGAATATAAAATGATAGCTTTCCGTTATTTTCTATTGTGAAAAAAAATAATATACCTCTTGTAATATTGATCTTCACTTCTCCTTCTTGTTTTCCACCAAGAATTGTTTCAAGTTTATGAAGTCTTTGCTCCAACATTTCTTTGTCTCCTGTCAAAAATGAAATAACAAAATAAGTCTGAACCAGACCAGATAAGTTTACCAGTAAAAATAACCCAACCATCGTATCATTAGGTGTTGTCTCAATTACACAAAGTAAAATAAGCTTTCGTTTATAATGCAATAAATTAGATTTTAAATGTGAATACCTCAACGGTACTGACAAATAATTTATTTTGAAATCTGTCATAGTAGTACAGTTGGCAAAGTGCTGGGGTCATAAGTTTAAATAAAATTGGTCTTTGGAAATTTGATGCCCAGATATAGAAAACCGGCTTGCTGTTATAGCATGGCAGGTGTGGGTGAGGTATACCTTTGTCTACTCTACCACGTCGAAGACTGAAACATTGAAATGTTCAACTATTCCCTTTAACCAATGCAAACAAAAAGTCAGGCCTGCCAAGCCTTGATTAGTAATTCACTTCAATTATTTCAATATATTCATATTTCCAGTCCCCTCCTGGGTTTAAATATATCTCTTATACAATATCAATATACCTGTCATGTTAGAATAAGTTTCCAATCTGTGACTGAAATCATTGATCCATTCCTGAGCTTCTGTGAATGCAGTTTGATAAGCTTGGTGTTCAAGAAGATTCTGTTCACTGCGTTTCAAAGCATCCTTAAAACAAAGAAAGAGAAAATAATTACAACGGATTACTTTAAGATAGAAAAATATTTGATGGTTATGGACTGTTGAAAAAGCTGGACAAATATGAATAGAATTTTTCCAATTCAACTTTGAGCGGCTGTTAGTGAGTCCCAAATTTTTGATGTGTGACAGAGCGAAAATTAGTAAAAATGTGCTCTTAAATTTTACAAAATACCAATTTTTCGAAATTCGCTTGTCCGTCATACACAGTCTAATTTTTCAAACATTTACATTATTTCATTACAAATTTTATATGATATTAAAAATTCACAATGAACTAAATATTTAAACAATCACAACTCCAACACAGGCACATTTAATATCTTGCAATTTTCTCCATTTTTTTTAATTCAATATAAACATCCTATCTTTTACCTGTACTTGTTTAGATATGTTGTGATATTGTGAAGTTAGTTGATTGAGTTTGGATAGTTCAGGAGAACTTCCCAACTTGTGAGCTTTTCTCTTCAATCTTTCAAATTTATAGTTTGGTTCAGTTGTGTCTTCAGCAATAGCCTAAGAATGTATTTATGCAATTAAAATATATACAACAATCATAATAAAAAGCCAAACTATGTACCCTCTCTCCTTCATTTATTTGTATTAGAAAAAATAGAGAATTGGATCACCAGACCTACATTCTAGCGCAGTGATTTTCAAAGTATGGGTGCAACCCATGGAAGGTTCAAAAATGGGTCGCGTCAAGATGGTCAATGCAAGGGCGATCCAAGACAAGGTTTGCTGAATATTTGGTCCAATGTCTCAATTTATCCTCATAACTTTGGTATTTAAAAACAATGAAATATATAATGTCATTTACAGAAAGAACTCTCTTGAGTCCATTGTTGCATCACAATTTATATACCAGTAACGTGTCTTGTTTTATGGAGCCAGTTACCATGCACGTCGCTGAGATGACTTTTCTGCCACCGTTCGCAACCACATATCTATGCAAGCAAAGATTTTCAGCACTGACGGTTAATAAAACTAGGGCTTGCAATCGCCTCAATCTTAGTGCTGATTTGCGCATTGCACTCAGTAAAATGGAGCCGTGTACATAATATATAATGAACGACTGCGTCAAGTGACTGCTGCTAATAAATCGTTTTCTGTATTTGAGTCGAAGAGTACTAACACTAAAAATATATTTTTGCGACTATGCATAAATCTCAGATTTGGGTCGCGCTCAAAAAAGTTTAAGAACTACTGTTCTAGCGGCATGGTCATAGTTTATGGAAAAATATGTATCCCCAACAGCCACTTCACATAAGCCGACTTTAAGCAATAAAATTTCAATACCTCTACAGGATATTATGATTGGTACTTCGTGCTATGGAATAGAAACACTCTTACATAGAACGACATCTAAGAGATAATTTTGCTCCACCAGAGAATTTCTCCTTTTTCATCTCCAGAAATTTCGGAAATTCACTAAACCATGCTGACTTGTAACTAAATAGTTTGCCATATAAAAATTCTTTATATTGAAATTGTGCAATTCAATTACAAACCTGTAGGGAATTAAATTGTGATTTCTTTAGTCCAATAGTAGCTCTGAGTCCAGTTTCAGCCTGAAATTTTTCTTCAGCATCATTCAGCCATTTTGTGAGTTCAGCAACGCTGGAATCAAAATCTGTTAGTTGTTCTACGTAGCTCTGAAGACTTTGTTCTTTTTCCTGTAAAATGTCAATAAAACATGTTATTATGTAATATATTTATTGAGAGTATATCAAGATCTCATGGTGAAAAAAAACTAGATTAAGACTAAGATTAAGAACTATTAGAACGAAGAGTATGCAATAAATATTTTAGAATTTAAGTTGGAGCCCACATCCAGAATGTAATAAACTGGGACGGCCCAATTCTGCCAAATTTGCCAAACCAAAGCCAAATTCTGGTGTTTCTAGTTCTGTAACCTCCTCACATATTATTGCTGCCTGTCACAAGTCTTGTTTGTGTTTAAAGTCAATTTTAAATTTGATATTGCAGATATAGATAGTCAAACCAGGATAAAAATAAATTTCCACAACATAAAATAAGAAATCGTATTTGCACTAAACACTCTGGGTCACATAACTAATTATTATGCGTAGAATGCGTAGTATTATGCGATAGTCTTATCCGGTAAGCAGTAGTTAATATAATGACTACTTGATTTAGATTAACTCTACGAATCATGTGCAGACATTGGAATAAATTGAACTGTTGAATTAGTCCATAACATGATTGACAAGCACAGTAAAGGTCGTGGTTTGCTTTACAACTTAGCTAATATAAGAAATTCCTGGATGCATTTTGTAAGACAATCCAAAATTCAAATTCTCTTATTTTTCCCTAAAGATTTGATACCTGTATAATGGCCAGAAAATTTCTCCAAGCTTCTTTGCAATGCTTGGTTTGATGTCTGACATTTTCACTGCTCTCAGGACCCAGAATATCAGGCAGTTCATCACCAAGACTGATCAAGCTGTTCAACTTTGTTTTGCCTTCCTCTGCACTGCCCAGGAGACCCTAGATTTAACGATAATTATAGTTAGAAATAAAACAAAAACCGACTTAATTGTTTTTATCCCTTAATAAGTGAAAAATCAAAACATTTTCGTCAGTGTTTAATTTCTGAACAATTACTGGATATTGACCTATCAGTTAGCAATAGGGACGGCTATGAAGTCCCATTCACCATATGAATTGCCTCTTCCGTAAAGAGCATATTTGATTCACATATAGGCAGCAGTTTAGATTTTAGGCTTACAGGTCATCCAAAGTATATAGACTTGGTCACTTACATACATACAAGTACGAATTCATTTTACAGAAACATCTTGTTTTGTATAAAGAAGAGGGGCTTGACACAGCAAAAGCATATAAAAAGCTACTCCACTATGTATATTTACTGCTAGTGGTGAAATAATATAGTAAGAGGATTTTCTCAGAGACCTATGCAAGATGGTAAACAAAAAATTTTACTCATTATTAAACAATACCTGAATATGTTGTAATTTATTTTTAGCAGCATCCTTGTTTCCGGAAACATCGCCATGATATTGGATCAGTTCTTTTTTAGCTTTCAGCCAAGATTCAAAATCTCGGACAGAGGTTTGGAATGCTTCCAATAAATTCTTTTCACACTGAGTCCGTGTCTTGACAAGTTTCAGTTTGGTGTTGTCATATCTAAAAAATAGTTTAGATTGATAAAAAAATTTAAGAAAAGAAATTTTTATAAAGGTTTTAAAACTAAAATACTTAAATATTGAAGCCACTAGAAATTATGCATTATGTTACCCTCAAATAGTTTGTGTTTCAGTTTCATGGACGAAAAGGGAAGCAGTAAATGGCCCTAATGAAAGGAGATGAACTACTATCCTTTCTTTAAGTTGGTTTCAATGCAGATCATATTAATTTCTTACACCCTAAATATTGGGGCCGTCGTATTTCATTTTGAATAATTTGACAATCCAAAAAATTGTATAAACACTGATAAAAACAAAAAATATGTACACCCAAAATTACAGTAAAATTCACAAAACTTGGAAGTCTGTGAAAGACTAAAATAGAATCTCCAAAATCGATTCAAAAATTAGATATACACATTATAAAGAAAACATTATAACCTCTTGTGATGGGAATAGACAAAACTACAATTTTTTTATTTACAAGCATTGGGAATACGCTCGCCACTGCATCTCTGATTACCTTTCGTGGGTTCGCATGTTCGAATCCCATGATCATGTGTGAGAGGATTGCTGGACTCCTCGCCGCCGTAGGGTGGTTCACATAACCTGGTCTGGTCAGTTACGGCTTCCTCCACCATCAAGTCCATGCTCCCGAAAAACAAATAACTGGCTAACTAATCCCATACCCGACCTGGACTGGTAACCGGACGAGAGGCCGTGGTTTGCTATATGATTAAGCCGTCATATCGGCTCTCCTCTACCCAGGATAAATATGTTAATCCTATCCTAATATTCTAGCTTACTGCTGCAGAGATGTTGTGACTTGTTTTGAAAGTTGATCTATCTCAGGACTTTGATATGATCTGCAAAGTCCATTCAATCTGGCTTTCAATGCATCGACTGATTCTTGGAGTTCATCAAGCTCTTGGAGAACAGACTGTAAATATAAATTTAGGGATAAAAGAAAGATTTTGAAAGAAAGATGCAATGGGAAAAATGATTGGACAGCTCAATCATATAATCTGGCTTGTCATTCGGTTTCTGGAGGCAGACATGGAAATGCAAAGCCTATACTAATAGCGGTGCTGGACTAGAAGACAGTTAAATCAACTGACTAGCAATTGTACAAAACACAAAGTTTAAAGCTGTTTATGACTGCTATATTCACTAATAGATACGCAGTAGTGAAAGTGAACATTTGAATTTGTAGATAAGAGAACCCTTTATTTAGTTATCAAGATATAAGTCTTGCCCAAAATCAAATATTTTTTTGATTCTAATTGAACCGAATATTTTTCTCGAATCAAAACATCGAATATTATAATGCAATCCGAATTCTGATTCGCAAATTAGTCTCATGACGATTTGAATAATTTGCAATTTGAATTCAAATATTCGGTCCACTTGGACAGCCTTACACATCATTGTATATCCATACAAAAATTGCTCTTATATTTGTTGCACAATCAATGGTATCTCAAAAATACCATGCCACGCGCCCACGCTATTTCGTTTCTTTAGAAACATCAAATTTCTATGATTTCAAAATATCTATGATGTAATAATGGAATTTGAACTTATAGTTTGAGTGTGTTTGAGTATTTGGTGAAAAATAATGTAACCAGTTTACTCTCTCTGCAATGGCATTCAGTCTAAACACATCTAATTTTATTGTAAACTATATACCGTACCTGGCAAAGCTTCTTGGTTTTGAATGCATTTGCAGATTTTGTAATCTCTTCAGTGCCCTCTTGTGGCATCTTGGCTTGAACTTTTTCCAATTTTGATTGGAACTCACTGAGAGCGTCTTGTAAAGCCGATCTTTCAATTCCAAAACTTTTTTCATACTCTGAGAGCTGGGAGAGTCGAGTTTGTAAGGCAATCTCTGTCTCTGTCATTCCGCGATCCCATGACCTCCATTCTTCTTTCAAGCTGAAATATTTTGTTTATTAATTAGAACTTTGATATAGATATGCATAAGAGTTTCTTATACAGATGGAAAATATAAGTATAAATTTATTTCGACTCCATAAGCAGCATGACAGGCAATAAAATGATTAATAAAAACAAATAAATATAAACTGATTTCGAAATCAGGAGAGCAAACAAAACCTTAGACAAGGTTTAAAACATAACGGTACAGAATAAAAGATAAATGGATGAAAACATAAAAACCAGAGACATATGGAGACCATGTCAAACCTTAAATGAAGAGAATAGAAATACAAAAATGCATAGACAAGATAGGCCTAAGGGAATATTATTGCATTCAAAAAGGCATTCAATGGATAGTGCATCATGCTGAAGCACAGTGTAACTCTAGCCATCGATAGAATCACAGATTATCCTATATAAATTAATCCACAGATTTGGTTCTGAACTGATAACCTAGATATTTCCATACCTAATTAGGACTGGTAAATGGATGAGAGATTTTTATTGGAACTGAAGTCTGCTATATATGGTGTGGTGAATACCACACCAAAAAACAGTGAAGTATCAATTATTATCAACCTTGTTTTGACAGACATTCAAACTGCATTTTTTCAAGTATGTTTGACTATTAAATATTTAACACAGAATTGGACAAAAAAAAGTTCAACCATACCTTGCTAGTTCAGTTCTTATCACTCCTCTTCCCTCTTCAGCAGTATTAGCAATAACATGATCACCAATTTCAGTTGCAGTATCAAGTTTCTGACGACCATGAGTTCTAGAGGCTTTCAAAGCCTGAAAACACACAAAAAAGCATGAATGAGGGTTACCGGTAAATAAATGGGATAGGTGTTTTTGCAAGATGTCTCAAGATGTAAACAATTAATTATTGTTATATAAATATGCTGCAGTATACCATATCAAAGTCGATTTCGCCTTGTTGCTATGGTTTTATCAACACTGTTCTGGAATAAGTTTCTCACTAAATTATCACAGGTAGCAGACATTATTCATTTATATGCGGGTTTGTTGGCCTGGTGGCTAGCGATTAGCACTAAACTATTTTGGTAAACCAAGATAGGTACGGCGCATCATGCTAAGCGTTAGGAATATGATTGCCAGCGCACCTATGATTAAACTGCATGGGTTCGCAGGTTCAAATCTCATGCTTGGTGGTTATGTGCGAGAGGATTGCTGGACTCCTCGCCGTTGAAGAGTGGTTCACCAATGGTCTGTTGCCAAAATGCCAAAGCATCAAGCATCTTATGTTATCGGCTTTCTTCCCCTCAGGATAAATATGTAAATCATATCCTAAAAACATATTGAGTTCATCCCCATGCCCGTCATATGCCAAACCCGAACTATTATGGTCTTTCCAAAGTTTACCCTAACTTCCTAGGCCAAGATGTATTTGCAGGGAGAAGCCCAGATACACGTGCTTGCAAAAAATATATTTTTGTCTTGTAGACTCACCAAAACTTTGGTCAACTTTTTCTGCACAGTTTCTTTATCTCCTGCAGTATCAGACCATCTGTTCAACTCTTCTTTAGCAGAATTTATCCAGCTGCAGAAATCTTGTACGGCTTCATAGTATCCTTCATGTGTCTTCACACAAGATTCAAGATGTTCTGCTCGTTCTTGTGCAAGTGAAAGAACATGGTCATACTGACTCAGCTTTTCCTGAAACATTGAAAATATTTATGTCAATGAAATTCTCACGTTACATAAACAAATCCATAGCTTAAGATTACTCAAACAAGAAAAAAACGTTATGTTGTTATGCTACTCAGCGATTGGCCAGAAAAACGCTTTGTTGTCACCCTTCAAAAAAATGTTAAATTTGTATCAGAAAAAAAAAAAAAATTCTCGATGCTCATAACCGTTTCCCTAGCATACTGTGGTATGGTCGGCGCATCATGCTCGCTTGCCATAAATATGGGATGGATATAGAAAAGTTTTATCCTATCATTAGTATCAACAATCAAAATTAAGCTATGCCGGCAACCTTTTTCTCTTATAAGGTGACAAAATGGCCAATGAATAAGCTGTCATAAAAATTAGCATTCCTGGTCAGATAGGAGAATAACCATGCATATTCAATGAATAATAATGGTTTTAATGCATTGTATAAGACAAAAGTCTGAAATATTTCAACAACCTTGAAATCCTCATCTTGATTGAGTTCCATAGCTTTATTGTGAAGAACATCAACAGATTCTTTGTGAGATTCAATGTCTTGGAGAAGCAACCTAAATGTGATAGACAGTTTAACAAATGTGATAAGAAAATGATACCAATGAGCAAAGAATTTGAATTGTATTCCTTTAAAGCAGGGGTGTACAAAGTGCGGCCCGCGGGCCGAATGCGGCCTGCAATGGAAAATTGTGCGGCCCGCAGAGAAGTGCTAATTTTGAATGGTGCGCGGTCATCTAAACTAGTTTTGAAATTTAGTTGGATCTGGTTTCCTTTGCGTTGCAAATCCTATATCCGAGTTCAATTTATTATCTATGCCTATGACTTACAGCGTCCTAACAGCGAGGCGAACAACGCGATTCACAAAGCTGTCCCTTGCTGAGCAGTAAACAATTTAAGGAAAATGCGGAGATTACGCTAATGAATTTGTAAGAACGGGCAATTGAAGATTAGGCAACTGGAAAGCAGTTTAAAAAAATTAAATGTTATATAGATACAAAAGCTAAATGAGTTTTGGTTCCAGCCTATCAATTGATTTGGTCTAAATCTAATCTAGAATAAGATTTGACAGAAAATTATTTGGAAATGAATCTTACCGAAAACACCAAAATAACTTTCCACATGTTAAAAAAGTCATGGCCTCAAATATGGCACTTTTCATTAACATATTTATTTCTAAAATGAGCTATTTTGTGCCTGCAACTAATAGTAAGCCTATGTTAAATGACGATGCGGCCCGCGGTTTCACTCGGTTATTGATATTTGGCCCGCCCGCGAAAAAGGTTGCACACCCCTGTTTTAAAGCATAGAAATACAAGGAGCTGGGCACTACAAAATGAGCCATTTTGCATTACTGGAGAAGGAATTTGAGTAATGTGATTTCTGGGTACAAGAAGTTTCTTTCTAACTGCAAGTCCAAATGCATTAACATGATGGTCATAAAAAAGAAATATTAAACAGCCATATACAAGAATGCCTGTTATTTTGATGTTTTTGATTTTGGAGGATAATTTTATAGTTACCGTATATCTTGGATATTTCAAGACAATGAAAAGACCTGATAATACTTATCTAATTTTTGCATGGACTTGCTTGGGTTAGCCAACCCACCATGCAATGGCAAAAATTCATGAAAATCTTATCTCTGATAATCATTTCGATTCAGTGTTATTTCACCTATATTTTCGATTCAGTGGAGGAAGGGCATCTCCAATGGTTTGAAAATGGATTTAATGCGAAATAGAATTAGAAAACCCATTTCTTAGCAGTTCAACCTCCAACATACTTGTATTTTTCAAGCTGCGCTTCTTTGTCTTTCAAATCAACAGCTGGAGCCAGTGACCCAGAAAGAACGACCTCATTCTCTTTCAACCATGTCACGAGTTCATCTTTTGCTTGAGCATATTGAGACCAATCGACCAATTTCTGATCAAGACGTGTCTTGCATTCTGAGAGTTTCTCAATGAAATCATCATGATCATTTTTGAGTTGGTTTATATCTCTGTGAAGTAAAATAAAAATATCATTTCGACTGAAAATGATTAGTAAAGAAAAACCAATATTTATAGAAATAGAATAACAGTAATATTAAAGTATGCCGATATTTGTCACGAACACTTTTCCCTTAAGTTTGAGTTTCTATTTGAAGTTTATTGTATGTCATTAAGTGGGTGGACAGGAGTTTTACCAATCATGTATAGATTTTGCTCACTATTCAGAATTCTTCATTTTATATTTTTAAAATGAACTAGTCCATGTGAAGTGATGTATCTGTGTTTACAAACAGGGCTGGCCAAGATTGGTCTAAGTTTCAGATCAGAGTCCTGGTCATTCACAAACATCCACTCATCCACGGCCACAACCACTCATTTTGGTTGTAATAAATATTAAAACCCTTAAACCAAAAATTGTAGCTTTTGGTGTATCAGTAGCTGCTTGTGTGTGTGAAATATCCTTCAAGAATTTGGCAATTAGGCAGAAAACCAACCAATGAAAATGGATCCGAGGCCATTCAAGTAAAAATACTGATTTGAAATTCTAAGGCTGACTAGAATGCGCCAAGTATCAAACCAATTGATATATGCTATAAACAAATACTTTATCTGGTAAGCAATTTTACTCGAAATTGAGTTTGTTCTTGTAACCGAATTTGTGCAAAAAAAAGACTCACTACCTGCCAACTTAACTTACGTTTTAATTTGATCTTTTCCAGCATGAGTGCTCTTCTCCATTGCCCTTTCTCCTTTGCCAAGAGCGACATTCAGTTTAACTTCACCTTCTTGTTTCTTGAGCAGGAGATCTTGGACAGTATTCAAACTGAAAAATTAAGAACAAACATGAGAAAATATTACTAAACATTGCGTATCAGATTAATAAAGTCGAACATAGAATTAATGTGTTCAGAGGAGATGGGAGGCCAACAAGAGAGAGAAAAAGATTAATCTTTCCGTGAACCAGAAAACAAACATTTTAACAATATTAAAAAAAAACATATGCAAAGTTATTTGGTATAGACTGAGGGAAACAATGTGACCATACAGTATCAGAGTCAGCTTACTGCAAGAAGGTTCCATTGTGCAGCAAACATAGTGCGTTAGGAATAATTGACCAGTTATTTGTTTCAGATGCGTGGAATTGGTGAAGAAAGTATTCGATTAGCAATTACATGAATCACCCTATGCCAGCATAGAGTCCAGTCATCTTCATGCACATAAGTAATTTCACAGGATTTAAACCTACGAACTGTGCAGGGTAATCAGAGATGCGATGGTAAATATGTTCTTAGGGCTAAGCATGATGTGCCTCTTGAACTTGAACTATTGAGCCTAAACATAGTGTTTGTTATACACAAAAACAAAACAAAGAGGATGAAAAAAATAATTGAGATCTGTTCAGTCATGTGTAGTAAGAATTAGCCTCAAAACAATGCAACAATGGGGAATAGAAACAAGAACAAACAGACAACTAAAGATTGTAGGAAAGTAAGCAAAACTATAATTAAGTTTCAATCAATATATATGAATACAGCTATGTTTCTATATGACACTATAAGTTGAATTAGTTATTTTAAAATTGATAAGCTGCAATAATTTAGTAAGTAAAAACTGCATTAATTCATATATAAAGATTGGACAGTGGTTCTCAAATGGTGTGGCGCGCTATCAAAGGGGGTGTAGACAATTTTTTTAAAGGGCATGAAGCTAATTAAAAATAAAAATATATGTTAGATTTGATCTTTCCGGCCTTATTTGGGATATTCACATTTCTTTATTGATTAGAGATTGTGATTCCATCCAAGAATTTTCAAAGTGTTTTTTGAATAAAACATACCTTGGCCCCACTACCTGTTATTTGTAGCTTATTGGAGGCTATTTATTTTTAAGGTGGATTGCGTGACTTGACAATTTCCAAAAAAGGGGGCGCAGCCTAAAAAGTTTGAGAACCGCTCTTCTAAGTATAATCTGGCAACTTCACTCACCTTTCCTCAAGCTCTTCTTTACCATTTGCATAAACACTTGTTTCAACACAAGAATCAAGTTTAGTGTTTGCAAACTGGATCCATTCTTGTGCTGACAGTAATGATTCTTCATATTGTCGCTGATCATTTACAATTTGTTCGCATTCTCGTAAGTGTTCCTGAACAAAAGAAGTTTGAGATCCTTCGTTAAATTTTTTATACCTTCACTCTAAACAAGGATCTAGACCAGGGGTGGGCAAGGTTTTGTACCAGGGGCCAAAAATTGTGCCCACCTAGACTGGCGGGCCATGTAAGTGTGACGTAAAACTTACATTTTATGAACAATATTAACAGTATTACAAATGAAAAAGTGGAAAACAATAAGGCAAAACTAAATTTGATCGCGATCTCAACAAATTTCTTGAATTCGGTTTTAGTTTGGTTGTGACAGCATCAGGTGGGCCAGATTAAATTGGCCCGCGAGTCGTAGTTTGCCATGTCAGATCTAGAGAAACCGCCAATAATAATTTTCTAACATGTAATTTAATGTTTCCTGATTTCTTGTATAGAGTTAAACAGTATCTGAACTTAACATTAACTTAGAGTAAACAGATCTCGATTGGAGTTTATGCACATATTTCATATTTTTTTCGTAATATCAACTTATCAATGTTTTTGGTACCTATTATGTCCACAGATTTTGCTATTAAAAAATGAGTGTAAAACTATTTAGAGGTAGAAAATTTTTGAATAAGATTAAAGAAAAAACTGATGCAAAAGTTTGATTATACTATTAATAAAGGGCAAATAGAGAAAATTTGGAAAAAAAATTTAAAAGACAGAACTTGTAACATCATAACATACCTTTGCCTTTTTACAAATGCCGTGATAATATGAAATAAGTTGATGGGCTTTCCTTGCTCCTGTGTTTTGAGAGGAGTCGCCTTCCACAAGTTCATAAGCTTGTTGCAATAAGGTTTCAACTTGTTGGGATTTGCTTGAAAGATCCTTGTTGATTGTCTGAAATAAGATGAAAAAATTCTGTTTTCAAGCACATCTTACCGTAACGAAGAAATTTTAGAGGTTTTTGTATATTTCTGTTGGAATCGATAACGAATCGGTCTGCCTAACCGTAGGGTGGGCCAAGTTCATTTTCACTGTTTTTAAGCCTTGGTTTAGTTAATCATGGCAGGAATGTCGAAAAAGTCTCGTCAGAAAAGCTGCTCAAAAATTAATATCAATGCTGAGAAAATTGACCAAAAGCTAAACAAAGAAGCATATTCTGCTCTTCAAAAAGCATTTATAGCATCCTAAGATTAAAATTCTATATAAATTTTAACCAAAGGCGACAGTTGGAACAATACAAACGACTTCATAAAACTATTTTTTTCAAAACATACAAAATTTTCAAATTTTATTAGTGCATATATACTAGTAATTGGAGCAACATATCTAACTTAAGGCTTAGTGAGCGCCACCATTGGGAAGATTAAAGACCAGTGCTTCAAATTTTCTGAAATTAGTAAAACTGTGCCCCCTGCTGTCATGATTCAACTCAATTTAATAAATGAAACTGCCTTTAGAGGTGCAGCTATTATACTTCTTGCTTAGAGCCTTGTTCAAAAGCCGTACATACCTCTAGTTTCTCGAGCCTCGCAGTTTTATCTTCTAATCCAGCATCAACATCTTCTTCCTCTCGTAATCTCTTCTCCACTTCTTTCAGCCATGTTGCCAGATCTTTGCGATTTTCCTCCAGAGATCGAAGCCCAGATAAGGAGTATTCTAGATTGGTTTTCTCTTCCTATAAAATAAGTTAAAGAGAATAAGATAAGATTGAATAATTTCCCATTCCTCCTCAAAAGATGTTATTAATGGTTTAACAACACAGCAGGCCACTGCTTTCAGTCTAGTTACTTATCCAAATCAGATATGGGAGTAATTAACTAGAAGACGCCTCGGCGATGTGGCGCATCTTGCTAAGCATTTGGTATATGTTTGCCACCGCACCTATGATTACACTGCGAGAGCTTGCAGATTCAAATCCTGTGGGGGTAATTATGTGCATGAGGTTAGCTGAATTCTTCGCCACTGTAGGGTGATTCACATGACCGCTGGTCAATTACGACTTCCGCCACCATCAAGTCCATGCATCCGAATAAAATAACTGACTGTCTAATCCCATACTCGACATGGATTGGTAACCAGACAAGAAGGCTTGGGTTTGCCATATGACTAAGCCATCGTATCAGATTTCTTTTCCCCGGGATAAGTACGGTATGTAAATCCTGTCCTATCCTAAAAAATTGTTTTAGATGCATAAAGCCAAAACAGCTTTTATGAAACTCCCATGTCCTGATAAGAATTCAGTAATCTTTTACATATAATCACCTGAACTGGTACCGTAGCCTTGAACCAATGCTGAGTAATTATTCGTGTGATGACAAGCCTAGCCCTAACATCCTGCTTGATGCAATGACTATCGAACTAATTGTTAATATCACTCAAATTGTGGCCTTCAAATCACATTTACATAACGCCATAATAATTTTTTTTCCGTACCTCTAGTTGTCCTAGGAACTTATGCCAGTCTTCCTTCATGTTAGTGATCTGCTCTTCAATGGTTTCAGTGTTCCTGTTGATATTTTCGATGTAGTGTTCACCTGCTTCAACTGCTGTGTTGAGTTTGGATTGACCTTCTTCTGTCTTAGCAGCGTAAGATTGTAATTTCTGAAAGAAATAAAATATAAATGAGGTAAATAAAAAGGTGGTTCAAAAGCGAATTTAAAATTCTCACAAAGCAAAATTTTATTTATTTAACATTTTAGTACGGTACTTAAATTGGTTCGAGTTTTTGCGTAGATTGTGGAAACTGTTGGCAGTTCTGAGAATTAAAAGGGACCAGACACAAGGTTATGGCTCAATCCCATCCTGTCGCTTCGTTGGAGTTAATATTCAACAAATAAGGTAGAAGTTATTTTGTAAGTGAAAGAAAACAGCCACAAGGCTAACTGATTTGCATTCAGATTTGCCTCCAACTTGTGTACGGGTAATATATATATGACACACATGAGCAATATGCAACAGCAATGCTTGCAACTATACAACAAATCCCAATATTTGGCAAGTGTATTCCTTATTGCTTATCACAATCTGGCAACTGCGGAACCCCAAATTTACTAGGAAAGCTTGGTTAAGTCTTCAATTGATGTCTATTATTGACCCATATAAGCCATAAACCACAATCAGGCAAAGTGAAAAATCTCTATAGCCTAATATAGCCAACCTGCAATCTTTCTTCCAGCACAGGAATATCAGCAGAAGTATCAGCACAAGCAGACAACACTTCCTTTGCAGCTCTGTACCAACTGTAGAATGATTTCACTGCTGTATTCAATTCTTCTTCCAGACTGCTTTCCAAGAGTTCGATAACTGAAAAGATAATGAATATTATTTCATGAGACTGATATTGCTATAACTCGATGGTGTGGCGGATCTTGCTAAGTGTTAAAAATACGCTCTCCGCACCTCTGAATACCCTGCACGGATTCGCAGGTTCGAATCCTGTGAGGTTAATTATGTGCGAGAGGATTGCTGGGCTTCTTGCCACCGAAAGGTGGTTCACATACCAGCTGGTCGGTTACGGCTTCCTCCAACATCAAGTCCATGCTTCCGAAAACAAATAACTACAACTAATCCCATACCCAACATGGACTGGTAACCCGACAAGATGGCAGTGTGTTTTTTTTTCCTCTAATGTTGTTCATGCATCCATATATAGCCATGTATTGCAATACCAAAGCTTGACTAGCACAGAAAATAGCTCATAATTTGAAAAGAGCGATAGTCCATGTAATGAACTGTACTCTTTCATTTTAAGTACTGCAGGAGCTATGTAATTTTAAATATCAGCAGGCCCAGAGAATTATTTGTAGCAAACACCAACCAAGTATTTTTTCAAATTTTAGTATTTACCTTTTAATGACAGTTTAAAAACTTCATCATAGGTTGATGTCAGTTGACCAACTTTCTCCTGGACTGTATTGAGCTCGGCATTTTGATATTTTCTGCACAAACTATTCAAATGCTCTTTAGCTGATTCAACATTGTCTTGCTGGCCAGAGATTTCTGTGTGGATTTCCTGGAAATGGAGAAATAAAATTGTATAACATAATATGGAATTTTTATGTTTATAATGGGGAGAGAAAAAGTAATAAGATGGCACAATCATATGGCAAACTAGTTACCCAGTTATTTTGTTTTATATGCAGGTACTCGACGGTGAATGGCCAAAAATGATCAGCAGTTTGTTATTTAAAACTAATTTTTCAATACAATTTTGAAAAAGAAAATGCCAAAACAGTCAGTTATTCCAGACTTAGAATTGATTCATTCAAATACATTATTGGATGTTATGTTATTTAAGTCATAGTTGAGTCAAACGCTCATTACTTATCAATCTTAAGATCGGTAAGTATGTTGATCGGTATTTGTCTTTTTGTGTGTTTGTCTGTTAGCCACTTTTGTATGTTACTAGATATCTCACGAAAGCGGAGTTGAATCTCCTCCAAATGCATGCATGTGCATTCATCAAATCTCGGACCAAAAGCCGATTGATTTTGGATAAATTATGTCATATAATTACCGAGTTATTAATTAATTAGTGATGAGACACAAGGTGTCACTATGGAGTAAGAGCGCTGTTTTGGGTATCCCCTAACTTTCGATCGATAAGTCTTCGGTCCCTGACCGATATTCTCGTTCCAATCTTAGTACTTCACACAAGGGATAACAAATTAGGTAGGCAGATTATACTTAGTCCAGTTGCACCAAACCCTGGTAGCTTTTGTCCGAAACTTTATTCAAGGCAATCGTATGAACACAAAACTCACTCTTGCTTTGTTCAATTCTTCTGTATTCTTGTCTTTCATAAAATTTTTCAGTATTTTTTCTTTGAGTTTCAGCCATTCATTCAATTCAGCAACATAGTTTGACAGCATTGTGTGTTGGGAAGTGAAATCGTCAAGTTTGAGTTGAGCCTGAATAAAACAAAAATTTATCAAATTACACAAATTGAAAGGATTTTCATAAAAAAATTTTATCAAATTATTCAAAAATATAAAATACATCCCAATTGAGAGAAGTATTACAAATATGACTTTAACAGCCACTGCTCAGATTGGTCAATATGAACAGTTTACACTTACTTCAGAATGATGGAATTTGCTTTTAAGCAAAAGTTTTTCATTGCAGAGGTGAAAACTTAGTCATTACAAGCTTAGTATGTCAATACTGTAGGTGAATTTTTGTTTATAATTTTTTATTTTAAGCATATTTTGTGACAAAACTTGAAAAAAATTGGGTCATGAATTTCTTGGTTTGGGGTGAAATGTCAATGTCAAATGAGTTTTCGTATTGAATACTAAAATGAAAGGCATTGTTCTCTTGCTCCTTTTACAGCTGTACATCTCTAGATCAGCGAAAATGCTCTAACACAGCCGCGAGTCCCACAATCCTTCCTAATTACCACAAATAAAAATTTTCTTATATCTTGGTAAAGGAAGTAGCTAGGATTGCTTAATAATATGGCAAACCACAGCCATGACAAAAGCTAACTTGTAAATTACTCTAGATGTATGGACTTGGTTGGGAAAATAAGCTATGGCTCACTACACGCTACATGCAATGAAGAGTTGAGAATTCTTTGCCACTAATCTATGAGGTTATGTTAGGAAAGAAGTTTGGCAATTCCTTGTGCTTACCACAACAAGCCAACCATACTTTTTTCGTAAAAAAACATTTGAACACAAAAATCCAACCTGTTTATACACTGCAAGAGCTTTCTCAAGTTTGTTTTTCATATTTTCATTGACTTGTGTTAATTCATCCATTTCACCAACAGAAGTTCTTCTTCTGAATTTATGCATTTCTGTTACTTTGTCTTGCAATGTCTCGTAGTGAGATTTATGCCTGGAATCAAAGATGATGTTAGAAAAAAACATATTCACATACTTTCGCTGGGGGAGGGAAACTACAGGGATTCTCAGCTGGTTATCGAGTGAAACCCAAGGTTCTAATATCTAACTAAACATTGAAAAAATGAGGTTTTTAATTTTATAATACTGTTATTGTTGATGCGTAAGGCTTCGGTGAATTGACCGAGCAATATCACTATTTAGATATTACATTGGGGAGTCCATTAAATCACCAGAAGAAGAAATATATCTTTCAGCTGAATTACAGCTGAAGGGGAAACATCATCTAATCCAGGATTGCATGAGTCAGTTTTGGGTTGGGAGATAAAATCAAAACTGAATAATGTTTTGCAATGCAGTATTGCAGTTGAAATTGTAAATGTTTAACCTAAATTCAGGAGTAAAGTTGTATCCAATTTGAACTAGTAACAGGGACTCAATATGAAATAAAAGTACGAAACTCATGAGTCAAGCTTGAACGAGGTCAAAAGCAACGACTAATCTCTTGGAGATGGGCAGAAATGTGCAGAAATCTTGAAAATTACCATGTTTTATCTAACAATTAAAATTTATATTTGTAAGTTATATAGCAACATGTACAGAGAATATTCCTCCCCTATCCACGACATGGGAGCAAAGAGCTGGAAAAGAGCTGATTTTCACATACTTATCAATCTCTTCATGCACAGCAGCCAGTTTATCTTTCAAAGCAGCAGAATCATCCAAACTAGATATCGATGCATTCAAGTCATTGATTGAAGTATTCATCCAATCTTCCATTTCTTCATCAGCACCTATACAATAGACAGTAAAAAGTAAATAACAAAGATATAAAAGGATTGCATGGATAGGAATGGTGGTGACTGCAGTGTCCTAGTTTCCATTTAAATGGCATCTTTCATAGAGGGTTTAATATGCTGAGATCTTTGGACTGCCATATAGACATCATGTCAGGAATAGGGATGTATATATGGTCCTAATAGTCATTTGAATGACCTCCTCTGTATTGGGCTATTGGGCTGACAAGCCTGACATACAGGATAGGACAGGATTTACTTATTTATATAGATGAAGATGAAAGCCGATAAGACGGCTTTATCATATGACGAACCACGGCCTCTCCTCCGGTTACCAGTCCAGGTCGGGTATGGTATTAGTTAGCCGGTTATTTGGTTTTTTCGGAAGCATGGACTTGATGGTGGAGGAAGCCGTAACACAGTACTTGTAATACCATCAATTAGGGTGGTTCGTGTAACAGTTGAACGGTTATAGTTTTTCGCCACCACACCTCTGATTACCCTACATGGGTTCGCAGGATCAAATCCCATGCAGGGTAAATTATGTGCGATGGGATTGATAGACTCCCCGCCGCCGCTCGGTGTTTCACGTTACCGCTGGTCAGTTACGGCTTCCTTAACCAATAAGTTCATGCATCTGAAAATGAGTAACTGGCTAACTAATCCCATGGACTGGTAACCAGTTGAGATACCGTGGTTCACCATATGATTGAGCCGTATCAGTAATCAGTAATCAGTAATTTATTTCTTCACCAAGCTGAAAGTACGAATTTTACATACACAAATAAAGAAAATATAAAAGACCGCATTCCAGGGTGAAAGGAGACGCCGAAAACCAATTCTGGTTATCGAGCGGCGGCACCCACGGGGAAGTCTAACAAAAACGTGATAAATATAATTAAATCGAACAAAATATATTACTCAATAAATAAATAAAGAAACGCAATCGATGCGTCAAGGCGACCCGGTAAAAACCAAGCAATCGCCGTTTAAAAATAAGAAAATCGACTCCATGCACCACAGTCTAGGTAACCATGGAAATTATTAAGTGAACCAAACAGACTTGCAGTGTGGTCATGGCAGGTAAAGGTAGTTCGGCTACGGTAAAGTGCAACACAAGTCGATTGTGTGCATATAAGTGTCCAGATTGAAATAAAACTGGATGTTAAGAGTACACAAATTGTAAAAGTATAGAATACCGTACCAATCAAGTATGCAAATAACAAAATATTGACACTTTGAGGCAGAAACAAGCTAGTAGTGTGAAAGCTAAAATGTTGACCTGGACTAACAAGTGTTTTGATGCTGGAGTCAAAGATTCACATACGGGAATTGTATAGACATGAGGAAAATATACATCGAAATATTCAGCAGTATTAATACAACACAATGAAGTGAGTATCATACCATAGAAGTAGACTAGGAAAATTTAAAAAAAAAAACTTAAGTTAATCAAAAGGATAAAAACAATTGACCTGGATCACTGTTACCGAGGCATTATAAATAGTAAAAACAAATACAACATTAGGCTTGACTGCCCATAATGAAAGTAATCAGAAGGATGCCAATTAAGTTTGGATCCCAGTTGAGGCATGTAAAATGGCATGGTAACAATAAGTGTATTTATGGGCATTGGACTGTAGGCATGAATTTGTCATTGGCAGTTAACAGAATAGATATCAAGAAATTACACACTAAATAGGAGACCATGATCATTGAGGAGCGGGCTCAATAGTAGGGCAAAAAGCCTGCAATATTTTTTTGTTATATAATTTTAGTAATATAATTTTTGGCTTTACCTCAACCCACAATGTGTTGGTGACAGAAACACTTGTCAAGTGGCTTGTGCCCATCAGTATGGAATACACAATTAAAATTATAAGCTAAAATACAATACGAATATTTACACGAGACATTGTTTTGTTACAGGTGATTTGGATCGAGACAAATGATGAGCTGGCAATGACGAAAAGATTTGCTGGGACCACATCAACTGGATGTAGAGGCAGTGGAAAGGTAAAGGGAGCGCATGAATTTTTTGTATTTGAATTTGAAAGTGTCATAACTACAGTTACGTAAGTTTAAGGGAATATTATTCCAAGTTACCACACCTTTATATTTCAAGGAGTTTTGGGATTTGCTTAGAGAAAATCTGGGTACAAATAAATTAGACCTTGTCGAAGAGCGTGTGTTATGATCATGCACTTTACTGAGCGAAACAAAATAATCGTCGAAAGCAGCGGGCAAATGGTTGCTATGAAACTGATGCAAGACCTTGGAAATCTCTAGTTGATATTATCGTATTATCGCCTTTCCTCTCCCCCAGGATAAATATGTATATCCCTAATAGGCATTTGGCAGAAATATCCAAACAAAATGATCATACCAGCCAGTTCTTTCCATAAACCAAGCTGTCCTTGCAGATTCTCTAAAGTTTCTTCAACTTTGTCTTGAACATCAAGATATCTGAAAACAAAAACAAGTTTATTTATTATATTATAAAATACAATGATTTTTATGAAGTTTTATTTCACTTTTTTCAAGCCACATTTTATGAATACTACATAAATCAGACAAATCTAAATTCAGTCTTGCTAAAAAGTGAAAAGCCTGAGTTTTCCCACCGAAAGTAAAGTATAATTAACCCTGGATGGGATTCCAACCTGCCAATCCACACAGGGTAATCAGAGGTGCTGTGTTGAGCGTATTCCTAACGCAAAGCACAATGCGCCACATCACTGAGTTACGCAGTTATTTGTTTCATATGCATGGATTTAATGGTGGAGGTAGGGGTTAAGTTGACCATAGTATAATAATGGCAGTTCACTCTCCAAGCCTCTTGCTTATAAGTATCGCAAATGACAAATCTGCACAAGGCAATCGGAGGTGCGATGTCTAGCCTGTTTTGAACACCTAGCCCAATTTGCCAGTTGCCGAGTATTGAAAGTGTTGGTAAGTGTTATGAATCTCTTCCTTGCTTCCTGCTATCAACATACCTGTCCACGATATCTTCTAATTCCTGGTCGATATATCCAGTGTCGCAAATTAAAACCTTTTTGACGTAAGCAGCAAATAATTTGCCTTTCTTTGCCATATCATCCATGGTTGATTGTCGTTCATCTAACTCATCCTTCAAAGACTGAAACAAAATAAACAGTTGTATATTAGAGGAATTATTATATTTATACAGTAAAAATAGGCTTGGGTTCCGGCCACAATGTAGGAGCTATAAAATAAAGTATGTACCCAGACCACAACCTAACGGAAGAATGTGAAATAAATTTCGTAAAACTACATACCAAGGCTCATTTGAAAATTAGGTGAAGATTTTTACAGATTATACCTGGTATGTAAGACATTGTTTTTATGATTTCTACATTAAAAGAGACATTATAACCAATTATATATACCGTATTTGCTCGTTTTGTAGACCGGGCCCATATTTTTTTAACCAAACTCACTAACTGGGTCCTTATTCAAACCGGCCCTTATTTAAGCAAGGGCGCTTGTTATTTTTAAAGTAAAATTATACACAAATATATACCGTATATATAGATAAGATCGATCGTTACAATAATAAATATATTGTCATTTCCAGTTCTAAAGTATGATTTAAATGAGAATAACGAAAATTTTGACTTTTTCTAGGCACCGCAGGTACAAATCCGCAAAAGAAGAAAAGTTTGAGAACCACGGTATTACGTAATCAATGCTATCTGTTATGTAATTGGACGTCTAAGGTGTGAGTGTTATCTACCAGCACTAAAAATTCAACAGCGTTGTGACAAAAGTGCTATTATTTCCTATTGTTCTCTACCACTGAAAAACCAGCTTTAACATCGGGCGCCGGTTTCAAGCACCGGCCCTTATTTACTTTTTATGTTCTGTTCACACGGGCGGCTATTCAAACGGGCCCTTAATCAAGATCAGGCGGTAAAACGAGCATATACGGTATGCCCTTTATAACAATATTGCAAACGAAAGAGAATTTCAATATTTGAACCTGAAAGAAAGGACAAGAATGCCCAATATAATCCTGTGGTTAGAAACACAGCGATCAGAGAGAGATTAGAAAATTTTGGCACAAAATTAAAGACAAATTTATATATATTAAATACCTCTAATTTAGCCATGTGCCTCTTCACTTCTTCCATGTTAAAATGTCTCGGTGCTTCAGCAGACTCTGCAATGGATTCAGCATTTTTCAGTGTTTTAACATTTCTTTCTTTAATGAATTCATAATCTTTCAGTAAATTCAGTAGTTTAGTCAGCTGTTCATCTGTTTCAGTAATAGCTTGTTCAGCATCTTCCCAACTCATGTCGACAAGCTGAAGATGCTCTGAAGTATAATCATGCGTTAAGTACAGATATGATGGAGGTTAGATATGTCTTGCTTTTTACACTCCCGATCTTATCATGTCTCAAATATTGTATGTTTGTGTGTGTGTGTGTGTGTGTGTGTGTGCGTGCGTTAATCAGTTTTATTACTTTTGGGTAAGCGAACACGTACTACTTCTTTTATCCATACCTTCCCACCTAAAATAAGTATTCTTTAAACCTTACTTGAGGTTCCGTTTGCTTTCCCGATTCTATAATCGGTTTTATTTATTTTGTTTTTATCAATTGCTTTATCGTCTATTAATGATTATGGAGTCGAAATAAACTTATACTTATACCTATATGGAAATATGAGGCAAAAAATAAACAACGCTGTCTGGAATAAGTATGAAAATTTTCTCTTATCTGAATGTATATATATCTAATATAGTATTTTTATATTTATCCCGAGGGAGAGGAGAGTCAATAAGCTTAAGCCTCTAGCGACAAGGAGTTCAACAGGCCTCTTGCATATGATTATTTTATACAAGATTCAAACCTGCGAATCTGCACAGGTTACCAGAAATGCAATGGCAAGAGATGCAATTCCTATCGTCTGGCGCAGGGATGGGTAAGGTTTTTGAACCAGGGGTCAAAATTTCACCCAGATAAATTGGCGGGCCATTTAGTGGGACGTAAAAAGTTACATTTTATGAAAAATATTTACAGTGTTACAATAGCAAAAGTTGGAAACAATAAGCCTCGTGCCAAATTTAATTGCAATCTCAACAAATTCACTTTCAGCAAAACATCAAAATTTGGCTTTAGTTCGGTTGTGGCAACACCAGGGGTGCCAGATTAAATTACTCAACGGGCCGGATTTGGCCAGCGGGCCGTAGTTTGCCCATCTCAGGTCTAGCGCAATGCATGAGCCGCAGAGCTGGTATAAAAGTCGACCATTTCAGCCATTTGTGAGCAATTTTTCAATTCTAATAATTTTGTTACATTCTCCAAGAGTACCCACCACTTATAAGCTGGGATTGTGAAGGATCAGCTTCCATAAGTTGTTTTCCTTTACTTCTGAGACCGTTGGATTCATACTGTTTTGCATCTAATTCATCCTGAATAAATAAAGAATGATAGGATATGATTTTAATGCTGAATGAGGAAGAGTATTGGATCTACTGATACACATATAATATAAGATAATCTGTCAAACTAGCAGTTCTAAATATGTATGTCACATAGAATTGCTTACAGTAATTATAAATATTACTACAATTGGCCTTGGATAAGTTTGGGCTTACAAAGAGCAATATACAATAGATAATAAAACAACATGAGCACAAAAAAAATTAAATGGAGGCAAATTGAACTTGAAATGAATTTACAAAAATATAAAACAGTTCAAACAGGTGCGATACAAACACAAAAAAAATGAATAAAAAAGCCCATTATATTATAAAATCTGATAGGGTTAGGCCCAGAATGATGTATTTTTGGCCCCTTCGGCCATTTTAGTAATTTCTAATCCTCTCAACAACTTCAGCAGTCTTCTACATAATTCGAACCAGGGACGACACTTAGAGAGCATGTCCTGAATCACACAAAAACACTCTACCTTGAGTTTATCATTTTGTTTGATAAGTTCTTGTAACTCATCTTGAGTGACCGTTCCCATCTCAATATTAGTGGAAGCTTTTTCCTCAATGTCATCAACTGACTTGATCAATCGCTCTTTCCTTGAAAATAAAATTTTTAATTTTAAAAAAGAGAATGGATACTTCTTATTAGTTTTTCCGCTTTACTTAATATGTATGGAATGAATACACGGTTAACCGGAGTAATTTTTGTTCCAATTTTTTGTCATGTAAGTTTCCAGAGTTTATCTCCTTTTGCTTTACCAGCTCTCGCTGAGTTACCAGTCCAGGTTGGATATGAGTCCATTTATATTAAAAGATACACATGTATGACATGTAATTTTTTGGTTTTTGGACAATAATCTTTTTAATTACCGGTATATATATTGTTGGACTCCTTTCTATTCAACCTGTGTCAAAGTTAGACTTTTATCACAGGTGTCACTGCTCGATAACCAACATTGTTTCTTTCGCGTGACCCTTCTCTGTGAAATGATATTTTCATTTTTTTTTCTAGTGTATTTTAATTTTGGTGAAAAAAAACGGTACTCCTGAAGTATGCACACCAAGATGTCGCATAACCTGAACCCTAACTGGTACACAACCTGAGTTCAGGTTGTGCGCCATCTTGGTGTGCACACTACAGGCGGTCCAAAAAAACTACTGACTGCCAGTGGTCACTCGCAACTTTACTATTAATTTTTCTTTATTTGGCCCTGGTGCCTGTCCTGGTGTCTTAGGATAAATATTTGTGTGAAAGAGTGGTTAATAAATACAAACTTCATTTTTGCTATTGAAAATGAAGAGATTTATATGTTAAACATATGTCCAGTAATTTAATTTTAATCGCATTTAACATTTAAAATTTTTTATGCCGATATATGGACTTTGCATAATGTTATGTCCGAGACCATGCATCTGAAACAGTAAATTGGTCCATAATCAAATACTAATATCTGACCTTAACTAGAAAATAGAGAAGGGTCTGTAAACAGATCAATCATATGCTAAGTGAGGCAAAAGTCAAGCGAATAAGTTAAAATAAATTTAAAAAATAGAGCTAGGCAATAGATTCCAGTCAAAGATTCTCCTCACATTAAACTAATTCATAAACAAAAGAGTGTTTTAGACTTTAAATTATCAAAACAAATATTTTATTTATTTAGCCCCAGTAAATTTGTGTAATTAGCATTTTTTTGTAATTTGTGTTGGTTTGATTTTTTTCTTTACTGATTACTTGACTTGACTTAGTATAACCATTCACACAGACTGCTAAATTAGTAGATTAATCAAATTTTAATTACTGTTAGATTAATTTTTGTCACGAAAAGATTGCTTGATTTACTACAAATTGAAATATTTCGAAACAAAAAAATCATAATATTCAAATTTGTAGCTCTCAAAGTGACATGAGCCATATATATGCCAGATTTATATTAGTATTGTGACATTGCTTAATATATGGGCATTCTTAACAATAATTTGAATTTGGGGTTTCTCCAATTGTAAACAAGGCTTTCCAACATAAACAGAGAATATAGTCACGCAAACATCAGCTTATTCACTTCAAGGTAGATGAAGGTTAATTCTATAAGAATACAATTCAAACTGAAGGACATTTTACGTTCTGTCGGATAAAACAACTTTGGTAACCGCTGGCAAACACTCGAATAACAAAGAAATTTAATGTTTGATTGAATTAAGGAGGCAAAGTGACTCGAAATAATAACAAAAACTTTGTGATGTAACAATGAAATAGTTATACACAATGAGGTTTAATTGAATGGAAGGATTATTTGTTGAAACGGCTTTTATGACATAATAAAAGGCATTATGATTCGTTAAAGAGAGATTTACTCAATTGGATATAGTACCGGTAACAATATTGGAATTGGAATCTGTCTCGTTACTAAACTGAGTACGGAGTTGGTTGGGATTAAACACGAAACACTGCTGCTCGCTTGTTAAAATAGCTTCACTTATTTGTCCAGACAGATTTAAATTTCTGGCATATTTCATAAACAATTCACCAACCATGTAAGACAAGTTTATTTTTAAACTGCGGCACAAATTGAGTGTTCCAGATAAAGCAACAAATTGTATGAAACCTTCATCAAACTGAAGACTTGAATGCTTATTTGAATTTATTGCGTGTTTGTTTAATGTTTAGAAATTACTGACCCCACAAACTACCTAAAAGAGCACGGCAGATTCAAATATATGATCTATTTTGGAGTTGGAGGTTCTTCTTTGATCTGTAGCACAAGTTGAATATACTAGTACTACTGCAACACGTTGTATGACCCCATTTTCAATGAACACTAAAATTCCTTCGAATTTAATAGTATGGGGTGTTCATGAAAACTTAAAATTGCAAAGGGAATTTACCGATACCATGTATTGTTTTGACCATCACAGATGAATGAAATGAAATAAAAATATCTAAACAATTACTGATTAAAAAACAACATACTTGATTAAGATATATTGAGAACTGACTTAACAACAAAATTGGAATTGTAAAGATACTTTATAGACACCCTGTATATTTTATTTAATTAGAATATTTATCTGTCTTATTACCCTCCTAATGAAGCATAGCTTTATTATTGCTACCAAAACTGCAAAAAAGTGTGTTGATAAAAATAGACGGCAACATAAGCAAAACATGACAGGATATTTCATGTTACCTCAGGGGTGGGTTAAATATTATAACAACTCCATAATTTTGTTAGATTGCAAGAACACAGAGGGTATATACAAATAATTGACTATTAATTTATACTATCAAAAAAACAAATAACAATCAAACCTGTCCAGGAAATTCCTCCAGAGGTCATCAACCTCATCATACTTTTCTTGTTTGTTTGCAATCTCTGATAAAACTCTGTCACATTTTGCTTCGAGTCGGTTGAGGTAACCACGGACAGTTGTTCTCTGCTTTGAGTCTATATTGTCCAATGCTGTTATCTGAGCTTGTTGAAGAACTTGGTCAAGACCGGAACCGTTTCTATAAATTTTAAATTTATGCTTGAAAATGGGAAGAATATTGGGTACTCATGAAGTATGCACACCAAGATGTCGCACAACCTGAACCCTAACCTGGGAAACAACCTGAGTTCAGGTTGTGCGCCATCTTGGTGGGCATATTTCAGGAGGTCCGAATATTGTAATATCTAATAGGGTGAATGTCAAAGAGGTAGGAAAAGCTATCAGCATTTAATTTTGCAGAAATTCAAAGTAAATAATACCGCAAGCTTTTCACATCGGTATAACGCATCAAGTGAGTATTATAGGAATAATAAGTATAAGTTTATTTCAACGCCATAATCAGCAGAATAGGTGATAAAATAGTTAATAAAAAGTTAAAACAATAATTTTTAAATGCTAACAAAATGTTCGATCACAAAATATAAGGCATTGACATCATAGTTTAGAATTGAAATACAGGGTCCAGCATTATGCATCATTAACACTTTCCCAGTAAATCAGTTGTTATTTGGCCCAATTGGGTTATCCACACGTCATAGCCTCTTGATTATTTTCACATTGCAAGTTGAGATATAAAGTTTAAATCTCATGCCTACTACTTCACTCTCACCTCAAGGTATAAATTAGGTTTTCAGTCCAAAATCGGACGAAATCTAGTTCGTTAATAATATTGTTTTACAATTGCGCAACGCAAAAATCAAGTAATGGATATATATCTGATGTGTTGCACAACTGAAACATGAAGCAAGATTTCTGGCCCCCTAATGGCAGTCACCTCAATCTTCACTACTGTGTTATTAAACTTGTACAATTAAAGCAAAAACATACAGAAAAAGATAGTGTGTGGCATTATGGTTTATGATACGCTTTATGGCAGTGGTCCTCGAACTTTAATGGTATGTGGTCTCTTTCAACACTTGTGGCCCCTCGGTTTTTTTATAAGAATATCAGTAGTTTATTTTTACACATGCTGGAAATAAACATTGTACAAACAGAATAAAGAAAGATAAAAAAATTCATTTCAGTGTGAAGGGAGACGCGATAAACCAGTAATGGTTATCGAGCAGCGTCTCCTATGAGTTCAAGTTCTGCTTTCAACCTATTTCCATCATAAATGATATCTAGTAAAGAACTTTGCTTGTGGCCTTTCGAAGGCCATTTTGGAGCCCTAATGGGGCAATGGCTTAATTTGAAAAACCCTGCTTTATTGTTACCATTGTCACTACAGCATTGGCATAAAACAGATTCAAATTCAAGAAGGCAATTAAACATGACCTTGAAAATAACAGATCTGACCTTGAACAATCCTTCATTTTACTTTGTAGATCTTGAGCTTCTTGTTGCCATGACGTCAGTTGATCTGAGGTTATTACGGCTGTTTTGAGGTCATTTTCAAGTCGTTCAAGCATGTCCTTCAGCTCTTGAGCGCCATCGTAAAATGTCATCAACTTATCAAGGGCTTCTTCACGAGCAGACACGACTTCACAGACTCGGCCAAGAAACTTTGTGCATTCAGTGTATCTGAATATAAGTGGTTATCAATCTTAATTAAGTATCTTGTAGTTCTTTGTGAAAGTTGATAATTACTGACAAGTGGAAATTATTGAATTAAAGCCACTTCCCAATAAAAAATTTACTCAATTACTATAAAACTGCAATCAATTTCTCAATATGTGCGGGGATAGAATAGCTTGTGAATTTTGTTGGCCCAAGCCACCACCACCACAGTTCTTTTTGTGTGAGGCAGCTCTCTATGTTCATGTCAAGAATCAAAACCCATCACAAGGATGAATGTCTATATATCGCACTTGAGTATAAGTATAAGTGTATATTTTGATTTTCCCGCAAAAAAATGATACACAAAACACAAACAAAGAACACACAGAAGATTGGGAAAATCGGAGAAACTGGCAAAATGGACCTCCTGAAGATGCGCACCAGTATGGCGCACAACCTGAATTCAGGTTGTGTACCAGGTTAGGGTTCAGGTTATGCGACATCTTGATGCACATACTCCAGGAGTACCGGCAAAACCTTTATAAAGGTTTAATACATGTTAATATACATGCGGCAGTTTACCCACATTCAACACACAAACATACTGACATATATTCAGAATAAAAAAGACAAAGACACGAACGGGTATCGTTTAGGTGTCAAAGTTGTGTAACATAAATACTCGGTGGGTCCCAATTAATAAATACACTTTGATAGGATGTAATGCATGAACTTTATGATTTCAAGCAGTTACAATTTTGAGATCCTAAAACTCTCATTGAGAAAACATGTGCAATGCTAGGTCCTCTTTGGGCCAGATATGTGATTCGCCATAAAAAAAGCTTGAACTTGGCCCTGGCATCTGATCTTCCCTCCTGTACTCATGGACCTGGAATGACTATCTAGTTAACTATTTCTTTTCCCCCACCCAAAACAGGAAAAACAGACAAAAGATCAATTTTGAAAACTATTTCAGACAACTTGCAATGCAATCATGACCATGCAATAAAATAATTCAATAAATAATAAATATTTCATCTTTAAGCGCTCACCTCGAAATGAGAGTTTTTCTCTCTTTTGGGTCACACATTGTTCGTAAGTCCTCAAGATGAGAAGCAATTTCTGTGTAATCATCCTGATGGGATTCAATTTCATTTCTTTGCTCCTAAATTTGCATAAAAATATATTACTAGGGGGAAAATATATTTGTCTAAAATTTCTCTTGATTCTGTATCAATAATTCATGAACTGCTTTTTGATGGCGTACTCATCTATAGCTCATGGTTGGATATGTATTGTGATATATATATATATATATGTATAGGCAAATAAACAGGACTATTAATGTTAAATTTGTGTAAATGGATCAAACAGCAAAAAATAGAACATGGATATTGATGAGGAACTGTTTTTGTGTTATTTAATTTAAAATTTCATAACCAGAAAATGCTTGGAAAGTTTTTCAAACTGGACTATTTTTCATGACTCTCTATGTCTAGAGGTGTTGGGCAGAAGTATGTCAACAACTCTTATCACAATTACAATCTTGTATAAAGCTCTGGAATTTCAGTAATTTCATGAATATTGGTAATATCAATATATATCCTACAATAAGGTTAGTGGTCCTGAGTTAGGGTTCCTATTCGCAAGTGTGTGAAAATTTGGAAAAAATGGTTTTAATTATACAATATATAAAAAAATATCTAGTCTAAATATAGCTTGATTGCACTGGTGAGCAATGATTCTTTAGCAAACCTGAAAAACACAAATATAACTATTAAAAAATCAAAAAATACATAAAAAAATTATCTGTAAAAAGATAAAAATTGAATAAAAAAAAAGCATGGTTTGATACAATAAAAATAAAAAAGTCAGAATAAAAAAAAAATTTTAAGGTTTGCACTGGTATATGGGAAGCATTGATATAAATAAAATTAATGCAATGCTGGTTTGGTTCTCTCTTCCACAGTTTCTCATGGTAAGAGAAGGATTTTATTGGAAATGCTCTAAAAAAATGATAATGTATTGGTTTGCACTGGGTTTGAGGATCCCATTTTGGGTAAGATTTCCATGTGGATAACTTAGAAAAACAAAAAAAAATTGAATAAAGTAATGAAAGTCTGCAAAAAATAAAAAGTGAGAAAATAAAATAAAAAGTAAAAAGTAAAATAATCATATAAAAAATAATAAAATTAAAAAAAAAATTAAAAAAAAATTCTTGAAAATAAATCGAAAAAATATAGCATGAAAAATAAAAGAAAAAGGTAAAATAAAAAGTTCTAGAACTAAAGAAACAAAATGTATAGTTTTCTACTTATCTTTTATGATTTCTTCTGAACATGTTTGTTGTTTTCGGACGTTCCTACACAATTTTTTTGCCTCAACTTTAGAATTAATATTTAGAAGTTAAAAAACTATAAAAATAAACAATATTCATGAACTTCTATTAGCAATAGAGAAATATAGTTAAATGAAGCCAAAGCGCCAGACGTCATTATGTCTCACTGAATCCTGCAGTAGATTTGCGACTTCTACATATGGTTAAAATATAACGGTTATAGTCAGACAGAAGCATAGACTGAATTTTCGAAGCGGGGGTTCTGGTATTTCTAATTGCCAAGTTAGAAGGCAAATCTGGTTAATATTCCCGAGCCTCGACGCGGAGATTGGCGCTTCGGCGCCCGGTGCGGCAACGCAACCGAACTCGGAGATGCTGACGCTTGCCAAAAACAGCTACTGGGTCTGGCCGAAAAACTTGGTTTTCCAAGAGTCTTGGGGTCTAAAAAGCGTTTCAAAGCTACAAAAAAATTGCTATGATTGATACAGAAAAATGCTTTCCACATTTCAAAAGGGGGGGTTTGGTTCCTCAGATTTCCCCTCCCCCTTGCCTATGCCCCTGTAACCAGACGATGGAAATTTTAAGAACTAGTTCTCTTCTGTATCGCACCCACTAACAATGCGTTCCCTCATTTCAGAAAAATATCAAGTTCACAGATTATTACAATATCCAGGAACGCGCCGGACAAAACCCCAATCGGAACAATGACGAACATTTTCATTTAAAACAGACAGACACTTCAGAGAGATTCTAAGTCCAGCAGAAAAACATCATATAAATGCGCTGTATAACTGTGTTGGGACCAAACAATTGAGAACGCTAGCGCATGATTGCCACCAGGTATATTCATGAGTGCTTTATTTATCTTTGAATTGAGAACGCTGTCCGACTGTACTGCTGTTTCCATGGTTACTACTGCTTGTTGATTATCGGAGTCTATTGGAAATATTATGTCGCTTAATCGTATTTAATTGCCAACTTTAAGTATGTAATGTTCGATTTTTTACTCCAGTATACTCTTATGTTAGCTATTTCGTAGGTCGATCGTTAACTAGTAGGGCACCATCACCCGCAGCGTTAGGATGATAATCGATGCTCCGATAACCGTTCCAGTTCTAAATCGGCCATACGCACGGCGGCGTTATAATAACTCGTCATATACGGATACAATGCTTGTTAGTGAAATGCAGCCCATTTCATTTTAGTACTGTTTTTCGCGCCTTCCTCACCGCGTAATGCCATTTCTTACTTCATTCTATATGTAAAGTGCGTATTTTCATAAAGGTAAAAAAATTTACTATAGCGTACTGATGTAGGACGAATTGTCCTTCATATAACGACATAAGGCAATACCTGTGCTAACCCTGTCAGTTAGTATTTCACGGTAATTGGTTACAGATTACTTTCTCATAAACCAACATTTCTGAACTGTTTAGAAGATTTGATAAGTTATGTTTCAAAGACTTGACGCAACTTTCTGAACATTGCAGTTCCAAATCTAGGAACAGCGTGGTAACGCTCCGAAATAGGTTCTAAACAAGCAACAGCATGGTGAAGATACGGCACGAGTGAATCGGGAATGTCTGGCACTGTCTGAGCGACATGGTAAACTTGGACTAGGGACCAAGAGTCTAACCGAGCGTTTTCTAACTAAATTAATTCTTCTTTGGGGAGGGAGTTTACTGTTTAAGGAGGAGGGGGGGGGGTACTTGAACTCTTAACCTCTTTGGTATTATTTTATTACATATATTTATGCAAGCAATATAAATTCAAACTGTGCAATAGTCAGAGTGAAAGGGGAATTGTATCGAAAAAAGTTGGGAAACAACTGAGTCACTAACTCAGGAACTATAATGCCAACATAATTTCGTCGACCATATATCTTAATCATTAATTATACCCTTTAGGTCAAGTCTCACATAGTTTTGCATAAAGTCCGTGTATCTGTAACGAATAACTAACTATCTGGTTGACCGATCCCATTTCCTCTCCCCGTGAAAAATATGAAAATCCTATTCTAAATATTTTCAGCATCGTTCTTTCAATAACTTGACAATTTATTCTAAGATTGTATCCGTCTTAAAACACCACTAGCAAAATCTAATAACAAAGCAATGTCCAGTACCGAATAAATAGTTCGAGTACAGATTAGTAAATAAACAAACAGACAAAACAAATCGAAGCGTCGCTTGACATTTCAAGCAGTTGCAATTTCAAGATATTTTAATCCAGTAAGCAGTAATTTTATCATCGGCAAGCCATAGGCCATACCTAATTAAGGTCTTTTAGAACTATATTATATATGAGCGGAGCATGAATTGATCGTATTTATTTTTGTTAGAAATTTAGTTACATGTAAAACACAGTTAACATTGCTTATTTTAACAACTTAATTAGATCTAATAAGACAGATAGAAATGTCAGTGCTACGTTTCGACCAGTGATATGTTTCGGTACTGCCTTGTGAATGTCTTACCGCTAATTTTCTGATCCATTTATCCTTGATTCTATTTATCTTAAGATTGGTTTGATCATAGCGATATATCGACCGCGAGCGTCATATTTCTGTTTATTTCAGCGGGTCCCGAAAGGATGCCACAAAGCGGTTGGGGGGCACAAGGCTAGGGGTAAAACAATTTCACTTTTTCGTTCACAATAAAACTCCTCGTTCTCCCTAGTTTCATTGCTTGATAAGGTTATTTCACGAGGTGTCTTCATTTTGTTGAGCATGAATTGTTGAACACGATGGGATTTGGAATCTACCAATCATAATAACGCTATAAATATAACTAGAAAGATAAACAGGGGGGGGGGGGGGGGGGGGTTAAAGGTTGAGAGTCACTTCTATTCGAAACATAACTCCGCTCATCATAACTTAACCCAAGGTATTCAACCTTGGACGACAGAAAATATAGGTGGGGCAATAACTGAGTGTTAACCAAGGCTCTGCTGTATGGTCTATACCTGAGTCTTGTTAATTCAAAAAACTTAAGAATTTCTCACCAAGTGTACCCCCTTGAGAACCCATCGGTTCAAATCAAGTAAATATTTTCAATTCCATGCGTATTGAGGGAGAATAAAGATAGATGAAGGGAGGTGATTACTGAAAAAGGTTGGAAACCACAGGTTTGGACGCGTCTTTGTGGAAATTACAAAAATTGTGAAATTAATTGAATATTACAAAGTTTCTATGCCTGATGGAAAATTGGCGCCGGTCTTACTGTAGTCAAGCTGTGATAAAATATACCGAAACATTATTGGTGGCGCTACAGTGCTATGAAAACAAGAGAGTAATGCTTAAATATATAGTCGAAAATATCGCGCAACAATACCGGTACGCCGAGGCTTTAGAGAACAGAGCTTGCTGAAGAGATTAAAAGATCGTTCGATAAGCCAAAGGCGATCATGCTATCAGGATAAAAATGCACCCTTTAATAGTTAAGATGAAACAGCAAAATTTCGGATGAAATATCGGGTCGAAATTTGAATACAAAAGTAAAATCAATAGCTTTCTAAGGACTTCCCCACCCCTCAGACAATTCCGCAACTGAGAACAAATAGCCAAATAGAAACGACAAAATTTGGGAAGAAATGTCAAGCCACATAGAAATAAAAATAAATTGAAATAAAATAGAAGTAATAGCCTCCTAGAATTCAACCAACTCCAAGTAATGTAATTTGAAAATGGTCCATTGGTTGCGGCGTTTTTTTTCAAACATCGTCACCGTGCTGTTATAAACTGATAATCGACGAATTATATAAATGCCATTAGATACCAAATAAAACAGAACTTAAAGAATACTTTAAATTTAGCACGGTCAGAGAAGCATCTTGATCGGAAACAAACTGAAAGTTTTTCTTTTTCTCGACGCAGGCATCAAATTTCACTTCGATTTTGTTCTGCATCAAATAATAGGCACGGATAAAAATACATTTAAATCCGAAATCGCCGCGTTGCTAAAAAACAAAAGGGTCGGATTTGGGTCGAAAGCGAAATAATTTACTAAAACAATTCTACGTTTCCACGTTCCGCGCTTGAAGTAACCATGTCTGGTACACAAAGCTATCTATACAGCCGTGTCGACATCGTGTGTAGTGTCTAGCCTTTATTTTCAAGTCCATAACTCGCCAAGCTTAATATTCGATTGAAATAATCGATTTCCAAATGTCCAGCCCCGACGACATCATACCGTGCCATACCGTAAATAAGGGACATATTGTGCAACGTATTTAAAATCAACTTCATTTATATATATGATATGTGAGATAAATTTTGGTGATTACCATATTGGACGGAAGAAGTCGTCAGAAGTCTATTACATTTAATTTATCTACCTAAATTTTGATATATTTTGTATAAGTTGTCCACAGATCCCTCAAAGCATTGCCCGATTCTGAATCGTGTTTTTTGTATTCTTGTATTATTATTTTTTTGGTGGGCGGGCGCGTACTTTTACTTAAGTTATGCTCGCCTTCCAGGTATCTCTTCATTTTGTTTGTTCGTCTACTTTTCGTGCTGTTTTGTTTTTATGTCAGAGTACCAAAATAATTGATTGATTGATTGTACAAATACCCTTCTGAGTAAGGGGCTATTGGGCTGCCTTGTAGACTGAGGGTTACCCGACTGAACCCGGCAAGCCAAATATTGGCAGTATATTTTGTACCAAACTAACAAAATTTCAAGCCAAAACTCACATACGTGCAGAAAAATCACTGTTAGATTAGGGTCAATTTCATTAATTTTGACAAAATGTATTTCGAAATGGAAAATACATCCTGAATGCACGATAAAATTTCCTTTCGATTGAAATGTCACACAACGTGCTACCTATAATTGGTAAAAAATTATAAGCGTGCCAAATAGCCAGTATTTAGACTTATTTTATTGTTCTACCAATACGGCGCCGCGAACCTTCAGGGTATGCGAGTAACTTCGCTCAGAGCCGTCAGAGTTCAAAGAGTTAACGGTTATCGTTCATTTGAACCCACGTACTTTTGAACCCATGCCCATATCCGCGGATTCAATCTATATGCGGGTGCTTAAACCCATGGGTTAGGGTTAGTATGGGTTCAAATATCCGTAAAACAAGAAATTCCATAGGTGCAAATGTCGTGGGCTCAAATGTAATGGAACCCCCTTTAACCGCCGTGATGCTCAGAAACCAAACTCAAGTCTGTGGATACCAAGTGCACGCTTCTTATCAGAATCTCATCTGAGGTATCGCAACACGCCTTCGAATCGACTAAAATACCATCAGTGATATACAATATGTCAAAATATGAGATAACGTCGCTGTAACTCGGAATTACATAAAAAAATATCGTAACGC
This sequence comes from Styela clava, assembly GCF_013122585.1. NCBI lineage: Eukaryota > Metazoa > Chordata > Ascidiacea > Stolidobranchia > Styelidae > Styela > Styela clava. The sequence goes on along the minus strand of NW_024102830.1, from coordinate 16,086,822 downwards.
GGCTGAAAGATTTCGTGAAAAATGTTATTGTCGATATCTGAGTATTTCACACATATCAAGTTGCTGATAACATCGCATATTTTGATCACGAAATGGCGTGATATGTAAATCAGCACAGAAGAGATAATCAAATCTTGCTCGTTCAGGGTATTTTGGGCTAAAAAACGAAGTAAATGAAATAATACATTCGCCCCAACCTATCACCAGAAAAAGCTAATGGAATAAGCTTGAAGTACAGAACAGTCCTTTATTAACAAATAAAAGAATGGTTCGACTGAAAACTGGATATTTAACAAAAATACATTTGTTGATTATGTCAAAGTCGGAGTCTTACGTCAATCTCCCGGAGCCGGAGCCGGATTCGTACTTTTGAATTTTTCGTAATCCGGAGTCGGTGTTGTAAATTTTTCATGACTCCGCTGGCCAGGTTCAGTTTCTGAAACTCAATCAACGTCCATGGCCAACTAAGGACGGGGATCTGGTTTATTTTTATAAGTTACGCTGTCTATGCGGCAAATTGAGTTTGTTTGAATTAAAAGAACAGGTGTCCACACGAGATATCTCAAATTCATATCTATAAAATTTAAATAAAACCGCTAAGAGTTGAGGTATATAATACACAAGCTACAAAATAAAATGACAAATTAAATCAACCGATTGCAACAAGGCCTTCGGGATTAAAGCGTATCGAACTTGATATTATCATACAGTAAATATAGCGCTAACCGTTGTACGTAACACGTACGTTTTGTAGATGTGATAACGAAAGTTTTTTTGTACATTCAAACAGAATATTTATTTAATTCATTTATTTAAAACCCAATCAACGTTCCTGCCCAATTAATGGTTTCTGGTTGGTATTTTTATAAGTTACGCTGTTTACGCGCCGAATCAAATTTGTTTGGATTACAGGTGTCTACTGTCTACACGAGACAGCTCAAATTTATGATCATGAAATTTTAAAAAAATCCGCTGAAATTTGGCCGCTCCACAAGTGTATTATGGAGGTAACTAATTTTGTTCGCCTACTTTACATCAAGTCGTGTAAAGGGACTGAAACCCATGTGCAGAGGGTATATTCACTTGCCTCACACAGACAGTCCCGAACTCGTAATAGAACTAAAATAAGAAAAATCGGATAAAAATTATGGCCTAACCCTAACCTGGTAAATACACTAAGTGAGTGACGAAATTTGTGTTGTCTAATACCCCGACTACAAAATAAAATGACAAAATTGAATCAACGGATTACAACAACAGGTCTATATTTCAAATCAGGCATGTTTATTGTTGCGGCTTCGGGATTAAAGCGTATAGACCTTGACATTATCACACATAAATATAGCGCCAGCAGGTGAATGTTGTGGGTTTTTATGATGTAATAACAAAAGTTTTAAGTACATTTCAAAGAGAGTATTTGTTTTTATATCAGCAATAAAAAACGACAACGAACAATGATTGATGTATTATTGCACAAACATAAATCGTAATTTTTGGCATCACATAAAACATAAGACAGCAACACTCAAATATATGGACACGAAAACCAAGACAGGCTAATATCATCTCCACCAGATCACTGAGTTGGGATCACGGAACCACGGCAACGCAATATTAAATTTCGATGATGTCATCCCATAAAACTTCGAAGTGAAAAACAAATACCAACAGATATTTTTAAAATAAATAAAAGTAATACCTTTATACAAACGATTTTTTCACAGCAACAACATAACAACATAAAAGCGATCCATAGGTCCCTTTCCAATAACATAAAAAATATACAAGAGAGTGATGCTCAGTTACATAAACACGACAGTGAAATTACTAACATAACCATCGCAATGTTAGCCAAATTAGGTTACAGAATCTAGCATTTTTCAGTAGTTTTTTGATCTTTGGGGAGAAGATCTTCATAAGATTAAGTATTTTCATGCGCTAGAATACTTCGAAGTATTTATGTCCATCACTGTTCAGAATGCATATATTGGGAGATAGTGACGGTTATGCGGTCCCAGTGAAAAGAAATATATTTACATATATTAATATAATATGAAATATTGTGATCTTTATTTCTTTTCATTGCCGTATTGGAAAAACTTATGGGCGCTCCAGATGCATGTGTACTAATATGGAGTTAACTAATTTTGTTCGCCTACTTAACATCAAGTTGGGTAAAAGGACTGAAACCTATGGGCAGGGGATATATTCACTTGGCTAATACAGAAAGTCCCCGTACTCGTAATAGAACTAAAGGGAGAAAAATTGGAATAAAATTAAGGGTAACCCTAACCTAGTACGCATACTAGGAGAGTACCAACTTATGTTACGTCGGCGAAGCTATTTACAATTTTAAACCTGATCCAGTCGTAACCGCACATTTCAACACGATGTATCGTGTTATTATATATAATATGAATATACCGGTATGTTTATCATCATATTATATATGATGAAATTACTTCGATGAACACGTTGTTAAAAGCTACCTCAAAAAGATTGTTTTAGCCGACCAATACGTTATTTCATTTCGTGGTTAGATTGCTTTTACGGTGTAAATTTGGTCTTCGTGTTTAGTCTATTACTAATCATCACGATAGCGTATCTTGAAATCTGAGTGGCGTCGGTTTGTTGTGGGATGAAAATTAAAACCGCGTCTCTACGCCGGTAAATCAACTCAACAAGATTTTAAGAGGATAACGGATGTTTTTGACGGCGGGTTCCACACTTTTTTAATTTTGCTCAAAGCAAGGTTACGCGAACTCACTAAGAAGTGAAGGAAACTCGTTTTTGAGTGAAGTTACGGCGACCACTGAGGTGTCAAAACCGGTACTCATGTAGTATGTGAACCAAGATAGCGGACACCCGAACGTAGTATGTGTACCGGGTTAGGGTTGGGCCATAATTTCACTTACAAATACTACAGGAGTCACTTTGCTAGTCTCCGAACTCCGAACTCCAAACTCTCCGAACTCCTAATAGAACTAAAATAGGAAAAATTGAACAAGATTATGACCTGACCCAGGGGTTCCCAAACCGCTTCCCGCTGGCCAAATCCGCCCGCGTAACGATTTAAAATGGCCCGCCTAGCTTAAGTGAAATAGTGTTCAACAGATTTTGTTTCTAACTTTTTGCGATATTATAGATACCGCCAGTTGTTATGTCATTATCACAGTTTAATCACGTGTTTATTGTAGCAATTCAATTATACCGGTATCTCAAATATACCAACCGGTATTAGGACTACATAGGAAAGTAATTTAGTTATCAGCCATATAAGAAACAATGGAGATGTCAAATACCAAACATAAACTAGGCTCTGAAAATACGTTTCTTGGATAAATGTCAGCGTTCGTATTTTTGTACTAAAAAGAATCAAACGCCAGCGATTTGTCTTCTTTGCCAACGAACTATTCCAGTTGTCAAATATGAATCCCAGCTAAACTCGCACTTTCGGGTACTACACTCTTCCGGCCCGCGAACATCCTTCCAATTCTAATTTTGGCCCTCGGCCAATAAAGTTTGGGAACCCCTGGCCTAGCCATAACCTGGTACACATACTACGTTCCGGTGTCCGCCATCTTGGTTCACATACTACAGGAGCGCCCCAAAACCCACTTATGGGTCCGAGATATGATGAATGCACATGCAAAATTTGGAGCAGATTCAACCTCGCCTTTGTGAGATATCGCGTTCATCTAACAGACAAACAGACAAATACCTATCAACATACTTACCGATCTAAAGATCGGAAGGAACAACTAACTACAAGCGCACCAGAGTGATCTGCTCGTGGTTGGAAACGAATATTAAGTCTTCTATCATGATTTATATCTATTTATTTTAACGTTTTATTAATTAAACGACATAAAATACAAAATATGCTTTATTACTTATCAATCTCGATCGGTAAGTACGTTGATGGGTATTTGTCTGTTTGTTCGTCTGTTAGACACTTTCATATGTTACGCGATATCTCACGAAAGCGAGGTTGAATATACTCCTATACGAGGTTGTATTTTGCATGTGCATTCATCATACCTCGGACCAGAAACCTATCGATTTTGGATGAGTTATGTCGTATAGTTAGCGAGTTATTGATTAATTAGTGGTGGGACACGCGGTGTCACTATAGAGTCATTAATCGAAACCGCAGTTTCGATCGACAAGTCTTCGGTCTCCGACCGATATTCTCGTTTCCTTTTTATTTTAAAACGTTGCGAGGGTGTTTTTTCAAATCTCACTTTTTGTACAAAAGATCCTATACGCCATTAAAGTTATTGGGTCAATAATTTTCCATTTCAAAATAGACTCCAAGGCTTTGGACATGGGGATCAGGAACCATTACGGCGTCGTGCTTGATTTTAAATGAATAACTCCCCAAATTTATCATCAAACGCTAGACGATAAATTTAGTTTTCCACGGGTCAAAGAAAAGTAGCGACCTTGAAAATATTGTTTTCTCACCGTGATATTTCAAAGCTGCCAGATATGAAAACCGCAACCTACTGCGATTACAATACCCGGTAATTTTCCATCAGCGCTTTTGAAAAACAATCGACCACAGACCGCGCATTACTTAGTTCGTATTTTTTCTTTGAATTTTTATTCAAATGAAATATTAGGCACTTTGGGGATAGTTTGTGCAATGACCCCTCTTCAACTCAAATATGCAACATCAGAATATGCTTTCTTTTTCATATTTGAGCGATCGTGTCCCGTAAAACATACACCGCTGGACAGAAATAAATGATACGATTTATCCAACTTTTTGAATGTTTATACAGACAAACTTCATCAGCATTGTTTGTGCCTATTTCCCCCCCGGGTTAAATATGAAAATCTGCAAATTACAAAAAAATTCAAGTCTTTGCGTCAAAATATCGCTGCAAAAATACCAGAATGCCAACTTAAGACATTTATACCTTTATATTTAAATCTCTATTTCCAATATCGTCAAATTGCGAGTACATTCGACAGCTACTTTAATTTTAAATGAGAACTAAAATGAAAATCAAGAGGTTTCCTCATCGCTCCGAAAAACGCCCTAGACAAGCTACCCACTCCCTAGCCTAGACGATAAAATATAAAGCTAGAAGACCGGAACCTTTTCCAAGATAAACCGTAACAGCTAGCAGGTCCGGGTGGGGTCAAAGGTTGTTCGCCTACCTACATCAAGTTGTCTAATCCTAATCTAGTACGCATACTACGAGCGTACCAACTTATGTTACGTCGGCGAAGTTATTTACAATTTTAAACCTGATCCAGTCGTAACCGGGGGGTCAAAGGTCTTTATGGCATGAAAAGCGTTCCAAGCTACGCCTTCTGTGTGATACAGGAAAATGCTTTTTTACAATTCCAAAGGGGAGGAGGCGACCCTCAAAACACCCCTGGCTAAGACCTTACACTATGGTTGATGCCATGGAATTTGGATCGAACGCTGCACCTTATTACTAGGATATCGCGTCTACTAATAACGATGGAATTCAAATATATTTTAACGTATTTTCTTACTACACAGGTTCGTTTCATAATATCAAAATTTTTTCTCGAAATGTTATTATTCGGAAAGAAAAAGGCCGCATTACAAAGATTATCACGGATCTAGTTTCCGACAACGTAGATAAGAAAGAAAAAAAGATTTTAGCGGCTACGTCCTTCAAAAATTTCTCACGTAGTTCAGTTTATTTTAGCATGAGGGATTCGGTATGCAAGTCCAGTTGTATCACTGAGCCAAAAAAAGTTTAAATCGCGATGCCATCACAAAAGGGGTGCTTTATTGCAGCGGCAGATTATTTTGACTTGTTGGCCACATCATGGCTACAGAAGTCAGCTGTATTAGGTATATAATTGAAGAAAAACGAGTATCAGTGAAACAAGCGATCGATGTTCAAATATATAGACACGAACATCAAAGCGAAGCAAGAGTTTACCTTATACAATACCTTACCTAATCACTAGTCTACTGTGCGAATGGTAAAAAAACTACAACAAAAACAAATAATTTTTATTAGTTATGAAGAGGTCATCACACAGAATTTCGAAGCGAAAAACGAATCACATAGATCACAGAATGTTTTGAAATAAATGAAAGTCATAGCCTTCTGGCGAAAAGTAATATCTTTAACTACTGAAAATTTCAAAGCAATTGGTCCATTAGCGACTTTTTCACAACAAGAAGAAAATTATCAACAAGAACAAGCATAAAACCGATCCGTATGTACTTTTCGTGTTTAAAAAATCGACGTTCATTTATTAAATCTAGAAATTGAAGCAAATTTGATTTTGAAATTCTATCAACGCGCGAAAAATACGCCCTATATTACCAGGGCCTGATTTACTATTAGAAAGGTAGGCCTCAAGTCTCAGAGGAGTTTCCCAAATTTTTTATTGAAGCCATACTTTTACAATGCTATTCTTACAAAAGAAATATTTGTTTTCTAGTGGGTTATTGATGAAACATGTTTCTAATTGTTTGTGACAACTCATAGAACTGACTGAGTAATTCTATGTTTTCAGTAATTCGTCTGTCTGGAGCACCCATTACAATAAAAAAGTTATATACAATTAAATATCTTCCGAGTATTCGAGATTCGATTCGAAGAAAACATTTGATTTGACTCTGAAATCATCAGGTATTCGAAAATACCCAGCCCTACTGCTCATAAGTTGAGTGTGACATAATACATAATATAAGCCCTAAGCGGAATATGACATAATAATCGGAGATAATCTGTTTTTCTCAAAACAAATATACCGTTTTAATATTTGGGAAAAGAGATAAATATTTTTGGTTAAAAATTGAAAAAATTATTTCATAAGTATGATTCTGACGTATACAGACAATTTATATTGCGATTATCCGAAATGTAATGTAAATAAATAACTGATCTTGAGAGCGTTAAGTTTGAGATTTTATCTATGTATGTTCGGGCCATGCTCAATCATTACATTTTACCAGCCCGAACCGGATTGTGACGTAATATTAATATTACTGAAAAATCAACATTGTGTAACGAAGGTCGTTCAAGGTCATAATAGTTATCAGAATCAGGAATGTAATCGCATCGAAGTTTCAGAAGAGATTCGGTTTCAGAGTTTCACGGAAAATTCCGTCGCGGTCAAGTTAGTTGGGGTTTGCGCGTTTTGTGAAAAATTTGTTTCATTATATATTACCGTGTGGTTAGAAATAAATATGAATAATTGGCACCAATCGCCTCCTAAATGGTATCCTTATTAACAGGCACACTGGACTTTCATATAGATAGGTTGGGAATAGTATGAATACATGATTCCAATCGTCATTCTAATGAACCAGTGATTTCCCTATAGGGGGTGAACACACCCTTATAATTTCAAACAGCCCTTTCTATTTCTCAAGTGTGACACCATACTTCATTTCTTAACGTAAATAAGATTGTGTTTGAATATCCAGATTATGGCTTAAATGCCGGTGCAGATGGTCAGTCAGATGGTCACACCCTAAATTTGATAATACCGCATTCCCCCCTAAAATAAAATGCTGGTGAATATACTGGAATGAACTCTTCCGCGAGGCCCGTGTTACTTTTATTCAAAAGCATATTCTAGACTTTATGTAAATTATTGGAAGACTTCTATTTTAAGAAAATCGAAAAGTTAAAATCAAAATAATTAAAAGTGCTTTAACTGGGGTATTTCAGAGGCCATGGCTCCGAACTTAGGTATAAAAAGCAGACACTAATGCGCAAGGCAGTGGTTCCCAACCTTTTATGGTGCGTGGCCCTTTTCCGGAGGCTTTTAGCACTCGTGGCCCCCTGTTCATCATTTCAGGGGTATTTATAGTGGTATTTTGATTGGTAGATTCCGATTCCCATTATTATCGAACAATACATGCTCAACAAAGTGAAAATAACCAGTGAAATAACCCTATCAAGCGATGAACGTAGGAATGGAGTGTCTTCTTGTAAAAGAAAAAGCGAAATCAGTTTTACACATATCATTGTGACCCCCTTCAACTGTTATGGGGCATGGCCCGGGTTGGGATACTTCTTTCATTCAAGCATAGACTACCAGTTTGTTACAAACACTGTTGAACGGAGTAATGAGCATGAAGTTTATAACCAAAATTTCTCTTTGTGAAGCCAGTATGTAGTTAGTGCCAGCGTAGAATTTAGACTGGTACACATATATCTTATTAACCTCCTACCAATTAAAAACTACAATATTGTAACGAGTCGCAAGTAAGCGGGCAAGATATTATATGCGCATGCTATCATATGGCGTGGCATAAACGCTGCCGGTCGGATGTAAAAAGGATTCATGGCAAATCTTTGGCCGGAGATAATTCCTACTACATATCTACGACACAAGTATGGTTCGTGTTACCAAAATAATCAATTTTCAAAACGGATGCTGAAACGCACTGCGTATTATGTGAGGTTATATAGTGTCAGATATCAAAGTGTCGGTACCAGTAGACTAATGTTGAAGTAGGAAACAGATTTTGAAAATGCAAGTTAAAAATACGTTAGTGTCGATTTACTAGACTGTAGTTTTGTGAGAAAAATTAAAAAGTATGGAATTGAAATTTTATTTAGGGCTTACCCTTTTTGAAAATGAATAGGTGAATGACATATTCGATTTGTTTTGACTAGTTTGTTCGGATAGCTTTGTGAGGTCACATTTCTTATTACAGTATTATGACATCATAAAATTATTCGGAACACCGATATCAACAATGAAAGTAACGTTAGATTGGTGGTTATGTTACAATAGAAATAGTTTAGTATATGCTATTATCAGACTTCCACATTTGAGAGTTTGACTTAGGCAGACTATTCACTGACTAACCAAAGTGTTATTATTCTGTCAACTAGCGAGGCATATGATTTTTGACTACTGTTGAAGTAAAAATAGCATTTTCTGTATTCATATTCTGCCGAGGTTGTTGTATGCGGGAGTGCTCATTATGGCGTTGGGTGCGTAATATATTGAATTGTCATATTAGGCAATTTGACGTGTGGTGGGGTAGATATTGTAATGCGATAACTCCAGTTGAAAAATATCGTTTCGGCATTTTAGGGCTACCTGACAATATTCAAACGTTGCTGCTCTTAAAAAACTGCGTCATGATTTGACTTTTGTAACTTAATAACTGGTTGCTATCGTGGTTCCCCGAATATAATACCTAGCCTGAATTTTAAAAAAGAATTTAATATAAGCCCCCTCCTTAAAATGAGACCTAGTCGATAGTGCAAATGCAAAGTATGTTTTTTGATAACTGAAACTAAGAAGCATCCCCCCAAAATAAGCCCTAATGTTATTTTTCGGAATGAAATTGAAATGAGACGCTGTCTTATTTTCGGGGAAACATGGTACTAAGCCCATTCATAGTAAAAGTCACGACTGGTATTGAACAAACGATACATTTACCATTGGAATGTGGATACAGAAACGGTTAGGAATATAGATTATTCGTATCAGCTTCACGGAAGCATAAAAGTAGGTGTAAGTGTCCTTATATTTAAACATTACTTTCTTGTTTGATGTATTACTAGCTTCTACCCGATTATTCCAAGCGAAATGACCGTTAAGATGACCTGCCAGCTCACTGTTTCATAGTTTATCGCATTCGAGTAGCGTGCCTTTATGTTTACCTACGCCACTCAAACGTCGGACATTTCGAAACTTTTTGGGCGAGTAATGGCTTGTTTAATAGCCGAAGAAATCCCGCATAAGTTACATAAATACCTATCTTAAGTATACTGAATCAGTCAAGGATATTTATCCATTTAATGATACACCGTACATGGGCTTTGTGTAAAGGCGTTGGTTATTTGAAACCCGCCCAAGCGAGGTAGTTTGAGAATGTTAAAGTCATATTAAGTTGACGATAAAGTTGCTTTTAAGTTATCTGTTGTGACGTTTATAAAGGGTGGTAAACCTGTAACAATAAGCTTGGAGGAATCTATTGTTTGTTCATAGATCTCCGACAAACTTTGGAATGAAGTATCGGTGAATCAAGTTTTTGTGTCGTCATAATTAGCGGAAAACAAGTTTTATGTTTGAATATTTACCATTGTTGAATTACTCTCGAATGCCTATTGGCCAATACTTATTTTAATTTTGGACAAAATGTGGAATTTCGAAAAACCATAACAATGAAAATAAGTCATTATACAGAGAACACTGGTAAACACCCAACGGTAGGCGAAAAGCTTGGAGCAATGACTTGTAATAATTATTTGAGCTTTTCGATAATAAAAGCGCACTGAAACCTCAATCTTCAATTATGATCCTACCAAGCATGATTATCTGTCTTATTTCGAAATTATAGAAAAATCATGCTTGGACAATGCTTCTTGTATATGATTTATCTTCGGACCACGCCTATTTTACATATGAAATGCTCAATTGGTTTTTTCTTTAGTGTTCAAAAAAACGTAAACAGATCCAACTGTTATAATTACTTGCTTACGTTATTTTAATTCAAATTCTTCTGGAGGTCTTAAAAATTAAGAAATGGACAAAAAGCTGCTTCAATCAAGGAGGCTGGAAATTAAGGCGCTTTCTGAGTGTTAATCTCACCAACGAATAGCCTACAAACATAAGAAATTAAATATTTCTGGTAAATCCAATTGGCAATATCGCGAGGTGTAGAATTGCTGAAAAGAATCTGATTAAAAAAAGTTACGGGTGCTCAGGGTGTGGCTGAGTCAACGAGTGGCCGAAACTACTATCTCTGGCTATGGATCCTGACTGTATTTTTGCTAATCTCGCGATTGCGGTTATGACTAAAACCAGTTCCTATTTTACCGTTGTGACCATGACACTTATTTTCTTGAGTTCATGTTGTGTATATCGATACCGGGTGTGTTTATATGTGAGATTCACTACTTATGGAATGTTTCCCTGGCCATATTGACTTGAATTTCTCCAAGTCACCAGCTAACTAACTGATATTTACACATTATTTAAGCAAATGTTAATTTAGGGGTCGCTTGCAATTCCACTAAGATTGAATTTTTTATTTTTGCAAAAGTTTTGTCGATTTCCCTTATTAAATATATATAATAAACACATATATTGCGGTGCAGAAGCATCGACTTTCCTTTTTTGCATTCAAGCTCATGTCGAATCAGTCGTGCTTGCAATTATACTTATTTTACTTATGCGCTAGCTTAGACAGTAAATATATAAACTATATGATAAACGTTTATGTGTTAGCGCAGAATTCAACGTTCACATAAGTTACAATAATACTAGTAATGCGGTAAATTGTCGTTAACAGTATGTAAAGCAAACAGGCATTTTAAACGACGCGTTGTATAACAATTATTTCCTAATTTATCTTCGACTAACGTTACAATAGCAAACAGACATATAAATCAGGGTTGCGCCGACCAGGCATCATAAATCAGGTATGGGCTTGCCAATACCGCTTTTCCCCGAAATGAGACCGAGCCTGAATTTGATATCTGGATTTCGGTTTGATTTTAATATAAGCCCGCCCATTAAAATGATAACTGAATATCGGGATTTAATATTAAATATGTTTGAAAATCTCGTAATTCTATACTTTGTAATTTTGTTTATGACAAATGGAAATAAAATACATCCCCCAAAATAGGCCATCGTGTTATTTTTCGGATTAAAATTGAATATGACCCTGTCCTATTTTAATATGGTAAAACCGATTTTTTGTGAATTTTGTTAGTAATGGATATGTGTTGAAAATGTACTTTTCGTTCTCAATTTTTACAAACGCGTTTGTTAATGAATATATGATATTTATTATTCATCTAATCGGTTATATTTGAATGGTAGAAATCAATTTCCGGGTATGCGTTCAAATAATTTTTGTAGGTTCGATTTGTAACCAGATATAACGGAGTCGTTTTAAACCCCAGCCCAGAAAAAGTAACATTAACAGGATTAAGAATTTATGATATTTCAATCAATCGATTTTAAAAATTTAGTTTAGCAAGAGCAACATATAACCATTAAGATGTTATTAAGTTGGCTGATACCGTTCGAACAAACATGATTGTTGTTGTTCTGTTTTAAATTAAAGTACTATTTCTACCTTATGCAACGGTAACGGCATTAAACAGGCCCTGAATAATTCGTGATGTGAAAAATGTGATGTGTAACCTTTCTCTAATTCTAATATAAAGTTATAGTTTCCGGGAGTAAAATTTCATTTCCCACGCATACAAAGGAATTAATACAAAAGCATATATATGACATATTTCATTATGAGAACTTATTTCTCGAAATGAATAAACAATTATTTTCCAATACGGCATTGAAAAAGACTCAATTTATGATGTAGGTCATAAATAATCTAAATTCTAAAGGATATTTTCCGGGTATACTCATAATAGTAAAGTAATTGGTTTAGGCAAACACTTGGAACTTTGACTAAAAAATTCATTATAATTCATGCAAATATGCACCAAATAATAATGCAAACAAATGATACAAAGTAAGATTTAAAAATATAGAAAACTCGTGAATTTAACTAAAAAACAAACATATATTACGGTCTTATAATCCACAGTATGACGGTGAAGTACGCCTTATTCAAAACCTATTGCCTGTCAGCCTCTGCCTCGAATAAATAAATATCGCTCGGGTTCTACATAGCTTGACTTCCGATACGCTCAAACTGATATTTTACACAAAGATCCGACATGTAACAGTGCACTGCGTAATGTGCTGATTATTTGGTACTCCCGTGGTATGTGTACCAAGTTAGTCGGGGACTGTCTGTGTTAGCCAAGTGGATATAACCCTTTCATCCCCTGTATACAACTTGATGTAACGTAGGCGAACAAAATTAGTTACCTCCATATTGGTACACAAACTTCTGGAGCGCCGATTATTTGGCTCATAATACGATTCAAAAAACGGAGAAAAAATACCAATTTGAATTAAAGAGACATAAATACTACATATAATGGCCTTCATAAAAACCAAATCCACAAATTCACGACAGGGTACGCCTGTAACTTAACTATGTCGCATCTATGTCTTTAAAGTAAATGATATGGTTTGGGTGATTGCTAACTCAACGTGGTATCTTCGCGCTATACAAATTATCGCTTCAAGATGTTTAAATCCTAAAAATCTTATTTTCAATACACTCGAACTAATATTCCACACAAATATCTGACAAATAACGATGTACTGTGTAATATACTGTTTGACACAAAATGTGATTATGTGATTTGAAAACTATAGAAACTTTACCAACATTAACAGGGCGGGATCCTGCCTTTCAAAGGTCCTAAAGACCTAAACCAGGGTGGTCCAAGGTTGTCGGCTCCGAGGGCCACAAAATTATTTTTGCATTGTTCGCGGGCCACAATATTGCCAAGAATAGGTAAACAGTGCAATACAAAACAAACACTTCCATTGTGCAAACACATAGTTATCAGGCATAGCCATTCTAGGCTAATAGAATCTGCATTCGAGTAATAGTCCGCCAAGAACATCATTCAACTTCACTAGTTTCCCTAGCTATCCATAACACTATTTAATACAGTGACAATACGTCAAACGATTTTTCTGATTAATTTTATGACGAAACAACACGAAATGCGATTTTTTGATTACTCTCCGAATGTGATGCGGGCCACAGATAATGAAGCGGCGGACCACATGTGGCCCGCGGGCCGTAGGTTGCCGACCCCTGTCCTAAACACTTAAGATTTTGGTGCTCTATATATTAAAAATAATAATAATGAAATTTGTGTCCTATGCTATCTGAAATTGTATATGTAAGTTTCAGTACTCATTGCTAATTGAAGGCCAAATTACGTTTATTTAATGATTTTTTGGTTTTGAAAAAAGTTTTTATACAGTACTTACAAACATTGATAAAGAGGTTCAAGGTGATACTTGAGAATTGATTTCAACCGGGCCAACATTGAGGTCTGTGTCGACTGACTCGAATTGTTTCATTAAACACTGAGGCACCATTAAAATTTGTCTATAGAAATTTCTGTGGTGCCCTCTTGGTGTCATAAGCTAATATTTTGCTGAATGGTTAATCCAGCACCACTGAACATTAATTAAATACATTAAAATACTACAACGTGCGTTTCAATACCATAAAACCCCAAAGTTGCATTTCAAATAGTCTAAATTAACTCTCGACAGTCAAGTATGTTCTTGACTGGTAACAACGGGCCGTTTGGCACAGAATATGACTCAAAAATGGCGAAAATATACCAACAATAATTGAAAACACATAATATCACGACAGACAATACACATATAAACCGAATTCCACCTTCAAAATATTCCTATAACTCACTTCCAACCGTAAAGTATATTCTCAACTAGAAACTATACACTGGTAACTCTCGTCTCCATTTTGAAATTGAAAATTTCTGAGCGATTGGCACAGAATATCATTCAAAAGGTATATATAATATACCAGCTATTATAAAAGGCACAAAATACCGCGGCAGACGTCTCAATACACGCAATAGCCAAACACGGTGCTCAAAATACTCTAAATTCACTCAGTATATCTTAAAGTATATCTATATCTTGAAAAATTTACGGACTGTCAACTACTGTCCCCTTCTTGAGGTTTAAAAGGTGTAGAAAATATACCAACATTTGGATTGGAAATCACAAAATTACCACGGCAGACATTCCAACACATATAAAAGCCAAACACGTCGCTTAATATATTCTTAATTCACCAATCACCAGTGACAACAACATATACTCTTGACTGAAAAATTTTGGACAACTCTCCGAGCGTTCTGCACAAAATATAATTCAAAAGGTAGCGAAAAGACACCCACATTAATTGAAGAAATAAAAGCAACACGGCGAACCTTTCGATACACAAATAAACCAAAATCCGCGCTCAAAATGTTCTAAATTCACCAAGTATATTTTCAACTAAAAATCCACGGACTGCTAACTCTTCTCCGTCTTGAACAGAAATTCCTGCATACTATAAGTTTATAGCTTGAGTGCTATTCAACGGATTCTGTTATCCAAACACGACGATCATTTGTAAAACAAACACCTAGAAATCCATCCAAGCGGAACGTACCGTGTAGTAACCGCCACCGTTGCTGGGGCAGCTACAAACCCCAGCGCAGGACTCTAAATGAACGATATATTTCTCCCTGAGATTATTTGTGCGCGCAAAAACTTGGACTCACCACAAACATTCCCTTTTTTATTTAAAAACCAAAAGTTAATGTTTTACAGTTCTTACTGTTAATATATACAATATTATCCCAAGATTTTTCATTATCATATATTCCAATCGACTCGTTTGCGGTAAATACTTACAGAGATTCAGGATAATCGATATATTCGTTTGTGCCTGCCTAAATTTTTGACTGAAGCTGCGCCTTCATGAATAATTAAAAGAGCATATCGCCCTGTTGTATTTTTGTGATAAAATAAATAAATAAACTTTCAGCAAAACTTTAAATTTAAATCTTTCGCGGGAAAATTTTATTACCGCACCTATGACGTCACCTGAAGCAGGGTGACAAATTTTTTTCAATTTATGAGAGAACAATTACAGTGGTTGGATTCGCGCCAGTGAGCAATCGAAAGATTTTTGTTTGAATGGCGCGCATTTTTTCGATGTCAAATCAAGTGTGGCCATATATATGCATCAAACAATATGTAAAAATCGCGCTTGGTTTAGCATGAATTAGTAACCAACCAGTTTTACTATTGCTGTTGATGCGCGCCGGTAGTCACGCTATTTTTAGGAACTTGTTTCAGTTAAGGACACATCCGTAGGAAGTGTGACTGCGAAATTTAGAATAAGGTTGTAGTAAAAGGGGGTGTGCGTGGTACTGCCCTGGTATTGCCACGTTAATATCCTAGGTTTAGCGTAAGTTAGATTGGGCATACCTTTTTTAAAAAAATAAATAATTGTTTGTGAGATGAACAGAAAGTATGGGGCAATATACCAAACTAAGATTAACTGAACTAAAAACAGATCTGAAAATTCGCGATAAGTCCAATACTGGGATTGTATTGAATACAGTTATTTGTCTGGGTTTATTATTTTCTAATGGTGCTTATAACTGGCGTAGTTTTGTATAGCAGGATATAATGACATTTCTTGTTAGATGTTCAAATTACTCTTCCCGTTATGAGGGCGCATTTTTATATTCAATTCCGACGGTTATATATGATAAATTGAATCAAATAAGCCAGAGTAAGCAGAAATCATGGTTATTCAGACTTGGCGTGCGAGAGTTTCGTATACCACATCGTCTACGTACTCATTATATTCAGCTAAAAGTTGTGAGTTTTACGCAAAAAAAATGTACAGTTCATGAAGGTTATTAACAAATACTTTTATCTCTGTAATCAGAGCTAATTTAATATAGTAAATTAAAGTATTCGTTTGAGCACAAAAAAATTTAAACTTGTCGCAGATTAGCCAGTGAGCAACTTACCGCCTGTAGTAGAGGGAGTCTACTTCACTATTACTCTCTATTGTTTGATAACTATCCGGAAGCTTCTTGCTAGTTGGTTCTTTATAACTTACCGTTTATTTGATGCTTTTTACTGGTGGTAGACCAGTAGAGTCTAACTTATTCGATTTTGATTTTATCCTATTTGCTACATTTTTGAAAAGCGTTCATTCATGTATTTCGTTTTCTGCAACATTTTTCGCGTAAGGAACGATTTTGAAAAACAATTTAATGAATAAGAAAGATTATTTATATACGAATGTATGGAAAGAATAGTTTAGTGAATAGTTCATGCGATTACTTTCATTCTCAATCTGTTGTATATGTTACATCATTTAGCCACGCCTAATTATGCCATGCACCAATGCCCAAGCCACACCCACCAATGTTACGCACTGTTGGCCTCCAATTTATGCATTTGTTTGCGAGCACAGATCAAATCCTACTGGAGAGATACCAAGCAATTTTGTTTCACAATTTTATATTCTCATTCTGTGGTATATGTTATCGTAACACCATCTAGCCCCGCCCAATTATGTCATGCACCAGTGCTCAAGCCACATCCACCAATGTCACGCACTCCAATGTATGCATTTGTTGGCCTGTACAGTTGGTTAAAACCTACCTGGGACCTACCAAGAAATTTTGGTAATCCCGAAGTATGTAAATCAAGATGTCGGCCACCGGAACGTAGTATGTGTACCAGGTTAGGGTTAGGCCATAATTTCAGGTACAAATACTACGGGAGTCGGTTGGCTTGTCCCCAAACTCGTAATAGAATTATTGCCTAACCTGGTATACAAACTACGTTCCGGTGTCCGCCATCTTTGTTCACATACAACGGAAGTGCTGAAATTTTGTTGCGCAATTATATATTGTAACATAAACGAGCAAAACTTACCCAACAAAATATAAAAAGCAGGCTTACCTGGAAAACCAAATTCCAATTGAAGAACATTTTTACACTTCTCTGATGTTCATACTTTCATTGTCCTTTACTTTAAAATCATTTCAGAATTCAATATTATTATTAGTCGTTACGCTTCGGAACAAAAAAGTGGGTTACAAAATAAATTTATTAAAAAGATATATTATCATGGTACAGCTTGGGCCGTGTATTGACATGCGATTTGCATTCACATGTGAGATCGTTAGAGTTTTACTTACGAGAAACTATTAATGTTTGGTTCAAGTAATGTCAATTTCTGACATTCTTTGGCAGTTCAGGCTCCCGGTAAAATTTCAAACAAGTCAAACCTTAATAGGATTTGACATTCTCGTCGTAAATGAAATATTTTATCCCATTCGATTCCATAAATCAGGGGCATTTAACTCTCCCTATGCTTGACAAATAATATCGGTTTTCCCCCTTCCTCAGATACGAATGAAATATACTTCGACGTCGCGAGATTCGCTGGCCTCGTCCATTTCCCACTGTTTCCGTGGAATAAATAAAATTCTTCAAACTTTATGGTTGTAATCATTTAGAGATCCATATGTGGTGGTCAGAGTCCATTTATTTCTTTTTTGTCTGACCTATGACCCTTACTTGCCAGTATTTCCTTCCTGGCTAGAGTTCTCACGAAAAAACAAAATAACAGACTGTAATTGTACTTCGTTATATCTCGTTAGGTTAGCTATGAATTGCATGTTGCATATAACGCATTGAAATTTATTCCAGCTGCAAAATAAGTAAAAATAGTCGCATTTTATCGTTTAATACGAGTATTAAATTGGCTATTTTGCCTACCTCTTTTAACTATATTCATATCCTAGTGATATATTCTTTCAACTATAAGTCGTTTAATAACCATTCGTTTATTTTAAGTTAAAACGTTTATTAGAATTCAGTTCTTGATTTACTATGAGATTCCAGTAACATCGTTGCTTTTTTTCTAAGATCTCAGATATGAAATTGTTCCTAATCATAACTATGGGCGTCGAATATATTCCGAAGTTTATTTTCATGAGTGAAAACTAATTTGGAAAATTGGATATAATGGTTGAACGATATTAAATGAGGGCGTGTCGATTATTTTTCTCGGTAATTCGTTACATTAGGAAGTTTTTTGATTTTTTTTTTATCGAAAATATTAGGCTGTTAAAAAAACCATTTGCGATCGTATGGTAAAAAATATGCATTTATGTATCAGAATCCGATTGTAGGTCCTGGGAGTTGGGAATTCGCTGATTACGCATCGCAACTTCGAATTCCGTTGGGGATAATTTATTTGCGAGAGTATTGCTATACTCGTCGTTGCGAGGTGATTAATTAACGTCGTCTCTGGCCCTTCTTCAATTATAGATTGCGTTCATTGGACCATGCTTTTTTCTCGACTACGTATGCGTATTATTACTCTACGTTTTCTGATATCTTGAGCTTCTTTAAACCTGTTTCTTCAAATTATGACTAAATGTAACTGCATAACTGCAATTTTGTAGTTCACACAGATTTTAAAACTTTTTTTTTTCATGTCATAATGCATTTTACTGGGACATATGAACCAATGTGACGTCATCACGCTTTTGTATAAACTAATATGACGCCACAGAGGGTCCCCGCTCTGTAAATTCAAAATATGGCATCGTAATATAGCGTCACAACCTTTCAACCGAATGTGGCCAATTCGCAATTGTCTTCTGTGGCATCATAGTGAGTCTCTATGACCAGCGCCTCTAATTTTTATATTATTAACGATAAGGAAATTTGTGTGAGGGAAAAATTTACTTTCGAAATTTGACAAGGGCTAAACGAGAGAATAACGATTAAGAACCCCTGGTATATAGGTATATTGGGTGCTCCTGAAGTATGCGCACCAAGATGTCTCATAACCTGAACCTTAACCTGGTACACATGCTATGTTCAGGTTGTGCGCCATCTTGGTGCGCATACTTCAGGAATTCCGTATATTGTAACTTATAAGTCATGATTGCAACAGCAATATATATACAAAGAAAAAATCGTTCATGGAAAGTATAAAACGTTTGTACCAAGCATTGTTCGGATTGAAACGCCGTGCAAATCATAATATCCTGACTTCCTAAACTTTAAGTCATATTTTTGCTTTCTGCTAGACTGCTACCAACATCACGTCCGCAACGCCCAAAATTATTGGAAGTTCCCAATTATAATTGAAATTGTGCGAAAGCCGCAACCAAAATAAACAAATTTCATCCATTTTTTGCCAAATTATAATCATTTTCTCTAATGTCATTATAATGATGTATATTCCGCCAATTATATTTCAATTGTTTCCATTTTTACGAAAACATTTTTATACAAGTTGCTTGAACACGAGGAAACAAATTCTAATAAAAATCAACGAGCATTCATAGAAGTACAACATTGAGCTATATTTAGGGTGATTTTATATGTGTTAGGCGGGGGAGAGAATTTTGCTGAATTTTAGCAAAGTTTGAAATAGCAAGACATGAAATTCACAAATTTAAAAGAAGTAAGGTTTTCAATTGCGTCGTCAACGTAGATACAGTGTGTAAAAAAAATGCACTAGATTTTATAGTAATAACAATTGTGAGTTTAAATAAATTTTATTGTATGATAAATGAGAACTACTTTTGGACACATAGCATATTCGGTGATTCCGTAGAGTTTACTCTGTGATACTTTACTATTATAAATCGCACCATGCTTTATCCAGAGTAGTTCTTAAATTTCTGTCATGTCATGGACCAAAACTTTAGAGTCGGGGAGATTTACACCCGACTCCAAAAACGGACTTCGGCTCCGAGTTGACGAAGTTTTTACTTAGACTCCGACATCTCCGTTTAAATTTTTTAAACTGATCAGAGATGACAGATAAAGTGCAATTAAGCTGTATGTTTTTATGTGCTGATACGCAGCGCGAAAAAAGTTATCGAACTCTAATGTAGATAACAGACGCAGTGGGATAAGTGAGGATTTTCAAATTAGAAATTCTCAGTATTCGTTATGTGTTTACGTTAAAAATAGTGATCGATATCTATTGTGGGACTGTTTTATTATATGAAGCTTATTCTGTCATAAAGTCCTTGTCGTGGGCCAGATGGCGTCTTTGACCTGTCTTCGTTAACGATTAATTTCTGATGGTAAAGCATTTTTTCGAGGGAGTATTTCTAGTAACAAAAAGATAAGCACTAGATAAAATTGGCAAATTTACTCTTAGAAGCGTGTTATCAAGTACAGTATTATCATAAAGTCTATGTCACGAGCCACGGAGCCAGATGGCGTCTCGGACGTGTCTTCGTTTACGATTAAAAGTTCGAAAAGTAGAGAATTACGGATCATTTGCACCCCGCCACTAATGCAAAAATCTGAGATTGAGAACAACGCCCCCGCCACGTTTTAAATGGTGACCGTACAATTGAACCCACATACTTTTGAACCCATGTTTATATCCGCGGGTTCAATCTGTATGCGGGTGCTAAAACCCATGGGTTAGGGTTAGTATGGGTTCAAATATCCGCAAAACAAAAATAATTCCATAGGTGCAATAGTATGCAGGAGCAATTGTCGTGGGTTCAAATGTAATGGAACCGCTTTAAATAACAAATTAGTAATTATCTAGTTCAGATTAAAGCGATTAATGATTTGAAAATTTGAATTTCCAGGGCAAACTTGATTCGTATACCCAATTGGATAATTACTAATTTTCTTCTTGGCGGGGCTTTGTACAAAAGATCCAGCATAACTTTGAGGGAGTATTTCTAGCAGCAAAAAGATAAGCACAAGTACTGTACTATCATAAAGCCCATGTCATGACTCATGACTCAGATAGCGTCTCACCCAGATTTCTGAAGGTGAAGCATTTTCTCCGAAGGGGGTGGTTTCCAGCAGTAAAAAGATAAGCACTAGATAAAAGTGGCAAAATTACTCCTAGAAACGCCCACTAACGTGGCATCAAGCATTTAAAATTTACTGAAAAGTAGGTGATCATTGTCGGTTTGGCGTTACAGCCAAACTCTGTTCCAGGCTAGACAGCAGGAATCAAGCGGATGCGCTTAATGCGGAAGCAGTTATTTAGCGAACAGCTGATTTAAAGCATAAGGCTTTTAAGTAAATTAAATTTGATATGTTCCGAGTTAGAAAACATTAGGCAAGTGATAAGGATTATTTTTAAAAGTCGATTTTAGTTGGGGTGTTCTATATTCAGTTATTTTTTAATTCATTTTTTATCAAATCCTTTCGTTTATTGACGTAATGACTGACCGATGAGAAACAACGTCTAAATAGTTTGGTTATAAAATTGTGGATATTGTTTCAAAATGGAACCTGTTTGAAGTGACGTTAGTTGCAACTGATGAACTCACAATCGACTGATTTATTTTGATGTTCGACAATGGCTATTTTTCGATTCAATAGGCAATATTTATAATAATATAGCCATATTCATATAAGAAATAAAATAAATGTTGTTAATATGACGAAGTAATATGAAATTTACAACTGTACAATTTACAACCCTGTATGTTGGCTCTTGTCGATGCCATGGGGTGAGGAGAAAATGCGCTGCGTGACTGCCAACTGTCTCCCATGGTTGATGGGAAGAGGCGGAAACAAGCTTTCCAGTGAGTGAAGTTTCTCGAAAGTTTGAACAAAAATATTTGACATTTTTTTGTGAGTGTCAGCTCAGGACCATCGAAAATAAAGAGTTAACCTTTTATTTCCACAACGCTAATTTTTTGATGTGTTCTCATTGATTCTGTTTAGGTTAGGCTTGATTTTAACCCTTTTCCGTAATGCATCGTGTTTTATTTTAAAAAACTAATTCTAACTTAACATATGAATATATCAGAAATCCAATAGTGGGGCAATATAGTACTTACATGGTTTCTATTATTACAGGGACAGTCAGAAATAGAATAACAGTTTTTGGGCCACCGCGAATATACCTATAAATAGCATTAATTAAACTTTAATTTTCAACTGTTAAGTAAGAAATCCCCAGGGACGTCGCGGCGACTTGAAAATTTATGATGTCATAGTGGGTGTTTCCTATTCCTTCCCAAGAGTCGTTGGCTTCCTTTGACGCGCTCTGTGAAGTATTTTCCTACGCGGTTATCAAATATATCATGTTTACCTCAGTTTTAGTACAAATTTTATAAAAATAAAGACTTTTTTATAATTCTCAACTAACTTATGACGTTTTATTGGTAGGCACCGTTTGATGTTGGCACATGTGCTGGTAAAGAACAATATAGTGGACAATTTTTGCTCGTCTAGGGGTTAGAATTACTGGTAAATGATATTAATTTAACTGAAAAATATTAACTTGTCGCCAAGAGACTGAAAAATATGGTCTACCCTTATCTTTGAAGGTAAAAGAAATTGTGAAAAAAAAGTTTGATGTGGTTTTTATATTACAAAGTTTAGCCGAGATAAAGTTCGGAAATTAATTTCTTGACAGATGGACAGCGACCATTCTGGTCCACTTCTCATTTTGTAGAAGCTTTCAACGCATTGCTCGGGATCGGCGGTTGGTTGCTCGAATTCTAAAATTATGTTTTCATGAAACATCACGTTGGTCCAACGAAAGAGGAGAGAGAGATATTTTGGACCTTCTGAAGTATGCGCACCAAGATGGCGCACAACCTGAACTCAGGTTGTGTACCAGGTTAGGGTTCAGGTTATGCGACATCTTGGTGCGCATACTTCAGGAGTACCTTTTTTATTATTACGATGATTGTTGTTTTATTTAAGTTGACAAAATAATATCGGTACTTTGTCAACTAAAATAAAACAACAGTCATCGTGATATTAAAAAAATAATAAGTATTAAATTAGTTTGGTATAGACAGGAGGGAGTGATACTACCAGGCGGTCATCAAAGTCAAATACAGGGGTGTGGACAGAGGGTGGTTTTGGGGGTCGTAGTACATGGTAAGATTGGTATATTATGGAAGGACTGGGAACTACTTTATTGTTCAGTACGTACAATTACGGTATTCCCGTAGTATGTGAACCAAGATTTCAGGTACAAATACTTGGCTAGTCCCCGAACTCGTAATAGAACTAAATAAGAAAAATTGGGATAAAATATGACCTAACCCTAACCCGGTACACATACTACGTTCCGGTGTCCGCCATCTTGGTTCACATACCTCGGGAGTATCCAATTTACTCAGAAGTAGTGACTTAGCGTAGAGCCATGTTTCAGATAACCAAACCCCGTTGGTCGCCTACTTGGTGATGTCTTTCCCCGAGTGAATACGTTGTATATATATGAATAAAGTGCGCGTTTTCCGAAAGTCTTGTTTGAATGTTATTGAATTGCAAGTTAATTTAATGCGCTTTTCTACAGCGCTGAAGGCTTATCAATTTATTACATGCACCATATTTTATCATAGAAACGACAAACAATTTCGTAAGCATTACTTATTACATGAAAATTACTTTAAATTTCACTGCTAATTTTTAAGTATCAGGCTATCAATCGCCAACATTATCGATTGTTCTTGAGTTTCTTCCGCCGTATGAGTCACTGTAATGAGAGGCTGGTATTCTCAGTTACATACAGAATAGAATATATTGGTCAAACAGCCGAGTTAATACAAAAACATCCCGGGCAACAGAACTAGTATGAAGCATAGCAGGGGTGTAACCAGAGGGGGGAGGTTGGAATGTAAAAAAAAAATTTATGTTTCATACATACGAAATTTCGTACTGTAAAACGCTTTTAGACCCCAAGACTCTTGAAGTTCCACGTTTTCCGTCTCCTTTCCTTTGAAAATTCAGGGCTACGCCTATGAAGCATAGCTCTTTTAGATAAATGAGGTGTTAGAGTGTATGTAAATGAGGCGGTCCTCTCGCATCGAACTGCGTGACATATAATTTAATATTGTGATTGATAATATCAAAATAGCGAATATAGGGGGCAGTTACGAATTAGTGGATACATTGAATGGATTTATTGTCATTTGTCACAATAATGACCAATAGAGCCAGTGGGTTATTTTGTACAGAAATTTCCTGCGCGACTAAACTAGTGAGATTGAGGGTAAGTGTATATACAAAAAAGACGGCAGTGGTTTGATTAGACTTGTGAAGAAAAAGATCGCAACTTTGGTTCTCGCAGATCTTGTCTTAGAATCCATTAGACCAGCGTAGCTTAGAATTTGGTATTGTGGACGCAGTTCGCTGGTAGCGGTTTGCTTGTAATATTACAAATCTTATGCTTTTAAAATACGTCAAATATATCACTGACATAATATTTTACCTTATTTAAGGAAGTATTCATTTCAACTTTTTTTAATTTAGGCATTTATACATTTTGCATATAGATATACACATTCCGTCCTCTGTGGATATACGTCAGCTGACTCTAAAACACCGAGAAGCCATATGTGTTAATGAGTGGCAGAGTACTAGCAGGGTATTCGTACAGGGACGAAGGGATTTGAGAGTATTTTAAGTTTGAGGAAAATCTTCAATTTAAGCTACGAAATCTGGGTATTTCTACACCAGGTGTATTTAATCCCTTTGTATGGATGTGCAAATAATCCTAGATATAATTTCAGGAAATTTCTTGTTAATGTTTTGCGGCGCACTCCAAATATCTTCCGACGTACAATTTGGGGAAAAGAAAAATTATATAGAGAAGCAAAAAGTAGTCAGATCCCATTGCTGCAATCCTAAGAATGGCTAAATTGAGTCAAAATTTTCTTGTCCTTATTTCAATTGGTTGAATGGCTTAGAGTTAATGATGAAGTAGAGCATACTCGCGTGAAAAGTTGAACGGAAATTATTTGTATACAAATTTCATATTTCCGCGAATTCAACCCGGTTTCAACTCTGCTTCCAGCTGGACGTATTATTTATAATTGTGTATATTATCAATGCGTGTTTTATGGGCGGCGCTTCGACAGGGTGCACAATATTTTTATTTTGAAAACGGTGCAGCGTGTGAAGACGAATCCTTAGTTAAAAGTTTTTTTGCTCCGCCTTGGCTGCCATACCCAGATACGCCACTAAAGTTCGCCATAGTTCTTTGGCTCTTGACAGTGAGTTCCATGCGAATGAGAAAACGTTATCAAAATTTCTAATCCCATCATTACCAGATAGATTTATTAATAGCCCAACTAAGCATGCCAGAAACTAGAAACTAAACCTGCCAATGCGATGATGACACCACATTAGAAAACGACGGTAGGCGTGAGGTTCGATGCAATTAATGACACTATAGTAAGAGGATAGCTCAGTTGTGCGATTTTACACAAAATTATGCCAATCAAGGTTATTACGCGGTTATTTTCACAGAGGTTTTCTACAGCGTTGCTCTGAACATGGCTCTGGCAAAGCAGACGCTAATATTATATGAAGTTAGTATGTAGTATGTTTTGTACGTACTAGAATACTCACAGTGTTTCATATTTTTTTACTTTAAGTTAGCTCAGACTGGATGGATTTTTTCACCGAGATTTTACCGAGCCTCGAATATTATTAAGGTAAACTTATCTCCTCAAATTTCCAAGGTAAACTTATCTCCTCAATTGTGTTCACACCATGTGTAATATGTATTTTCGATATATTCGGATCTTATTTCTTAATAAAGCCTAGACCAGTGGTGTGCAACAGGCGGGCCACAAACCGGCCCGCCAAGCCATTCAGTGTGGCCCATTTTTCATCAAGGGTAAAATCCTAACCCGACAGTTTGTTTGAAAAAGCACGCGCACGTGAGCAAATACTTATACATGTTTTGCTTTTGTCTGTGCGTTTAATCTTTCGCCGTTTTGCCCGGCGGCCATTATTACTGTGACGCTAAGCGATAGCCTTTTCATTGTAAGATTTTTTTATTCGTTGTGTACATGAAAAAACTAATTTTTTTGTGTAGCACAGCTAGATGTAAGGAGTTGGTTTTATGGCCCGCCGACAAAAATATTGCACACCCCTCATCTAGACCTGAGATTTAGAAGTGGGCGTGGTCGTTATTTTCTGTTTTTCAAAATCAGAATGATGTAAGTAAAAATGTAATCGAAAGCTAACGTACTAAAATCGCACACAGGAATACAACTTACCTCAAAATTTCGCGGTCAGTAAAGATAGGACTGGCATTTCGGGATTAAATTTGAAATTTTGGGATTGGTTACTTGTTTCCCGGTATTTTTTGGGAGTAGAAATATTTGAAGCTGACACATTTATTTCATGTTATATTGCCGGGTACAGAATGTCTGTTGTGAATATTTCGACGGAAAAAAGAAATGACTCAAACTTTCGTGATATTTGACACCGCTTTTCCCTTAAGAGGCACTATCTTAACGAAAATGGTTAAACGGAATGCGTTTTTTAGTAATTTTGTCAGCTTTACACTCAATTTGGATTTCTAGAGAGTGCATTTCCTTCCGAATTTTGATTTGGATATTGTCTCCTGATACCTTTTATTAGTTTCAGGCTTTCGTCGCGCAATAAATGCCCAAATTATCATTAAGATATTGATCTCTGTAAGAGTCTATATGAACATGACTTTATTATTATATTATTCATATTGGGTCCTAGGCAGTGCCAAATAATCTTAGTGGCATATGGCCAAGTCATTCTTTTATTGAAATAACCGATAGTAACCTCTGTTCATGCATCTCGCGCCACCCGCGTGTCTCAGGGGTTATTCGCGGTCACACACGTGGTCCGGAACCGGCGTTTTTTGTCTTTATCGAGGTTACTCTGGGTTACCCACGCACAACGTGCCTTCTGCTACATCGTTTCCGAATCAGAAATGACGCAGCAGTGTTCCCTTACGTCATTTTTTTAATAATAACAAATCAATGGGAACAGTATTACTCGCGTTAAATAAATGCTTCCAAGGTGCTGTGAATGATTAAAATAACAAATTCGTGCGGGCTCAAGGCGTTTTCATGTCTTCACTTTGAACAAGCCTCTGCATAGGCATTTACTGTTACGTAAGGGGTAAATATTTTAGAAGAATATGAATCTTTACGCCGTGGGAAAAGTGGCCGCGATATCAAAGTATTTTTAAGGAGATGAAAATCCTCACAAGGATACTCGTGCGCAAACGTAAGGATACTATTTTTTAATGACAGGAAAATTTACATCATGTGCAAGGTCGCCGGCATATCGAAGTATTTTTTAAAAATTGCTCAAAGTAAAGTTACGCTCACTCATTCAGAAATTAAGGAGATTGACCTCTGTGCAAAGTAACAGTCCATGAATTACGGAGACTCAATAAAATCATTGTGTAGAACTGCTCGTTAGTAAATTAAGAAGATTGGTCTCTTAGCAAGGTTATGGTCAACCGCTAGAATGTTAAGAGCTATTGAGACTATCAGAAATTGCTCGTTACTGAATTTATAGCGTAATTTGTTCCGATAATTACCTAAAAGTTGACCGACTTTGATTACTAGAATGAAATAAGTGCGGGATTGTAACATCGCATTAAAACCGATTTTTTGTGTTTTTATTTTGATCATAAAAATTATGTTTGCTTTACCGGAGGCTAGTTAGGAGTACACTTGGTAACTTGAAAATTACAAAAATAATTTAATGGATGAGCGTGATTATGAGCGATTTTTAGTAGGGATGAGATGACAAGTAATTTTGGCTGATTCTGTGAAATGTAACAGACAAAATTGAATACCAATAACATTCAAAGAGGTGGCCCCGTTTCGTTGTGCATTTTACAAACTATGATTTAGGGTTTTGTTTTAAATATTTTTCCTCGTTTTGCGGCCGAAAGGTATTATTGAGCCACGTAAAAGTAATAGTCGCTTGACCAAGAGTCTTTAGGTGTGAACTTGGGAATATAGAAATTACAAACAAAAATTTATGGGTGTGATTCTGAGCAAATTTTAGCAGTGATTTATTTTTCGGATTCTTCTCGGAAAGGGAGGGGGATAAAGATATGGCTTGACTGATTGCTAATCTGCCCAAGTCTGGTAACAGATATGCGGTTTCGTATACTTCATAGAGACCTCCTGAAGTATGCGCACCAAGATGGCGCACAACCTGAACTCAGGTTGTGTACCAGGTTAAGGGTTCAAGTTGTGCGACATCTTGGTGCACATACTTCAGGAGTACCCTTCATAGGTTATCGGTTTTATATACTTCATACTCCTGGATGGTAATTTGAACATACTGCAATCTTTGCCGAATTTTTTCTATTCTTTTTGAACGATTTTTAATTTTGTAAAAGGCTTTAGAAAGTGGTAATTATTCAAATTCATCTAAAAAGCAAATTTAACCAGTTCGACGGAGAGGTTCATGCATGCATAATTTAAAACCAGAACATCACGCCACTTTTAGCCTACTAGCTGACTCATTATGCACTTCCGCGCAACCTCAATGTCGAAGATGAACCATACTTGATACGCACTTAATTAACCGCTTAGCCTTATAATATATATTCACCCGTGTTTATTTAAATTAAAACTGTAATTTCCGTTCGTATTGTTATGTCACGAGCATGTGCTTTTGGTGTTTATTATTTCACAATAGCCCAATCCTGGCATTTTGAATTTACAAATATAATCTGTCAGTGATAACTTAGTTAGAATATTCCAAGGTAAAATACGCAGTGATCAGAGTCAAATATTTTTCTATTCGAATTCGTCGCGATTAAATAACTCCATAATATGACAGTGTTTGTTGTGGTCAGAGTCAAATATTTTTATCTGATTTCGAAATGTATAATATGTATAATAACTGGCAACACCAGAACGGAGTTTCGAACGAAACGTCCTGGTAGTCTTCGACTATATGTCAGCCGTGGGTGACTTTAAGAATCCCATTTAATAAATGAGCGGAAATTTCTTTACCGCTTCCCCGCATAAGGCATTTTTGAGTCATTCACAGTACTAAGAAGCAGTTGCCGTAGAGAAGGCAAAACATTACAATATTTATTAGTTCATTTTTTGAGAAAGAGAGGGCATAGCAATCACTCAAAAGCAAAAAAGACTCATCTCTGAGCGAATATGTGGCCTACTACTAAAATACAGTGAGTCATTGGAGTGAATTTGCCTGCTGGCGAATGTCAGTCAAGTGAGTCTAGTAAAAGATAAATTTATAGATTGGACTTTTAGACAGACCGACATTCGGCTACTTCTTCCTATGTGGGCCCCGCGCTAATTTGTGTGATATACTGTTTTTTTTCAACTAGTTTTTTGCGCTTATAATATTTTAACTGTGGCATAAGGTTTTCGTACGTAAAGTAATAAATTGACAGAGTAGGCACCGCACATTTTGTTCCAGAAAGGGCCACCCCTGCTTTTGACAGGTCAACTCCGATGCAAGTTACCGAATTATTATTTATTTCTGTATAATATTATATATTTCATGAATTTATTTGATAGAAATTATTTCTTGTTATTTACAGATTTTACGACAAAATTATTTGGGAGTTAAATTCGGCCTCGCTTGATTGGTTACCAAAATTCACTGTGACGTAACAATATTAGTTCTTTCTCACGCCGACTTGGAATCTTGCTACTCGTGTGAAGCAAATTTGAATCAATTTTCTGATTTTAAAAAAGATTTTCATTCAGTCTTCTAGAAAAATGGACCTTATGCGAAATTGCATTTTTCTAGCTCTGATTTCGATGTTGATGATTTACAGCGTGGATGGCCAAGGTAACTATTTTTTTATAATCTGAATTTGTACCGGTAGAGATCCCACTTGTTCAGGCCAGACAATAAACTGATAATCACTGATTTCACGACCTTTGGTGAAGTTGGAATAAGTTATAAAGTTGTGCAATAGCCTATCTTATTCTTGTGGATCAAAAAATTGGGGACTAGCGAAGTAAACGCCGTAACTCCTTAAAATAACGCCAAACAAAAATTTGATCTGAAATTTTTATGTTATTTTAAAAAAAGGTTAGTCTGGCACGGAATGAAATTCTTCACAGACACGTTTAGTTGAAATAAAATTCACCTAATGTTCAACTAAGCTGGTATATCTCATACCAAATAGAGTAGAGCGTTCCTTGCGAGGCGGATTTTTATTTAAAAAAAAATTAAGCTATATTTTTACATCACAATTCTGTTCGGTGTTATTTAAGTAATTGCGGCGTGTACTTCGTTAAAACCCGAAAATGCTGGCGATCTGAGTTTGATTATAATCAATAAATATTTGTTCATACTTGTGGTACCGGTACTCACGTTGCTTTTGGCTGGAGTGTTCGTTTTGGCGAGGCCTAACATGGAAAGGAAACATAAAATAACAGCAACTTCACGTGAAAATTGGGATCAGATTATTTCTACCAGTTTCGCTTCGCTGATTTCCTATAGTTTTGAAAGAATCGTTTCGTCCTGTCCACCCAATTTATTGCAACACCCTCGGTGGGGTACTGGGTATGGCAATATTAACTTAGCTCAAATACTTTTTGAACAGATAATGGAGTTTAGAAGAGAGATAACTATACTTATTTAATATCCTCGCATATATAAGCTGTGTTTGAACTCAAAGAAATATTTCCAAATCAAGGGGTCGGCTTATCGCTTATACCTCTAATTTCACTAAAGTTCGACAGTGATATTGATGGTGAATTTGAATGGTAATCATTTTTGTTAATTTTCTTTTGCAACTATTTGATGTGATAAGTAGTTTCATTTATGTACAAACTATCTTATCATCTTCCCCAGACCTCATACCGTGTTCTTTTAAGAGTATTTAGTTTTCATCGAACTAACGACACTGATTTTTATTGCACAGTTTACAGATGCTCCAAGAGCGACGAGAAGTGCGTTTTTCCCTTTGAAGAAGACGGAGAAACGTATAATGAATGCAAAGGTGGATGGGGCGGCCATTGGTGCCATACAGACGGGTCGCATGGATGGGCCTACTGTGATATCTGTCCAGGTCAGCAAAGCATACTATAATGCGGTACTATAGCGCAAGGTTTTCCACACCATAACGTAGGATTCATTAGGTAAAACTTTTTCGAACGATCCTAATTTTGTATAAAAATATTTTTTTGTAAAATCTCGCAACCCAAGGATATGCTTAAATATTGAACAACACGTAGTGCTTCTATGGACGCAAAATTAAAATACTAGTATAAAAGAAACTACCGTATCATTTTCACATAACAGTTATTCCCTTATTATTTATTTCATCATTTCAACATTATTATTACTTATCGATTTTATTCGGTAAGTATGTTGATAGGTATTCGTCTGTATGTCTGTTTGTCTGTTAGATGCACGCGATATCTCACGAAAGCGAGATTGAATCTGCTCCAGATTTTGCATGTGCATTCATCTTATCTCGGACCAGAAGCCTATTTTGGGCGAATTATGTCGTATAATTAGCGAATTATTAATTAATTAGTGATGAGACACAAGGTGTCACTATGGAGTAAGAGCGCTGTTTTGGGGGATCCCCTAACTTTAGATCGATAAGTCTTCGGTCTCTGACCGATATTCTCGTATAATCATCATCAGCGATTTCTTGAAATCGACTTTTTTGAACAAAATAGATGGTTTTAGTTTTTACGCTGTGATACTTCCAATATATACAATTACTTATGAGCAACACTTCAATACCAAATACAAAAAACATACACGTAAAAACAATGAATTCACTATGAAACGGGTTTTTGTCTAAAGGCGATGAAAAAGAATTTTCATGCGACCCAATTTTGTAACGCTTGGGGAACACTGATTTATACCGCACTAAAGAGAGTTTATTTCATTTCGTCAAACCAAGAAAACAACATATACTTACATATATAAATATCAAATAAACAGATCTTTATGGTACATGACTGAGAGGCAATGGTACGATCTTTAGGGGTCATCCGAGTCAGTTGCCAGTTTGCAGACAGTGTTTGGCATGTTCGTATTGTAATCGAGGACATATTTTTAAACTTCCAATGGTGGCGATTAAATTTTAAATTTCTGACCGAAATTTGAAAAATCATAAAGTTTACTAAACATTTTCGACAGACAATTAAAGAAGGCGTGTATAAACTAAAGTTATTGTTTTCGAAATGTGGTTTCACGGAATTCGGAGCTGGCATGATATAATCCCTTACTAACATATCAAAAAATTTTTTTATTCTTATTTTAGAAGATTTAACTTCGACCACCACAACGACTAGTACAACTACTGCGAGCACAACCAAGTCCCCTACCACCACACCAACCACGGTTAGCACCACCACAACCAAGGCCTCAACCACCACATCGACTACGATCAGCACCACTACAACGGTACCCTCCACAACCACTACTATACCAAGTACTACAACTACTATATCGTCTACTTCTACTACCTCTACTTCGGCCTCAACACAAACTGATGCCCTAAAATTGGCCGGTGGACTGGAATCGATCTCAGAGGGAGACCAAAGCACGGAATCGCCGGAAATTGAAGGTATGCATGTGTGATTACATTCTCGTGGATATTTCACATGCGCTTCATTCGCTCTGTAGAAGCATCCAATGAGGCGCTCCGTAAGTATGTGTACCGAGATGACGCACAACCTGAATCCTAACCTGGTACAGGTACTATGTTCAGGTTGTGCGCCATCTTGGTACATATACTTCGGGGTCGCCGCCAATGGCACTTGCAGAGCTACTACTTTCGAAATACGGCCAAAATCTTTCCTGGTTTTCTCTGTACACCCTACTGTTTATTTCACCCTGTCAAACGAAGATTGTAACCTCTGATCTGGACGCCGACGTAGCTACATTCAACACTTTATCTATCCGCTGATACGAACTACTCCTTTCTCCGGAATCTTACCAGTCGGGCATTGTCACTGTAGGGGTGGGCAGACCGAATATTTTTTTCGAATCGAAAATTTAAATATTTTTAACGAATACCGAATATTTTTATAGAAAGAAAAGGGGTCCAGGACGTCGAAGGTCGTCTCTCCCTTTGGGAGATGTCAATTTAATAGGAACATTAAAAAGTCGGCAATAAAGCGTTTTTTTACTGGTTAATTTCATCGAATAGCGAATTGAAACGATACGTTTGTTGCAAAAAAAAGCAAATAACACCATAACGCAAAGACAACGGTTTTTCAAATTTGTCGTTTCTATCTGTCTGCGAGAGCCGTGGGTGAATTCTCGCGCAATTCATGATTAACTTAGAGGTGCGCGTGTTCCGTATCCAAGCAAAGCGGCGCAGGTCACGTGGTACCAGATATTCGAATGATTTAATAGTCGATTCGCTATTCGTTATTCGAATACTTTGCCGAGCCCTAGTTGCCAGATCAATTTATTACGCCCCGAAATAGTTCGGTTCAAGGCCCTTACAAGATGACGCGACCATGACTATTTTGCTGAAACAGAAACACAAGAGACTGACTTAACTATGAAGTGAACAAAATTAAATTTTATAAACAAATTCGCGGGCGACCATTGAGACGCAGTGACTTTATTAAATATTTAAAATTCGAATCATGCTCAAATATATGGATACAAGGGCTGAATAGACTAATACGGACATCGCAAAGCATAATTTGTTCCAAACGTTGATTGAATATTACCGAATGTCATATTATAAATTAGAAGGGAAAAAAACGAGCAAATTAGGGTGAAATATCTGGCCCGTATGATTAAGTAACAGCCCTTTAACGACTCCCTTCTATCTCTGTTGAAATTAAGTTCATCGTATTTCGTAGGCCCCGTGGCAGGGATGGCGAACCTTGTTTATTGAATGAATCGAATTAAAATTTCATTGTGGATAACACGACTGTGGGTGATCGATGCGCGCCAATGAGAAACCCGTTGTCGCATTTTTCCCGCCAGTTTTATCATACTTGGTTCGTGTTATATAATATCGAGCTTTGCACATGCCGCAGTTAAATAGTTACCTGGATGAATTCTCGTCTTCGACTTTATGGAACTATGTGCAAAAAAACGGATTTGCATGGCTGGAAATAAGCGGATTCGATAAATCCGAGTAATACCTAATAGGTCAAGGGCGCGAGTTGAATCAACCGAGTACATGACGTCATATTTCAAACACAAAAGACACTTTTCCAGTCAATTTGCAACACCGCGCGCTCGTCAACGTATGCATTAAAAACGCAGACGTAGGGTCGTAGATAGTTAAAAAGTATTTTAGGACACGCGTTGATATTTCTTATGTCTTTAATTAATCCTAATACATTGACGAGTCTTTCCATGGTTCACTTTAAATACCTACTTCTGTTAATTTTGTGCGCCTGTATCTCCGGTGGTATGCGAGATTTTCAGTAACTAACAAAGAGTCTTATAAATGAATTTAATATATTCACACTCCCATAAAGGTACTTTATCAACTGAAATATTTTGCTATTTTAGTTTTAAGGTGTGTTCTGAATTTTCGCTTGACTTAACTGTACTATTAAAGTGTTGGTGGTTCGTGGATGTTACTTATCGATTTTAATCGGTAAGTATGTTGATAGGTATTTGTCTGTCTGTTTGTTTGTCTGTTAGATGCACGCGATATCTCACGAAAGCGAGATCGAATCTGCTCCAGATTCTGCATGTGCATTCATCATATGTCGGACCAGAGCCATTTGGATGAATTATGTCGTATAATTAGCGAGTTATTAATTAATTAGTGATGGGACACAAGGTGTCACTATGGAGTAAGAGCGCTGTTTTGGGGGATCCCCTAACTTTCGATCGATAAGTCTTCGGTTTTTGACCGATATTCTCGTTTCTATATTATGTCCGGGAAAGACCGGAATTTTAACGTTTCGGCATCGACTACCTAACTTATGGATCTTTTGTACAAAGCATCGCCACTAATACAAAAATGTGAGATTTGAAAAAAACGTCTAACCCTGGATAATTACTCATTTCTTATCGATCTTTATCGATAAGTATTTCGATAGGTATTTGTCTGTTTGTCTTTTAGATGCACGCGATATCTCACGAAAACAAGGTTGAATCTGCTTCAAATTTTACATGTACATTCATCATATTTCGACTTTGGATGAATTATGTCGTATAATTAGCGAGTTATTAATTAAAGAGTGATGGGACACACGGTGTCCCTAACTTTCGATCGATAAGTCTTTGGTCTCCGACCCATATTCTCGTTTTTCATTTCAAGCGGTGACGGGTGTTTTTTTGGCGGGGGGCTTTGTACAACAGATCACAATTTAGCAGCCGAGATTTTAACCTGAGACGTAAATACACTTAAATCTAAAATTTCTATCTTGTCACCAAGACCACTCAATGACGAATTTTTATCATATTTTCAGATGGAAATGTCGCAGCTACAGAGCAGGAATTACCCGTCGACGATGACGACAGTACGACGCAAGGCTCAGCTGAGAATGACAAGAGTTCGACTACTGAGGAAATAGCAGAAGACAAAGTCATCAATGATGAATCGCTGGTAATTTGTTTTCAATTGAGGCTTAAACTTGTTCGCTCTGAACAAGGCTCTGGCCCAACAGCTGGTGATGTTTATGGGGTTTACTATGAGTTGCAGTTAGGCATAACTTAGTTTAGAAGTGTAGAAATCCTCTGTTTCATAATGTGCACTTCGACAAATAAAACCGTCAATACTAACTACCGTACCTAATTAGCTTATCCCGAATAATATAGGACAGGGTTTACATATTTATCCTGGGGGGAGAGGAAATCCGATAATATGGCTTAATCATATGGCGAACCACGGCCTCTCGTCCAGTTACCAGTCTATGTAGGATAGATGAGTTAGCCAGTTACCTGTTTTCAGATGCATGGAATATGAAGTGGGGTTCATGGTGTGTTCTGAGTTAGGAAGATATAAAACCGTAGGCAAATGGTTAGAGTAAGCATATGAAGTGGAATTCATGGTATGTTCTGGGTTAGGAAGATATAAAATCGTAGGCAAATGGTTAGAGTAAGCATATGAAGTGGAATTCATGGTATGTTCTGGGTTAGGAAGATATAAAATCGTAGGCAAATGGTTAGAGTAAGCATATGAAGTGGAATTCATGGTATGTTCTGGGTTAGGAAGATATAAAACCGTAGGCAAATGGTTAGAGTAAGCATATGAAGTGGAATTCATGGTATGTTCTGGGTTAGGAAGATATAAAACCGTAGGCAAATGGTTAGAGTAAGCATATGAAGTGGGATTCATGGTATGTTCTGGGTTGGGATAGATATAAAACCGTAGGCAAATGGTTAGAGTAATCATATGCAGTGGAATTCATGGTATGTTCTGGGTTAGGAAGATATAAAACCGTAGGCAAATGGTTAGAGTAAGCATATGAAGTGGAATTCATGGTATGTTCTGGGTTAGGAAGATATAAAACCGTAGGCAAATGGTTAGAGTAAGCATATGAAGTGGAATTCATGGTATGTTCTGGGTTAGGATAGATATAAAACTTTAAGCAAATGGTTAGAGTAAGCATATGAAGTGGGTGGTATGATATTTAGATGGATATACAACTTCAGGCAACAACAGTGCAGGAATTACTAACTTATGATGAAGACAGTTCGACACAAGGTTATGTTGAGAGTTCAACTACTGGGCAGATAGAAGAACGCAAAGTTATCGGGGACATATTAGAGGTTAGTTTGTTTCTCGTCACATTTTCGCCATTAACAAGGCTTAAAAAGGCAAGCAGTCGGAGTAGCTTTCAAATATTTCATTTCAAAATTTTCATTCGCGACGGTGTGGCTCAACGGGCGAAGCTTTAGGAACATGCTCGCCACCGCACCTCTAATTACTCTGTGTGGGTTCGCAGGTTCAAATCTCATGCAGGGATGGTTATGTGCAAGAAGATTGCAGGACTCCCTGCAGTCGTTGGGTGGTTCACGTAACCGCTGGTTGGTTACGGCTTCTTCCACTACCAAGTCCATGCTTCCAAAAACAAACAATATATAATTAATCCCATACCCAACTTGGAATGGTAATCGGACAAGAGGCCGTGGTTCGCTATATGGATAGGCCGTCTTATCGGCTATCCTCTCCCCCGGGATAAATATGTAAATCCTATGTAGGATAGATGAGTTAGCCAGTTACCTGTTTTCAGATGCCGAGGTATATGAAGTGGGGTTCATGGTATGTTCTGGGTTAGAATAAATATAAAACTTTGGGCAAATGGTTAGAGTAAGCATATGAAGTGGAATTCATGGTATGTTCTGGGTTAGAATAAATATAAAACTTTGGGCAAATGGTTAGAGTAAGCATATGAAGTGGAATTCATGGTATGTTCTGGGTTAGGATAGATATAAAACCGTAGGCAAATGGTTGGAGTAAGCATATGAAGTGGGGTTCATTGTATGTTCTGGGTTAGGATAGATATAAAACTTTAAGCAAATGGTTAGAGTAAGCATATGAAGTGGGTGGTATGATATTTAGATGGATATACAACTTCAGACAACAACAGTGCAGGAATTACTAACTTATGATGAAGACAGTTCGACACAAGGATATGTTGAGAGTTCAACTACTGGGCAGATAGAAGAACGTAAAGTTATCGGGGACATATTAGTGGTTAGTTTGTTTCTTGTCACATTTTCGCCATTAACAAGTCTCCGTGCAAGCAGTCGGAGTAGCTTCCAAATATTTCATTTTAATTTTTTTTCAACTTTATTATGTTTAACATTGACTATTAAAATTCATGGAACGCCGGTATTTCTCACAAAGGGTTTTGTGAGACTCGGGAAGCAGTGTGCTCTCAAATTTTTCATTTTGGAGGCTGGTAGATATTTTGCTATTAGGCAACCCATGAAACTATTTTATCTCTAATAAAATAAATATTTATGTATTTTACTGACCATCTAAACTGGTATATATACCGATTTCTGATTTTCAAATACATTTATATTTAGCTCTCAGTAGAGATCACGCAAGACTAACTCCTCCTGTCTTTGCGTTAGTGGAGACGTATGCTTATAATGCAAGGATGCTGTAGCAGGAATAAAATACCATAATATGCAATGCAAGAGTCCTACTGCACACTAACACAATTATATTTCTGTAATGTTTCGTCTGACCAAAATCAGACTTCCTCAGACAAGCACTTTACAACAAATCTTAGTGATTGTCACAAACTGCTTGGCTGAGGAAGTCTGATTTTGGTTAGACGAGATGTTACAGAAATACATTTGTGTTAGTGTGCAGTAGGACTCTTGATTTATATTTTAGTTGGAAATTGAAGTGTAGTGACACACTGCAAAATTAGTGAGGGAAATTCTATGGGGTGGTCCCACCCCCTACCCGTTACCTTTTGTTAATCACAACTTATCATAATCTTACAATTCTTTTTAATAGATTTCTGAAGATACAAAAACTGACGATGTCTCAACCACTACTGTTGTTACTAAAGGTACCTTTGTTACTTTTTATTACATTTCACCCTTTGCCTATTTCTTACAGTGACCAGTCCATGTTGAGTACGGTATGAGAGAGAGAGAGATTTTTCATATTTATCCCCGGTAGAGGAAAGCCGATAAGACGGCTTATCCATATGACGAACCACAGCCTCTCATCCGGTTACCATTCCAAGTCGGGTATGGGATTAGTTATATTGTTTGTTTTCGGAAGCATGGACTTGGTGGTGGAGGAAGCCGTAACCGACCAGCGGTTACGTGAACCACCCAACGGCGGCGAGGAGTCCAGCAATCCTCTCGCACATAACCATCTCTGCATGGGATTCGAACCTGCGAACCCACGCAGAGTAATTAGAGGTGCGGTGGCGAGCGTATTCCTAACGCTTAGCCCGTTGAGCCACACCGCCGCACGGTGTTAACACTTCGTTTTTTACCTTTTTACGTTCTAGATACCGCTGATTGTTACGTCATTACCACAGTTTAAGCATGTGATTATTCGTAACAATTCAATTATACCGGTATCTTAATTATACCTACCGTTACCGGTATTGGCTTTTTGTAATCGACTCCCTTAGTTTTGCTCAAAGATGAGTCTCTTTTACTTCTGAGTGTGACTGTGCAAATCTTAAAGAAAACTATTGACATTGAAAATTCTCGTTAGCGCTTTTTGATTTGTTTTTTCTGATTATTTTACAGCACCAGCGAAAGCCTGCACTTACCGCGGCAACACTTGCAAATTTCCGTTTGAATATGAAGGCGTAGTGTACAACGAATGTGTGGGTCACGTGATGAAGCGATTTGGCTGGTGTTATATTGATGATAAGCAAGAAGAATACGATGACTGCTACCCGTGCAAAGAAGGTAACGAATAATTTTATATACTTGGATACAGATGTGTTTATATCGAAAAGCGTATTTTACGGGCGATAAGGCACACTGTCAATTAATGGTAATCCCGAAGTATGTGAACCAAGATGGAGGACACCGGAACGTAGTATGTGTACCAGGTTAGGGATAGGCCATAATTTTATTCCAATTCACTTTATTATACCTAAATGTTATTTATTGCAACCTTCCTTTTGAATTCTTTATTCCTCAAATTAATTCATTCCTTCTCTCGATTCATAATATATTACCAAAAAGCTTTGGCAGTTTTTCAGTCACTTTTTCATAGCACATTACTGAAGTACTGATCAAAAACAAATTACTTCGAAATATAAACTACTGGTGAGTTCCAGTAAAATTCGCTGTGAATTTTTGCGATTTTTTAAGAATATAATATTGCAAAATGCAAGATACAATTTTCGGCAATATCATTATTTGGTACTCCGGTATTGTGTGTACCAGGTTAGAGTTAGGCCATAATGTTTTCCAATTTTCCCTATTTTAGTTGTATTACGAGTTCAGGGGCTGTCTGTGTTATTTTAAGTAAATATTACCCCCTGCACATGTGCTTCCGTCCCTTTACACAACTTGATGTAAAGTAGGCCAACAAAATTAGTTACCTCCATACACTTTTTGAACGCCATTATCCGCTAATCCGATAAAGATCAGTCAGTAGTTCATTTTATCACAAACCGAATGTAAACAAACGTGTATGGTATTTGATAAAGATCTGAAATTGAGTCACGACATAACCACATTTAATGCTTGTATGTATATCCGAAAGCAGTTCGATTTGATGTACAGAAACCACATGATAAATCTATGTCAGTATAGTTTGATATTGATCGCATCTTAACGACCGGTTCGCAGAATTTATTTCATTATTTAACGCTTTATTTCTCAATATACATAAAAAAAATAAATATGGGTAGTAAGATGACAGCTCACAAAAAAGATGAGGTTTTGACTAATTTATTATACTTACGTGTATATTCGAATGATGGGGTATTCTACTATTCTATCTTGCCATAATTTATTTTCAAGTTTATATACGACGCAATTTGGCGTCGCTCGTTCCGTACAACGCCATGTACAAGCAGCCACTGATATCTAACGAATAACTGTTAGAAGCTAATTTTGAAATAATTTAATTGAAGCACATTTATAATAGTAACGATCCAATTATATCGGTATCTAAATTATACGTACGGGTATATAAATTATACATCGGCCCCCTTGCGGGGCATGTGGGCACTCCACTCCTGGCCCGCGAATATCCTTCCGCTTTTAATTTTGGCCCCCTGGGTCAATCAACACTGGAAGTCTTCGCCAAATCTCAGCATTTCTATATAAGTGGCTGCTTCCTTTTTTAACAATGAAGGGGTGTAAAGCGCCTTATATTAAGAACTCTACCTTAGAAATTTCGTTGACGAGTGGGAAACCTTCATTCTAACTCTTGATTGTTTTCTAAATTTAGAAACTACTTCGACTTCAACTACTACGAAATCAACCTTAGCATCGACGTCTTCTGTTGCTGTGCCAAAAGGGAGGGCACCAGAGAGCAAAGAAGACGTGCCCACAACAGAAAACCAAATCACCACAACTACAGATTCAGAAGAACAGCCTCTGAGTTCCCCAGAAACAGAGAAATCCTCTACGAGTAAGGAAACAACAACGAAAAATGGAGTTCAGGGTGTGTCTGGTGAAGCAACGGCTGAAGCTGTAAGAGACGGTCAAGGTAGGGATTTTCTGCTATCAGTGTATGGATGGCTTAAAGCAGGGATGTTCGCCAGATAACTAGTTTAAACCGCGGGCCGCACCTTTATCTACACAGGCTTTCTGGTAGTTGCAGGCACCAAAATTTTGGTTGTTGATCTTGTGACATACGTTGTTCGCTTCTCACAAGCTAGCTATTAGGGCATTGTGAGGGATTAGAATTACTCGTAAGTACCAGATTAAACTCGCTAATCGCGGGTCGCGATTCTCCTCGGGCGCACGATTTTCCTTGTGGGCTGCAGGTTACACCACATCTCTGACTTAGAGCAGTGGTCCCAATCTTTTTTTATGCGGGCCAATTATTTGAAAAAATAAATTTTGCAAAACCTCGCGATCCAAGAATATGCTCAAATAGTAAACGGCATGTAGTGTTTTTATGGTCGCGTAATTAAACTAAAACAATCATTTTTACATGAACCATTATTTCCCGGTTTGCCATCAACGAGTTTTTGAAATCATGACGTGGCTCTAAGCAAAATAGATGAGGCCAAGTTTTTTACGCTGAGATACTTTCTTTCCAAATATACAATTACTATTGAACAAAACTTCAATACTGTTCATAAAATAAACAATAAAATTTACTATAAAGTAAAATCAATAAGACTTATGTTTACGATAAAACACAAGCGACCAAAGAAGATTTTCAGACAACCAACTTTTGGGTCGCGACCCATCGGTTGGGAAATCGGTTGGTTTCTGATACAATCCACCCTTCGCCTATTTTGGGACTCTTTGGTCCTCCCTCACTATGCAAAAAACTTTTTTTTCGTCATTTGTTCAATCTATCAAGGGAATTTTAGCTCTTGTCACGTGCAAATCCTATTCTGGCTTTTGCACAGTTTAAATATTAGTAATGTTTGCATAAATTTACAATAACACTAAATAAATATTAGTAAAACTACACCAATTAAAAAGGAATATTTCTGTAGTATTTCCCCGAAAAGAGCAAAATTTATTTTCCGAAATAATCGCCTCGTGCCTCCCAAGAGGGTCGATGGTCCATTTTTAAAAACCCCACATTATGCCATCGAGCCCACAAATTTTGAGATTTCATTTTTTAATTTTACTTTTTAGAAACAAGCGAACCGACTGAAGAAGATCTGTCGGGTCCTGGAACCGTCGCCATCATTGTAGTTGTCCTGAGTATACTAGCGTTACTAGTCATACTGGGCCTCATTGTGCTCTACGTCAGAAAATTGAGGTTAGTAAATGTGTGTTTTCGTACAATCTTTCAAAAATGGCTATAGATAAGCCACAGCCCTGGTATGTATGAGGATTTGGTGTTTGCTCTTAGACCAGGGGTGGGTAAGGTCTTTGGATCAGGGGCCAAAAATTTTGACCACCTAGACCAGGGGTTTCCAAACCCGCGGGCCAAATCCGGCTCGCGTAACGATTTAAAATGGCCCGCCGAGCTTGAGTGAAATAGTGTGCAAGTTAGTGCAACAGATTTTGTTTCACCTTTTCGCATTCTAGATAGCGCCAAGAGTTACGCCATTATCATACTTCAAGCACATGTTTTTATCGTAAGAATTCAATTAAAGCGTTATCTCAGTTATTCGTACCGGTATTATGATTGCATAGGGCAGTAATTTAGTTTAGCGCTTTCGGGCGCTACACTCTTCCAGCCCGCGAACATCCCTCCGATACAAATTTTGTCCCGCGGCCAATGAAGTTTGGGAACCCGTGACCTAGACTGTCGGGCCATGTAAAAAGTTACATTTCATGAACAATATTCGCATTGTTACAAAAGCAAAAGTGGAAAACAATAAGCCTCGTGTCAAAAC
The DNA here is from genome assembly GCF_013122585.1 of Styela clava. Classification (NCBI taxonomy): domain Eukaryota; kingdom Metazoa; phylum Chordata; class Ascidiacea; order Stolidobranchia; family Styelidae; genus Styela; species Styela clava. Next base: position 16,043,695 of record NW_024102830.1, on the reverse strand, counting down.
TAATTTAATCACAATCTCAACAAATTCCTTGAGCTATTTTTTTTTTATTAGCTGAAACATCAAAATTTGGTTTTAGTTTGGTTGTGGCAGCAGCAGGTGGGCCAGATTGAATTAACCAACGGGCCGTGGTTTGTCCATGCCAGTCCTAAACAGTCTTTGGAAAAGCTGTCATCCAACATTTAACAGTATTTTTTTTGATCATTCTGAACAATGCAGTAACTCCCATAAATGATCATGGGATAATTGGTATTGGTTATACTAGTTATCCAAGGTATAGATTACTCAATGGAATCATCATTTTCTACAATTTAAAGAATTATTCTTGGAGATATACAGGGTGTCCATAAAGTTCCTTTACAGTTTTAATTTTGTTTTGAAATTAGTTCTCAATATATCGTAACCAGGTTTGTTGTTTATTAATCAGTGATTGTTCATGTATTTTTACTCCATTTAATACATCTGTGAGGGCCAAAACAATATATGGTATGGATAAATTCTCCTTGCAATTTTGAAAATTTTAAGACTTCATGGAGTACTCTGTATATTCTGCATAAATACTCAATATAACTTCAAATACTAAGGAATAAATATATGAGTATTACTAACAAATATCTTCATTCTTACATCACAGAAGATCTAAGAATGCCGATGACACAGAGAAGAATGGAAACGTTGGCGAATCTGGTGAAGGATTATTGAGTCACAATAAGAACGGAAATCACAAGGTGAGACGTCACCATTAACCTTTTTGCCTATCACATGACCTATCACGCCTATTCTAAACTATCAGATTGGAGAAAAAAAAAAAAATTTTTGGTAAAATTTCACAATTGCATTCAAGTGATGCAATATTATCTTCTTTTCCAACTGTTAACTTTAACTGGTAACCGGACGAGAGTTCGCCGTACGCTGTCTTATCAGCATTCCTCTCCCACAGGATGCATATGAAAATCCTATTCTTAACTATCTTATGATACCGCAGCGAACACATGAGTATGACCTGTTCGTTTTCGGTCCGAGTTTTGACCTGATTTCCGTTTTTTTTATTTTCAGGCCGTGAACGACGGGAACAGTCAAGAAATGCAACCTTTGAAGAAACAGAATGGGGATTGTGATGTCATCAATGAGAAGATGAACGGGACGACGACAGTTATTGCTTAACGGAAGTTCGGAAAATTTGAACGAAAAACTTGGATGAGGGGGTTATTTATAAAACTGAAGCATATTTTATCAGTTTGAAGGATTTCCATGACATAATTGATGAGAAAAGGATTTTATGACAAAAAAAACATGCAAATTTAGGTAATTTTGGAGGTTGCAACATTCAAAAACACGGTACGCTGCTAAAAAAATTTAGCAATTATGCAGTCATTTTATGGTAATATTTGGTCTTTGTCAAAATTTGAAAAATTCTTCATGTTATTGTTGCATACTGAATATCTCCTTACAATATCAAAAATCAGAACTGAGCAATATTTTGACAAATTCAGGCTCAAATAAATTCTGATTTTTTTTTTAATATGTATGAACTCTAACGAATTTACTTCAATCTGAAAATCTTGCAATACAGATATTCATAGAATTTCTCTTACAAGATAAAAATATTTGGAATCTTTCATTATTCCAAATAAAACTCTAAGTGCTAAACGCAAAACTGATTTTACTTTTCCCTCAACAAGAAAATTTCAAGTTCTCGCTAGTTTCATCGCTTGATAAGGTTATTTCACAGGGTGTTTTCATTTCGTTGAGCATGTATTGTTGAACATAATGGGATTCGATATCTACCAATAATAATAACACGATTAATACTACCTTAATGATAACCGAGGGCCATGAGTGCTAAAAACCTCCACAAGAGGGCCAAGATCCATAAGAGGTTGGGAACCACTGTTTCAAAAGCTCATAAATTACCCACTTTTGTGTACTTATACCCAATTGTGGGGAGTTCAAACTCAACTTTTTTCACCTACAACACCAGAATAAATAAGTCATTTTAACCACTCCACGAGTAACTTAAATCAGGAGAAGTTTGGTTTTCACTTCTTTATTTCTGTATTATTTTGTAACTATCATTGTGATGCGTATAGAATTAATTGTATTATCATAGTGAATGTTTGCTTGATTATGATGTGTTTGAAACTTCCGGTACTAAATATGTTTTCAATGTTTGTTGATTTGAAGGAGCGATTATGATCTTTTATAAATTAGTGGAGTATATATGGCATCCGAATAGTCTCTCTCTACAAAGTAGGGTAATCAAATGGCTATTATGACCATATTTTGAACCCCAATCCTAACCTGCCGTCTATATGACTGCCCAATATCCCTCAATGTGGGAAGTTATTCAAATGATGATCGGGACCATATATCCATCCCTATTCATAACCTGCTGTCTCTATGGTGGCCCAGTCTGACTAATTTTCTGGCATCTCTTTTTCAGCCAGTACCATCCTGGTTCTGGTAAGTTTAGCTGGTCGGCTGTTATCACGTCTGGTTTTGCAAGACTGATTTGCTATACGATCAAGTCTTCTTATCGGGTTTTTTCCAATTCGTCTTTGTTTTTTGACGAAGTTTGCATTTTATTTTCTGCTCCGGGTGTTGTTTTTATTACGTCACACATCCTATTATGACTACACATAGACACTGTTAATTTAAATAAAAATAACTCGCATTTCATGTTTTTCTATATATTTTCATGTTCCGTGTGAAAACACAACCGACTTGGGAAAACTTTAAAATCACATAGTATTTGATAGGATTGTTTAATTGACGCGTAATACCGTGACATAATAATTAGTAAGCAAAATTAAATATTACGTCACATAAATAGTTGTGGACAAGACAACAACATTTTATGTATCAAGTTATTTATTGAATTTGTTTTCAATATATTTTATCTTTTCTATTACGTTGCTGCTTTTGAATCCTCTCACAATTTCTGCGTTATTCGAATAAGGCCCTTATGCTTCTGTTGCTTCATCTTGAAACCAGTTTCGAATTAGTAATAGACAATAGTTGTGATTCAGCTATTCAATATTTTTTCTAATTTTGATTCAAAATAATCTTCTTTTGTATATTTTCACCCAAATCTTGTTCCAAATTGTAGAAAAATTGTTGCTTGTGTTCTATTTTATTGCAAAAGTTCAAAAATGATGCAAATGTACAAATATACACAATTGGGTACTCCCTGAGTATGTGAACCATGATGGTGAACACCGGACGTAGTATGTGTACCTGGTTAGCCATAATTTCAGGTACAAATACTACAGGAATCACTTGTCTAGTCCCCGAACTCGCAATAGAACCAAAATAGGGGAAAATCGGAATAGAATTACGGCCTAACCCTAACCTGGTACACATACTTCGTTTCGATGTCCGCCATCTTGGTTCCCAACTTCTGGAGCGCCCACAAATGTTCCCTTTTTTTTGAAAAATTATGATTATGTTAAAATTATGTTATATTTATCTCTTTTATTGCAAAATTCTGCTGAAATTTATCAGAATACACAATTTTTGTTCAATGTTGAGCCAGTCCTCAAATCCAATTCATTATTCGCAAATTAAAAATAGCAGCGTCAAACATTTTACTGCAAACATGCCTCGCTTCGCTGCTGTGAAAATTATTTTTGTTTCGTTTTTTTATTTTGTTTATTATTATATTTTTTTTTGTGTTGTCTCTGAAACAGGCCTTGAAAAAGACTCATTATTGTCTCATAACAAGGCATTGAAACATCCTTATTATTGTCTCGTAACAAGGCCTTGAAAAAGACCTATTATTGTCTCATGACAAGGCATTGAACAAGCCTTATTATTATCTCATAACAAAGCATTAAACAAGCCTTAATTTTGTTATGAGCCAATCCTTCAACAAGCATTTTGTTTTGTCCAGATATTACCATAGTAGAGAGCAGAACCTGGGGCTTACAGACACTTCGTCCCATACTGACTCTTTCAACGACATTAAATCTATTTATGAGTATTAGTCATTGTTGTAAACTGCTTTCCTGTGGATAGGGATCGCACTCCTTTGAAATGTAAAAAAGCTGTTACGATCTACCTTGACAATTAAAAATTTCGGACCCCCCCCTCCCCCCACTTTCGAAAATTACAGACTATGATCCTCAAAAAATAAAACCCCATAACCGCACTGCTATAGATACCTTAAATCAGAATGGCGAGACAAGTTTACTAATTGTGACGTCACTTGTTTTACTACGAATTTGGCTATCCTCTGTCCCATTTTCCATTGATCGTCAGCTGATTGCCCAACTATATTTATATAATTTATTTATTTATCAAGTTTCTTTTTATCTCGGCCATGCGTGGGCGGTACATGCATATGTGTCTGCCATGTATGGCCGGGGATATTTTAATGATGATTTTACATTTCTGAACTGTTTGATTGTTCTTTAAATAAAAAGTATCAAAAGACAATTTTGTGTTCATTTTCTGTAAAAAAAACAGTAATATTAGTGGGAATTTTATAGTCAATGGTAAATAACCACGGATGTAAGGATGTATACATTGACAATTTTGTGCTCATTTAAATCCTGCGTTCACGGTAGAAGGAACACGGAAATATTAGTGATAGCCAATACTATGTAGATACCAGAGGTGCGGGGACATTTTTGTGATCATTTTGTTACCGCGTGTTGTGTAAAAGTTCCCCTAGTCAGGTACAAGTGATTCCATATAGACTGGAGGGGTGGGCGGGACCCAGAGGATAGGATATGATTTACATATTTATCCCGAACAGAGGAAAGTCGATAAGACGGCTTAATCATATTACGAATCACGTTCTCTCGTCCGGTTACCAGTCCACGTCGGGTATGAGATTAATTAGTTATTTGTTTTCGGAAGCATGGACTTGATTGTGGAGGAAGCCGTAACCGACCAGCGGTTACGTGAACCGCCTTACGGCGGCGAGTAATCCTGCACTTCTCTCGCATTAAAAGCCGAGGTCGAATGTTCAAATTAATCCTGATTTTTTTTATTTGAGCTGGAATCTAGGAGCCCCATTCTCACGTCCATAATTCACAATAATATAAATATTGAAACTTGTATTCAACTTAATATTGCTGGATACGGAGTTACAGAATAATAGAAAAAGAAGTGATATAACGAATTCGGAACTTATTTATTTTTCAATATGTTAGTTAGTTTTCATTAAATCATTCAAGAATGGAGTAAAATGGTGTTGGAAAAGCGTAAGAATTTATGTCGCACTGCAAAAGTCGAAAAATTGAATTAAAAAAGGTTGAAAATTCAATCTTTTTTTTCAGGGTTCAGATTGTCTGGGGCATTAGGTGGAGTCTGATAATAATGAGTCAAATCAATGCATAGGAAAACATTCGAGGCATAGATTGTATGGAAAAGAAATAAAAATCTGGAATAAATGATCAAACATTATATATATATAAATAGTAACGAATCGTTCTTGTGTTTTTTAAACAAAAAATAACAAATAAAATACAGAGTATAAAATGATAGATTGCAAAAATGTGGAGGCGAATTGTTAATTGAATTGAATAAGATGCAACCGGTACTGGTTCTGAGAATAGACAATAAAGCAAAGAGCACTGGCTGATAAGGCCCACAATCGATGTTTTGTGAAAAAAAAGGTTAAATCGTGTTATGGTCCGTAAAATATAGTAGATGAAAATAATGCGATGGTGTCTTACGAAAAAGCTTATGCGTAGAACACTAATTTCACAGTGAATCTGACTTTTGAAGCTCACTTTAAAACAATTTGTCGACATGCCACCCTATGAGTTTTTATGAATTTGCGCCTCATTCTGGTATGAATGACGCCTCCATAGGTATAAAACCACTGGTTTAATGATTTTGAGTAGGATTGACATATTTGTCCCGGGGGAGCGGGAAGCCGATAAGACGGCTTAATCATATGTCGAACCACGCCCTCTCGTCCGGTTACCAGTCCAGGTCGGGTATGGGATTAGTTAGTTATTTGTTATTTGTTTTCGGAAGCATGGATTTGATGGTGGTGGAAGCCGAAACCGACCAGCGGTTACGTGAACCACCCTACGGCGGCGAGCACTTCTTTCGCACATTATCATCTCCGCATGGGATTCAAACCTGCGATCCCACGAAGGGTAATCAGAGATGCGGTGGCGAGCGTATTCCTAACGCTTATCACGATGCGCCACACCGCCGAGCCGACTTTATATCTATCCTAGCACAGAAAATATTGTCAAATCGAAATTACTTTCAAATAATTATTTTGTTTAACTTAATAAAAAGAAATAATGATTCCAAAACATCAACAGTATTGTCTCGAAACCTTTCAAGTCTCATGTTAGCCGCAATCTAATGACATTCTTTGCGAAGACCAATTATTTATCATTTTTAGTGCGTCAGTAGTCACTTATCGGTCTTCCATCAGCGCTCTTTATGTTTTATTTGAGGCGTTGGTTTAAGCAAACTTGCACAAATAAATTATACTTGTTTTTACATTGGATGGGAGATTATGGTCTGTGCACCAGGCACTGTGGAATGAAAGGTTTCAAGCTTTCCTATATAATACATTATAGAAGCAATGTCTGTCAGATTCACCCGCCAGGCAGCGCATTAGGCCAACAAATAGCCGGCATTGGTTTAAGAGTTAACAAAATAATACAGCCGCTAGGTTTTAGATCAAACACGGGCAAAGTAAGACCCTCGGGCCAAATCTGGACCGTTGGTTAATTCAATCTGGCCCGCCTGATGCTGTCAAAACCCAACTAAACCAAATTTTAATGTTTTAGCAGAAAATAGCTCAAGGAATTTGTTGGGATTGCGATTAAGTTTTGACATGAGGATGAGGAATATCGTTTTCCACTTTTGCTTTTGTAACGCTGTGAATATTCTCCAAAAATGTAACTTTTACTTCATACTTACGTGGCCCTCCAGTCTAGATGGGCCAAATTTTTGGCCCCCAGTCAGAAAACCTTGCCCGCCCCTGTTTTAGATTAAAACTACATTGAAATTAAAAATTCGATCGGAAATAAGAAACATGGCGTAAATAATATGTAAATATCATATTATATCAGGATGGTAAAAAGTTATGCAAAATTAAGGCAAAATTTTCGTCATGACAACCTTAAAAAAGTCACTTTTAAAAAGCGTCAGTCGTGAAATGTTTAAATGGCATTTCACCGTAATTCAATACTGTTAAAAGATGTCGGTCGTTAAATGTTTTAAGTAGCATTTCATCTTAACTTTTGTTAATTTTGCATTACCTATTTAACACCCTGTATATATAGTCCCGGTAGGTTAAATAATAAAGAACGAACTCTACTGTACACGTAAGGGCGTAATAACGGGGAAGGTTGTTTTGGTCGGAAATACACACTCTTCAGTGTAATGTTGAACAAAACTTCATAACTACGTTATCTCGTAAAAAGAAAACGAAAAATTTATCTAAATTAAGTTTCAAGCTCGTCTTTTCTTAGATTGTTTGTTCACTACAGAGTATAGTTGCGACTCTTGATCGTCTTGAGGTTCTGCTGCGTTCTCATCCAGGACGACGTACTCGCTCTGAGATTTAGCAGCCGCGTTATGGTCGAGGGTGCCGTAGGAAGCAGCAGGTTCAGGAGCTTTACCATGGTAAAGGCTGTCGTAAGTGTCTCCTTGAGGCTGGGCTGCCGCGTTATGGTCGAGGGAGCCGTAGGAAGCAGCAGGCTCAGGAGCTTTACCATGATCAAGAGAGTCGTATGTGTCCCCTTGTGTGGGTTTCGGTGCCTCTTTTGCGTTTTTGTGATTTAGAGAATCGTACATATTTCCTTCCACGCTATCCGTTCCTGGTTTCTTGTGATTTCCATTCGACAGAGTGTCGTAAGTAGCTGGTTCGGTAGGTTTTTCTTTGCTTATAATGTTGTACAATTCATTCTGCATTTGATCGCTGGATTTTTGAGTCTTGCCAGCTTTTGGTTTCTTCTTAACAACGCTGTAAGTGGCGTTCAATCCCTCATCTGATGCCTGGAATTCGGATTTCTTGCTTTTTTTAGTTTTTACAACAACAGTATAAGTATCATTACTACCCAAGGCTTCTGCTTTCGGTTCCGGTTTCACTTCGTTCGTGGTAGCGTACATTGCTTCAGGCACCTCGTCGTTTGTGTCCACTGTGGCATAGCTTGCTCCGCCAGACGGCATAACTAAAATATGAATTGGAAATAGGTTTTGAGTGACACACGATTAAGTGAAATTCCATTTATGTAAATGATATCCGACATGGACTGGTAACAGGACGAGAAACAGGGAATCCCTATCTACCGCGTTACAGTTACTATCTAACGAAATATATCTGCTGTTAAGATAATCTAGTAACAATAATTTGGTTCTTAGTTCTAGACATTTTCTATTAGTGCTCTTTTCACTTCCAATAGGAGGCTCAACATCTTAAATTGAGGAAAACTTATACAAAAAATTGCAGCTTTTTGAATTCTCTGTTACAATTTTTCAGCGACGGTTGGGCATTCACTTTATAGTGATTATTAAACGGGGTGGATATATGCTTCCAATCACTGACATATCGACAGCTGGTTAAGAATTGAAATGGATATATTATTACAATCTTCATTTGAAAGGTCTCCTCCGCAGAAGGCTAATGGGCTGCCATAGAGACAGCAGGCTAGACATAAGGATGGGTATATTGTTCCAATCGCTTGAATGGCCTCTTTCGTACAGGGCTACTGATTGTCATGCAGGCAGCAGGTTAAAGGTTGACATTTTAAATAGCCTACCACGTAGATGACTATAAAGGCTGGCACTACAGCAATTCAGTGTCTCACAATTTTTGATTTCAATAATCTGAAAATATGCAAATATGAGGCATAATTTGCCTAAGTATGTTGTGTTTGACTCATGTATGCTTGCGATAGAAGCGTGTGGGTAATCAACACAGTCACAGTATCACTACTCTCTATAAATAACGCACGTAAGTACCACTTCCTTGAATGAAAATTAAGCGCCATGATAACATGGATAAATGTCGCACATCCTTGACGACAGAACCGACGGTGATACTGATCCCTTTACAATTTCCATTTTGTTATGAAGTCAGTTCTCAATATATCATAACTAGGTTTGTTGTATTTTAATCAGTAATTGTTCAAATATTTCACTTCATTTAATATATCTGTGAGGGACAAACAATATATACTGTATCGATAACTTCTCTTTGCAATTAAAAAAAAAATGAGACTATGTTTTAACCACGGCAGTGTCGGAGAACAATTACAATCGACTCAGACTTCTGGTGCTGAAAAATGTTGACACCGACTCTCGGTTCGGAGTTCAGAGCATTTTGCAATCAGGAATCAGAAATATGAATCACAGTTTTTATTAATCCGGAGTAGGGTATCCGATTGTATATTTCTACTATGGGTCGAAGCATACACATTTCTGGGTACTCCTGAGGTATGCGCACCAAGATGTCGCACAACCTGAACCCTAACCTGGTACACAACCTGAGTTCAGGCTGTGCGCCATCTTGGTGCGCATACTTTGCGAGGTCCCCTTTTTGTAACTATATTAAATGTATCCTGTATAATAAAAACAAACAAACCTGCATGCAAAGTATCATAACCGACATCGATCTCATGACTCAGTTTTGTGGTTGCGTTTCCGCTACTGGGTTGATCACTTTTCTCTGGCTTTGGTTTGGAAGAATTGGATTTCCTAAATGCAAGCACAGATTTTGATGTGGCCTTTTTATACATTTACCAAACGATGCCACTGATATATAAAAAGCTATTATTTGCGAGGAAACTGTCGGTTCTCTCCGGTTCGGCTTTGCCTGTCAAACTTATTACGCTCAGGGTGAGGTGATGGGTATGGAATTTGAACCAGACTTTTCAGCCTGCAGTTCATGCAAAACATAAGGTGCTCCTGAAGTATGGTACCAAGATGGCGGACACTGGAACGTAGTATGTGTACCAGGTTAGGGTTAGGCCATAATTTCAGTCACTTGGCTAGTCCCCGAACTCGTAATAGAACTAACATAAGAAAAATTGGAATAAACTTATGGCTTAACCCGACCTGGTACACATACTACGTTCCAGTGTCCGCCATCTTGGTACGCATACTTCAGGAGTCCCAAAGATAATATGTAAAAGAAATAAATTTGGTTTAAGTTGTGAGAAACATTACAAGTCCGCGATGTGCGATCCCGACTAACAACTCAGCATACAGTATATATAGCTTGAGTCAAGTATTTTTATTTTTAACCCTCAAAAAATTCTCTACGCCCCTCTTGTGGGGCGCGCCCCAACGTTTGAGAATCACTGTCCCAGAACGTACATCAGCGCACTCACCTCTGTTTACAAAAGATGATGATAAGAGCAATAATCGCAATAAAGAGAATCCCGCCACTTGCTGCCGCTATAGGAACCACGAGGTCAGACAATTGTTGATCTGTAATAATAGGTATTGTATGAACACACGTGCTTAAGGGTCAGGGAGAACATTCCCGACTACACTATTCAGGGAAAAATATGGACCTCCAGAAGTATTGGTGCACAACCTGATCATAGTTTGTGTACCGGGTTAGTATTCAGGTTGTGCGCCATCTTGGTGCACATACTTCGGGGGCTCTAAATATATTGGTTATAGGTTCAAGTATTTTCCCCAAAAGTACATTAATCGGCGCTCCCATAGTATCCGTACCAAGATGGCGCACACCCTGCTAACCCTAACCTGGTACACATACTATGTTCAGGTTGTGCGCCATCTTGGTACGAAGACTACGGGAGCGCCCATTAATCCTTCTAAATTGGTGTATTGAAAATTGAACGAAAAGGAATAACAATTTTCACGAACGGTTTCCATATTCTCACGCGAAATATAGTAAAAAAACAAATCGACTAATATTACATGAGAAGCTCATATTTCGAAAAACCTTTGAAGAATAATTTAACCCTGATATTTCTAACATGGACCGCTCTAAACATCAGACCCTTCGCGAAGGAGCTTGAATTAACAATTTATCGCTATTTAACCGTACATAGCTTCAAATATTGGAGTGATTGACGCCTATAAGGGAGCAAACGGCTCATTATTTAGTTACCTTCATTCAGTGTGGTCGTAGGAGTGGTGCCAGACGAAGTCACATCATCTACTTCGGTGGTTGTAGCTTGATGAATAAAAATAGCTCTTAGTGCATATGTGGGTTAGCGCGCAGCGAGCCGAAATTCGGTGGGGTGAGGGGAAATTTTGTATATTGACCTAATACGACGATTACTCGTGCCTTTTGCTTCGAACAAGGGTAGATAAAAGCAGTCATTGATATTTAATAATATCTTGAAGAATCTCTCCTCCAAGCGATTTAAGCGCGTTTCCATCTATCTCGGTATATTTAGACTTTAGACTCTTTAGAGAGTGAATTATTGATGACAAGCCAGGAAAAGACAGTTTTCAGTAAATCGTTTAGGAATAGAGTAAAATGGCGTTGTAAAAAGCGTAAGAATTTATGTCTCACTGCGAATGCCGCAAAATTTCATTAAAAAATATATATATTAAATTTTTTTGTGGGGTAGGAGCATGGTCCTTCAGGCCCATCCTGGCTACGCCTGTGATGTGGGTAGCGTATGTCAGTTGGTGTATCGTGTCTTGCAAAGTAATAAAAAATGTTAAAGAACATAAACAGTTGCGTTTACCTGAGCAATTGATGAATTTGTATGTAAAATCGAGACCTTGACGGTCACTACTTTCGCTGCCCATGTGCAACATGAATGAGGGCGGCCAAATTGATAAAGTTTCGCATTCTTGGTCAATTTCTTTTCCGCATGTTGTCGTGTACATGAAGCATTTTTGTTGATCTGGCTGAGTAAGCGATTCACAGAACTTCTGATCTGCGAAAAGGGAAAATATACTGCGCGTGAAACAAAGGAAAGACGTCTAGGATTGTTTTTGTTACGTTGTTGAGCACTAGAAATTCACGCTTGGATTTTTTTTCTCCTGAAGGTTTCTTCCTTATTCATATCATCTCATACGATCGTATGTATCGTTTAGAGCAGTGGTTCTCAACCGCCGGTCCGCGGCAACTTTGCTGCCGGTCCGCCAAATATATTCCAATATTAATATATTATAAGCAAATTGCAAAATACAGAGTATAGACGATATTTCCATTCATTTTGTCATTTTTTTTGAACTCTTATTGATTCGTAGTACCGGTATTCGTCTAACAACCAAATTCGGTGAGCGGTCTTCTACCCATTCTAGGCCCTGAACCGCTGGAGTTAAGTCTATGATCTCATAACGGTGGCTAAGGTATGGTACCTGATTGGGAACTTCGCAGTTTGCACGTTCCCTAGTTTGAAAGTAGTCCTATAAACTTTTGGATTGTTAATCCTCTTGCAAAGGATTTTAGTTCGTGCAATCTTAACATTGTTGAGAAAGAATCAATGATTTAGCTTTCCTCTGCGATATCACGTTGTGTTACCATTGTAACAGTTTCGGATATCTATTGAAAACGAATATTCCGAGCTCAGTCACAGAGCCATTAAAAAAACTGCTGTCTGTGTACAACTTACCTTTGTGAGATTAGATTTTTATCGTTATCTCTCATCAAGACCAAACAGAGAAATCGTGCGGAAGTCAACGCTCTGCTTCGCCTTGCAGAAACTTCAATAGAACCGCGTTTAACACGTATAATATCAAAGATACAGTAGCAAATTTCTCATTAAGTTAGATTGTCTTTTTTTGCACTGCCTACCTTTGTCGTAATTGTATTCTTTTGATTATGTTTTGTGTAAATTTATTTTGAAATTTCACCGGTCCGCGAACTGAAAAAGGTTGAGAACCACTAGTTTAGAGGTCAATTCTCTTCCACTATATATATTAGTTTGTAACTTGGCGCTCCAGAAGTATGTGTATCAATATGAAGGTAACTAATTTTATTCGCCTATTTTACATCAAGTTGTGTAAAGGGGCTGAAACCTATGGGCAGGGGGTATATTCATTTGGCTAACACAGACAGTCCACCCGAACTCATAATAGAACTAAAATCAGAAAAATTGAAATAAAATTGTGACCTAACCCTAACCTGGCACACATACTACGGGAGTACCTGTAATTTTGGTGTTTCAATTTTTATGACGCAACAATGTTTTGCTTATATTCTCCTCAAACATGTCTCTTCGTAAAATTGTTAAAAAAAAACAATTGAAAAAGGAAAAAACTTTCCATGTGATCTAAGTATGTTTCTCACCGTTTGGGAGCTTAAAGAAGCCATCGGCACAAATTGATGAGGTAACGTGACGAACAAATAGGTATTTGATCTTGAGAAGGAAAACACCGCCCTTGTAACCGGGGTCGGTGAATTCCCATGTGCAGGTGTCGTTAATGTGGAATTTTCCCATTCCTTTAAATTCCCCTGATTGGTTTGAAAGTTTCGTTGTTGAATTTCCGCCGAATATAGAGCAAGTTGCCGACGAGAATGGAAGCCATAATAGACCTTGAGAAATAAAAATATGACGTCACAGTTTTATTTTGGGATATCATTGTTGTATCATCATGGTCAGATAGGGGGGTGGTTTTGGGGGTCGACTCCCCCCTCCCCTCCCTTTTGAAATGTAATGTATTATACATAACAATTTTTCGTAGCTTGAACACTTTTTGAACCATCAAGACTCATTAAAGCACACTTTTTCCGGCGTTCGGCCGGTCTCGCTAGCTGTTTCGATCTAACATGGCAAATAAAAATTTCAGATTGTTTATCCCCCGAACTGTTTTCAAAGTTTGTTTAAACTATAGTACATCATGTCAGAAATTTACCTTGGGCAGCAGAAAGGTTTGGCAAGATCTGAACGTAACCTAGGTTCGTCGTGTTTATTCTGTTTACCTCACTTTAGCAGCTTTGTTTTTGGAATTCGTTAAAGATAATAAAATGTAAGGAAGGATTCATTTTATTACAAAACCTTAACTTTCGGGCATTATCAATATCGCTACCTTGACTGGAACAAGCATAATCTGTGGCACCGTGATACTTGAACCAGTATGTCCCCAAATTTTTATTTTAGGGGGGGGGGGGGGGGTGAAACTTAAGGGGGTGGTAGATATTTTGTTATTAGTGACAAAACTGTTTGAAACCTAAAAATGTGTTATGTATTTGACTGATCATCTTCACCGGCATATGAGCTATTTTCTGAATATTCAAATGTTTTTTTATTTACTTAATAATATATTGAAGTATGGTTTGCCGAGAGCGCATGCAGTTGTTACTTCATAATATATTTTTTCTTTGTAGGCTTATGTCATGAAAGGACAAAACGAGTTTAAATAACGGATTATTAACAAACAGTAACGAATGAATGAACATCGAGTTTCATCAGCTACATCAGTCTTAAAACTTTTTATGTTATGTAGAATATCTGAAGGAGAATGATCTCGTTTCGCGTGCCGAATAAATGGGCTCGCCCACCCCTGGACTAGACAGAAAATCAGCAAGTAAGACCCTGGTATCTAAATTCTTGAACTTTCACTGTAGCAATACTATACGATTTCCTATTTTACTTGATAAAACAATTCACAGACCAAATTTAAAGTTACGCAAAAAACATAAGAGTAACTTACTTATGAGCAGAAGCGCCAGAAGTTCTTTTGTCATGATTCAGCTTTAATTCCACATAATGAATACAAAACTAGAGAAACAACTATTTGCTTTTTACATCTTAATAGACTAATAATAGAAAATGTGAGTTGTCATTATCAACGTAGTTTTTTTTTAATGAAAGTATAATCGGAGTCTTATTGTCAAATTCCCAGAGTTGGAATTATAAACTTTGAATTTGCATATGTATAGTGTTGGCGAAACTACAACGCTGATACTTGTAAAAGTAAAGTAACTGAATGAGACATAACTACTGAATATCTGTCTCTACATTTTGAACTGTGAACATTTTTAAGTACAGGGTGTCCATCTTAACCTGGAAGTAACAACTAACAGACTGTATGGAAAGATGTCTAGGATCTCATCAATAACCTATAGCAGGTTCGTCCAACCCGTGGCCCGCGGGTCACATGTGGCCCGCCTAGAAGTTTCGAGTGGCCCGCGCTGTATTTTCGGAAATAAATAAAAAAAATAGTAAGTAAAACTTCTATTTTTTCAAGTGATGTAGTTATTGGTATTATTATTGATACAAACAATTTGTTCATTTTCCTGAAATGCGCTATGCTAGCCCTTTCAAACCATGAGCCATGAGTGCAATTTTGAATCTAAACCAACTGGAAGATATCGATATATAAATAGTCGCTTACATACTTGGGTTTTTTACTATTCTCTTTAACGTTATATTATCTGTCAGACAATCTTCTTTTCTCATTCAAATTCAGCACCAACCAGATATTACTTGGTCAAACCTGCTGGGGGCATAAATGATAATTGCCAATGCTGTGTGTTTAGGCGTGGTATGCATAAAATCCTTAATGTTTTGGCAATTAAGCAAAATATTGATGAGTTGACAACTTTGGATTGCTTTGGCGCCTAAATAACGTACAATTAACAGTCTGATGTAAGGGAGAGGTTTAAAGACTTCCATTACTCAATTTTACAGAAAATACGTCTCTAAAGAAAGAATTTCAGAGGATTGACAGAATGACAGTTTTAATGACCTCATTATTTGTCAGCACGTACTTGTCCAAGCAAATGAGATCACTAATTTCTGACAATCATATAAAAAATTGGCTTCGCATTGCTACATCGTCCATTTCAGCGAATATTGAAAACTTGTTAGCGAAAAACAGTGCCAAACTTCACACCAAAATATCTACGCGTAGAAATACCTTTGTTGACTGTACAGTATCTTTGTTTTATATTGTTCTTATTATTGAGAAAGTTTGATGCGAGGGTTTTGTTTGTTTTTGACTTTTAACTTTTTTGTCATTAACTTTTAGTCAGTGTAGCAAAACTAGATAAACTAAATGTGAACCGTTGGCCAAAAAGGTTGGCCGACCCTGACCTATAGTTTTGCTATGAGTGATGGTGTATAGATATAATAAGTTCCGATGTCTAAGGGTTACTGTCAATCTTGGCGGGAAACAGATGTCAAGGTCATTTGTAGATCCCAAGGTCATTGGCAGATCTTTTACAATTCCAATTCTGTTATGAAATCAGTTCTCAAAACATTTCCAACCAGGTTTATTGTTTTTAATCAGTAATTATTCAAGTATATTTAGTATTTCTACTTCATTCAATACATCTGTCATGAACGCCCTATATATTAGATAGAAGAAGAGACAATAGCTTAGACCGCGATATCCGTTTATGTGTATGTTAATAAACCCGCTCTCAGGTGACAATAATCCGTATAATATGCCGTAAGCAAGGCTAACTTACAAAATACTTTTACAATGTCTAACAAAATTATTATCCCGTTGTGTGTGTACCAGGTTAGGGTTAGGCCATAATTTTATTCCAATCTTCCATATTTTAGTTTTATTGTGAGTTCGGGGACTGTCTGTGTTAGCCAAGTAAATATACCCACCCACTACACATACGCTTTGGTCCCTTTACACAACTTGAGGTAAAGTAGGCGAACAAAATTAGTTAACTCAATATTGGTATACATACTCCTGCAGTGCCGGCTTTCCTAGCCTTTCTCAAACTCTGTCAGTGATATCACAACCCACTAACTCTCGATTTTCCTTATTTTAGTTCTATTACGAGTTCGGGGACTGTCCGTGTTAGCCAAGTGAATATACCCCCTGCTCATAGGTCTCAGTCTTTTACACAACTTGATGCAAAGTAATCTAACAAAATTAGTAACATCCATATTAGATACTTCTGGAGCGCCGACTGTCCTAGCCTTTCTAAAATTCTGTCAATGATACCACAACCCACTAACTCTCGATCTACTGCATATATTATACGTAACAGCCTATTGTCGACTAAAATTTATCTTTTCAATACCACACCCTCATCCTAAAAAAGCGATTTTCTTTCTTTATTTGATTTGGGATGCGTAAAAACAGTATATGGAAGCGCAGTCCATATGTGAAAGCTTTTACTTTGCTACTGTTCGAAGCACGCCAAAGTAAATTGAGTTTATTTCCGAATAATCACCAGAATTATTGAATCATAGAAGCCTTCCGTATAGTTTTATGAGTATTATGAGTCACAATAGAGAGGAACGCTGCATGCAGGAAACGTTTGAAAATTAAATTACCATATGTTTATTATACAGTCATGCGTGGGATCGTGAAAAGACGTTAGATTTACATTTGGGCTACAGTTGGAATCGAATCAGAATATTTTTCAGGCATTTCACGTTTAAAACTCGGCACACGTACGTTCATATTTCAAAATAATGGGATAAACTTACTAACGCTCCACTGTTGTGATATATATTATTTATAATATTATAATATTTTTTTTTTTTTTTTTTTTTTTTTTTTGTAGCCGACATCGACGAATATACTCTGACTTGAAATGAGCGTGTTGTGAGAAATAATCTAATCCATTGATGAATACTGCCACGCACTTCAATTTTGAATAGTTTATATAACAGACCCTCTCTCCACAGTATGTCGTATATATAATCTTTTATTATCGTGATATCAACATGATCAAGACCCATCCACCGGAATTAAAGAAGTTTATGGATAAAAGATTGGATTTAAAGTTTGTGTTTGGCAGTCGTCGGGTGCGGTCGCATTTTTGAACGGCGCAGAAAGATTAGATTGACAACAATGAACCAGCACTTAAGGAATATCAACAAGTAAAGGCCGAAATATGAAATTACATGGCAGCATAAAGACAACATACGGACATCATAACAGAATCGAAAGATGAATACAACAGGGATTGATTCAGATATTTTATTTTGTGACAAAGAGTATGATATACTGCTATTTCTAGAAATTCCGCTTGAATACTGAGTATTCAACTATATATGTGTAAATAGTTTGCAGTGTAACTTACAGTGTAACATTTTTAAACATTCATTTAGTGGCATATTTTTGATTTGTTCTCTCTGTGTGTATACCGGTACTGTTTTAACAATGTTGGCCACGTCAATGTATCAATTAGGCTACAGACCTGCTCACGTGTGATTAGTGTTTTTCCTAATAATTGCTTTTATGAGTGTCCGCACACCGAATTTGCCGCCATGGTTTTGCGTTTGTTTGTATATGAAACCACTTATCACCTTTTCCGCAATGCCCAATCTAGCAATCAGTGTAGTTTTTCGTGGCTTGGTTTTTCCCAAAGCTTTCATGGCTTCATGAGTATGACTATCGTCGCAAATTTATTACATTCCACTCCCCACATTATCTTTGCATGAGGTTGTAGGTATTGGTCATTATCAACGTAATTGTTGAAAGAGAGTACAACAGCCCGAAAGTTTATTACTATCGTGTATTTTGTTTTTTAAGTTTGGCCCAAGCTTCATTTAATTGGGCTTGTGTTTTTGTGTGCGTGCTGGTGGGCAGGCACATGAGATACTTCATGTTTTAAACTTTTTTGCAGGTTTTGCTTGCCCTCCAGAATTCTCCATTTTAAATTTAGGTTTGTTATGGAGTTTTCGAAATAAACTATCTATCTATCTATCTTATGGCAGCAGTTTCCAAAGGGTGCGCCGCAGCGAGTTGCTAAGTGCGCTGGAAAAACTAACAGGATTTCACATATTGTATTTGCTATAAATGTGTTATTGTTTCTTATTCGAAAACATAATTTTGCGAGCGGCAGTTTATTTGTCTGCTGAGTGCTGAACCGAGTTTGGCGAACATGGGTGATTTTTTTAGCATTTCCAGAAAAAGTCGCATATATGGAAACTGGAATATAATTGTTGATAACTTCATGAAAGTACGATTTTCATATATTTCCGATTTGAAATGAATTTATTAAAACTTTTACGAAAGGAACTTCTCGCTCTTTTTGCGCCCCAATGCAAACGTCGTTCATGGCACGAGCCATAGCTGTCATACCCTACATACGCCACTGTCTACAAATTTGATAAGATATTGAGTCATGGGTGTCTTTGCTCGGTAACCAGTTTTGGTTCTCCGCGGCTTCCTTTCCCCCAGTAAAAACGAGTGTAGAACTTCATTCATTTTTTCACGATTTCGTATATTATTTTTTACTGGTTGGTAAATACATTTGACTAATATCGAACTTTGGTTCGTGGATTTCGGAACGGAAATTCTTGTTAATGTGGAGTCAGAAGTGGTAGCCAACTTTAAATGGCTCCGTGTTACAGTCCTGTTTAAATCTCCACCCAACAGCCTCTACGATCTCATTCAAAACTGAAAAGCCGTAAATTAAAACGCATTAATATGCGTTTAGAGCAGTGGTTCTCAAACGATGGGCGCGTAGACCGTTTTTTGAGCGGCGTGAAGCAAATTCGAAATAAAATTATTTGTTAGATTTGATTTTGCCCGCTTTGTTTTGAATATTAACATTTTATTATTGTTTATATTTTTTAATAGGTACACGTATTTTCAACGTATTTTTGAATTAAACATATTTCGCCTTACTATCTGTTACTTGTTGGTTATTGTTAGCTAGTTATTTTTTCAGGTGGAGCTGCAGACTTGTTAAATTCTATAAAGGGTGCGCGGCTTAAAGAGTTTGATAACCACTGGTTTATTAGAGGGTGCTTTTTTAAAACATTTAATATAGTATTTTGATAACGCTTTATAAATCGGGGTTCCCTAGGCAGTCAAGCGTGTTTTGCTATTTAACTTTCGTTTATTGGCACTCACTCATAAGCAAAGCATATGGCTGAGGAGTTGATAAATTTAGAATCTGCTCTCAATCCGAAAAATTTTGTTTCCAATTCTCGTCTCCGGATTGTAAAAAAAATTGAATCCGACTCCGAATCGAATTTTGACTCCAGTGAATTCAGAATTTCTACACCAGAGATTCATAAAAAACATGGCCTAATCTCCGAATAGGGCTGCTAAAGAGAGCTAGAGCCACTTCTATCGGTTTATCTTTTCACAGTAAAAAACTCAATGAAGTTTCATTCGTCGGCTTACTACGTACGACAACCAATTACCGAATAATAAAAATTTCCATGCCAATTATATTATACAATAATAAATGTCGGCCAATGGAACGACCAGATCTCAACACGAACACAAGAGACCGGCAGATAAACGGCCATCACAATCTGAGTTTCGCTGAAACCAGCAATGCCACAACCAGGGCAATGCGGCAACCAAAGCGAAACTTCTTCAAAATCGTGAATGATCTGTCAAATCAATTATTTTGACTCAATTTAGTGCATTATACTACCATTTATGGTGGGTATAGATATCCCGTTTTTAAAAAATGCCACAAACAATTAAAATCATGCTTCGAAATAAATAGTAATTGATCAACAAGTATATTATACATGAATGAATTGAGACACTATCTCACACAAAGCTGATATACTGGTACAAGGCATCATTTTTCGATTTCATGGCGTTTTTCCACTGAGGGACAAAATTGCGAGCCACTAGTATTCATTAGCAGTGTGTTTATAACCAAATAAAACTCAGTTGATGCTTAGTTCGCAATATTAGTCTTAAAAAAGTTTCTATTTTTATCATTAGGCGCGGCGGTGTTGCTCAACGGGCTAAAGGCCGACTCACACACAGAGCGACCAATTCGACCGACCGACAAATCGTTTCGACATCGGCCATCGTCACGTTCACACACACATCCCACTGATCGACAATCTGTCGATGAGGCAACACGGTTCGTCAGTCGGTTTGCATTCGCACGTTTGCTGTCACACAGCCGCGGTGCGATTGCGCTCGCGTGTTTTGCCGTGTTCTGTACCGGTAATTGCAATGTAAGTTGTTAGCTAGCTTATTACCCGTATCCTACTGCATAAGTTACTAAACGATTTGTTTTCTTATTCAGTTTTTATACTATACGGTGGCCTAGAAATTGCTTATTAGCGAGACTGCAGAAATAAGTCACAAAAACGATGGAACTGAACGAGTGAGTTTCTCATATTTTTTATTCAATTAAAGCACTACGGTTATTGCAGGCTCAGACAATTCACAGCTATTACTGTATGGTTATCTGTCAGTCTGGTGTTACTACCACAGGCTGACATGCCCAATATTCTGATATTTATTGCTGTGACATGCCTGGAATACCGTTACCAGGTTACACATACCTCTCCCCCGTGATAAATATGTAAATCCTCCTTATCTGAGTTTGGATGAATGGACGTGATGACCAAAATAAACCATGCTTCCGAAAATAAGCAATATAACTAATCCCATACCCAACTTGGAATGGTAACGGGACGAGAGGCCGTGGTTCGCCATATGGATAAGCCGTCTTATCAGCTTTCCTCTCCCCCAAGATAAATATGTAAATCCTATCCTAAAATATCTTTCTATAACTCTCATACGGCTTTACGATACATCACTACCTTCAGACCTTTCTTATATTTTTACTGCTTACTACAGTACTAGGAATGCATGTAGCCTGTTGAGCATGTATCTGGAATAGCTCTTGAATAATTAACAAGACACCTTAATATTGTAATACCGATCATTCATTTTGCAGACAGATCACCATAGTTCTAGATGAGGGCATGCTTATAGGCCTTGTCGAGCAACATCCACATCTATATAACTCATCAATAAAAAGTTATAGGAACAGCAACCTTCGAGATATAACTTGGAGATCTATCGCATCGGCAATGAACACTAATGGTAAGTGGAGACCATTTCTTGAATTAGTGCACATCCATCACATGTCTCCAGAGTACTTTACAGTTTCAACCTTCACAACGATCCATATTGTCACCACATTATGGGTCTATTAATAATGCACAAGCTAGTTACAAAGTTCCAATTATATCTAGCCGAATCGGGCCTCGAGTAGTTTCTTACCTCATGTACTTCTAATTGGTCTGGCTCGACAATTTTTGCTTATGCCAATCCTAACCCCCACCTGACTACGTCGTCCAAAAATTATGCCACTTCGACGTCACAGTGACGTAATATGGCCCTCCAAACCAAAATGGTCGTTCAACATGCACAGACTTTCACCCAAGATCAAGCTAGCTATTTCTCTCGCTTTTTCGTCGTAACAATCCTGATACGAGAGAGTTGCCGGGTTAGTGAGTTGTTTATTGTTGCACAGATGACATTTCGGGCGATTGTTTACAACATAATTTTGGATGGCATAGTCAGGTGGGGGTTAGAATTTACCTATGCGAACATTTTTACGCCACGCCAGATAGAAGAGTGAGAAACTACATGGGACCCGCCAAATCGATAGTTAAATTAAATATTTCCTGTGATATTTTGGATCCTCTTGGTAGTATAGCCCAGGGCTAATCAACTAGCGGACCGCGGTCCGAATCCGGAACTTTAATGTATTCGATTCAGACCGCGTCTGTTTTTTTTTTTATTTTGGAGGATTGTCTCCATTTAACTTTGGATATGTAAAAGGATGTGGAATATTTTGCGGTTAGTCAGTTTTTCACAACTCTCGTTTCCTTAACTTTTTAAGCGAAAAGATATAGTCACTAAAATATAGTTATGCGCAGTATGAAATGCATTTTTTGGTCAGACCGTACCCCAGGAATTTTCAAGTTTTGTTTTTGGACCTTTGGCAAAAATAGTTGAGTAGCCCGGGCATAGCCTATTGAGCGAGGAAGTTCCGTGGATAATAGTTGAACAACATCTTAGTGTTTAGACAGGCAAATAGGGCAACTCAAAATAGCAATACATTTTTAGTTTCTTGCTTATTCAGTTGATGTGGTCAAAAAATTGTGGTCAAAGTTGAGAGAAAGATATATGAGGGAAAAAAGGAAAGAGAGAGATTTACACAGAAGTGGTGCAGGGGCAGCATCAGGAGGGAGATGGCAGTTCATGCATGCCTTGGAGTTTTTAGAGCCACATGTCCAGCCAAGAAGGTCAGTCAGGTATTTTATAGAAATGTTTTGTTTGGCTGGATAGAAATACTCGCATGTTTGTCATCATGTGAATTCAATGTTCAAATGGCAGCAGATAGATTTCCGCAGCAATCTATGTTTTTCTGCATTTCCTATCATAATCTGTTATCAAATGGATGATTGTTAGGACAGTCTGCTTAATCAGAGATTTGTTATTACCTATATCTCCGCAACTAAGCTTCATCAATTTTATTTTTCAGTACTTCTGGAAATTTGACAACGGATTCAAGTGAAATTGATGAAGGAGTATCTTCTGAGGAAGTTCAGTTGTCAATTCAGTCACCGAGTTATACAGATTCAATCGATTATACCAATTTGACCCCAAAGCGCCCCAAAAAAAATACACCTGACAAAATAGACGAGGCCATCCTGGAATGTGTGAGAGGTATGGAAAAATAATATGGAATTTCAAATATAAAGCTTGGTGGTGTGTCGCATCGTACTAAGCTGTTAGAAATTTGTTCACCATAGCACCTCTGATTACCCTGTGTGGGTTCGCATCCTGTGGGGGCAAATTATGTGCGGGAGGATCACTGGACTCCTCGCCGCTATAGGGTGGTTCACGTAACTGCTGGTCGGTTACGACTTTCTTCACTATCAAGTCCATGCCGACTAATCCAATACCAGACTTGGACTGGTAATCGGACGAGAGGCCTGGTTTGCCATATGAACAAGCCATATTATCAGCTTTCTCCTCTCCCCTAGGATAAATATGTAAAATCCTATAAACCTCTTCTCTTGTGTCAATACTGATATTGAAAAAAGTCTGCTACCGTAGTATACGTACCTGGGTATTTTCCCTTTACTGAACACCACATTGGCAAGTAAAGTTCTGGAGGTGGAGGCGCGGAGCATCAAAAAAATAAATAAAAACCCTATTCGGATCAGTCATAAATTTCAAGTTTTTCGCCTAACTACAAGTCCTCCGAAAAAAATTTGAAATATAGCCACTTAGCCAGTTGCATGAATTAAAATTTTACTCATTTTGTATTCACAGATGGTAAATTGGATGCAGAAGACCATTATTGCTCCAGCCTTGCTTTTTCGTTGCGAAGCCTAGATGAGAGAAGCAGGTCGTTTGTCAAATGCGAAATACAGAGAATTGTGCATGAGGCCAAATATGGGGATCTAGGCATGTAACATTACGTTTGGGGGCTATTTCACATTTTGTCTCAAAATCAATAAAAGCCTGCTTTGGAAATGTTGTTGCTTAATATTTGGGGAATCTGATGGCACGTTCTTTTTAGAAGCCTGTAGATCCCGCCCTGTAAAAACCCTGCAGGGCGGATGGGGGTAATACATGCTATGGTAATGGTACTTGTTTAGCATTACCCAATTTTAGGAAATACCCAATACTTCACTGTTACACAAGAACATTTTGCAATATTGTTTTTATTCAAAGGTACTATAAAAACTAGGAATACTGCCAAGACAGTGATCCAACAGGTGACACAAAATAGTCCGCAAAGTTTTCGCGTATATTCAGTGCTGCGGTAGAAGCATTGCACCCAGTTCGTGTCATGCCTTCCAGCCTTTGTGCGTCTGCTATGTTGTTAGCTTCACCTCCAATTCCATCTTTTCCCACTTGTAGATAATTATGTAAGCAACAAGCAGCCTTCACAATAATGTCTACTCTGTGAGGCAATACGGCAATTGGCCTTAGAAAAACACGAAAACGTTGGGATAAAATACCAAACGCATTTTCAACAGTCCGTCTTGCTCTTGACAGCCTATAGTTAAAAACAGTTTTCTTGGTTGAAAGGCATTTTCCAGGATAAGGCCTCATCAGATGAATGCTAAGTGGAAAAGCGGCATCCGCCACAAAAACATGGGGGATAGGATTGTCATTTTGTCCAGGCAAAGGTTTTGGGTTTGGTATGCTTAAAGTATTATGCTTGATTGCATGTCCCAATTCAGAGTCTGCAAAAGTACCACCATCTGACTGTCTTCCATAACCCCCAACGCTGATGAGTATAAATTTGTAACTGTAAAAGAAGTGTTTGGCTAATAAATTGGGTGATAAGTTATTCAAAATAATTTTAGTTTGTTAATTCAAATCTAGCTTAAAAATAATTCAATATGATAATGCATGATAGTTTTTTAGTGTGCACTCAATGCAATGCCACTTACACAAAATTTCTGCTATTACATACCACTTTCAGATGATGCGGAGGAATAGACATTATTTTTCGCAAAAAAAGTCGATTACGATCTTAACACATTTTTAGTATACTTACTCTGCATCTACAACGGCTAGCAACACAATGCTAAAAGCACCCTTGTAGTTGAAGTATTTCGAGCCTGAATTAGCCGGTGAGCGTATGACCACATGCTTCCCATCAATGGCACCCAAGCAATTTGGGAACTGCCATTTATTCCAAAAATTGTCACAAATAGATCTCCATTCTTTTTTACCGGGTACACTCATATGTAAAGGCTGAAGAACATCATACAGAGCTTTGCACGTGTCAGGAACAATTCCTGAAATTGTAGACCACCCGACTCTGTATGATGTTCCAATTGTGCGGTACGAGTCCCCAGTAGCAAGAAACCTGTGGAAAAATACACAGTTTTATAACGGTAACAACTAGAAATATACCTGAATATGTACTGACTAGGATTAGACTTGCACAATGAGATGATTAAGTAACTCTACATTCAGCACAGTCTTAATCTTATTACTTATCAATCTTAAGATCGGTAAGTATTTGTCTGTCTGTCTGTTAGATTTACGCGATATCTCATGAACGCGAGGTTGAATCTGCTACAAATTTTGCATGCGCATTCGGCATAGCTCGGATCAGAAGTCTGGATCGATGAGTCTTCGGTCTCCGACCGATATCTCGTTTAAAATATTAAAAAGTAAACGAGAATATCGGTCGGAGACCGAAGACTTATCGATCTTAGATCGGTAATTCATTAATAACTCGCTAATTATACGACATAATTCATCCAAAATTTATACTCTTCTGGTCCGAGATATAATGCATGCACATGCAAAATTTGGAGCAGATTCAACCTCGCGTTCGTGAGATATCCCGTTCATCTAACAGACAGACAGACATACAGACAAATACCTATCAACATACTTACCGATCTTAAGATCGATGAGTAACAAAATGGCAACGGCACTGGAGTACGAGTACAGACATTTTGAACTGTAATGCATAAACTTTACTTAGGCAATATCCAATATGAAAAGTTTACCAACACCAACACTGCCTACGCTAGATAAAATGCTCCTGGAATAGATCTTGAAAAAAATAAAATTATATGATTTTCTAGTCATAATATAGCCAAGACTTCTGTAAAATAATGATCTTGCCTCAATGTTATTGCTAGCCTTTGCTCGGCTGATATCGATTTCCTCCAGTTTGTATCTAGCCTGGCGATCTTTGGGCCTATAAGTCGGGCAAGCTCCCTAAACTTTTCTGTAGACAATCTAAAGTACTGGAAGAAATAAGACTCTCTCTCCAACTCTAGCTCTTTCACGAGTCTGCTGAATTCGCCTGTTAAATGAAATATTGTTACTGCAGTACTGGTATACAGACTTTAAAATGAAGAGTGAGAGGCTATTACTGTATTACCGTATTTTGCCAGCCCTGTACGTACCGTTACTACCGGTACCGGTATTGACTAAAACAACTTACCTAACTCATTTCTTCTCTGTAGTATGGGATGGACCCAGTAAAGCCTTTTACGGCGCCTACGTTTTTGCCGCAGCAGATATAACAGCGAAATCTTCTGTTTGTTACTCATGGATGCTTTCATATTTCTCAACTGTCGATACTGGTACTGGAACCCAACGGCAATCCAGGTAAACGCAAGGCAGCGAGGTCGAATCAAAAGCGAGGCCACTGTTCAAACAGAGAACGACAACTCGTCGATGTGTGGTCAGGCACTTCGACGAAATTGCTTCTTGCGCGAGTTTGTCGATTTGACAAATCGAAATTCCGTTCGCACGCTCACAGTGTGAACACCCTTCAATTGTTTTTGTTATCAATTTGGGCGGCGTCGGAGAGGTCGGAATGGTCGGTGTGTGTGTGAGTTGGCCTTAAGCGTTAGGAATACGCTCGCCACCGCACCTCTAATTACTCTGCGTGGGTTCGCAGGTTCGAATCCCATGTAGGGATGGTTATATGCGAGAGGATTGCTGGACTCCTCGCAGTCGTTGGGTGGTTCACGTAACCGCTGGTCGGTTACGGCTTCCTCCACCACCAAGTCCATGTTTCCGAAAACAAACAATACAGTAAAACTAATCCCATACCCGACTTGGAATGGTAACCGGACGAGAGGCCGTGGTTCGCCATATGGATAAACCGTCTTATCGGCTTTCCTCTCCCCGGGATAAATATGTAAATCCTAATCCTATCCTAATCCTAATTAATTCCATATATAACCTATGAGTTTCGTATTTATTGCTTATATGTACGGTATCATACTCTAAGTTTGTGCAAGGTACTCGATATAGAGAATGTATGTTGTAAACTTTGATTTTGAGATTCTTTATCCTTTAGTATTTCAAATCTGAGCGACTAAGTTCAACTTTTAATAATAAAGGGCTTTGAACTTATTTCCATTCATTCATTAAAAGAAGAAAATTAATTTGACCGCTTTGCAGAGTCGCTGGCCCACCGTCTCACGACAAAGTTTAGGATGCCACATTTTTGTGAGATTAAGTTTTAAGCCAACAATTATTCCATTGTATCGCAACATTAAATGACAACTACTTTTATCGCGCGGTAAGGTGAAAGATGATGAGTGCAATTTAAGTGTTAGTTTCTCACATTTTATTTTATCATAAAAAATAAATTCGGAAATTTGTCATGATTCTTTTTAGTAAATATGGCAAGATGATATTTCGGTATTTTCCCTTTCTTGTCATGTGATGTTAGGCTGAAGTTTGTTTTCTTCTTGTTCGCTGTTTTTGTCGCATTAGATATAATAATGAGATTTCCGTAGTCATCCCGAAGGAGAGTGCAAAACTATTTATTAATTATTTGTTTCAAATACATGGGCTTAATGATGGAGGAAGAAGTAACTGACAGGCGGTTACGGTACGTGAACTTACAGACTAAACGATAGCGGCTGGGAGTCCATCAATCGTCTCGCACATAATTATTCCCACTGAATTCGAACCCACGCAGGACAGCAGGATAATCAGAGGTGCGGTGGCAATCGTACTCACAACGCTTAGCACGATGCGCACACCAAGAAGTTTTAATGTTGGAATAGAATTTACATATCTCAGTATCAATACCGGGGTACGGTAGAGGAAAGCCTTTACAGACTGTTTAATCGTATGGCTAGCCACAGCTTCTCGATCAGGTACCAGCTCATAATTATCCCCGTGATATTCGAACCTCCACAGTCTCTCTTTTACGTTGGCTAGTTACTTGAGTCTCTGGATTTAATAGACATCCAATAACTTTGCTCAAAATGAGTCGCCCTTACTTATGAGTAAGTGCATGTAACAAATATTGAAAAACAGTTACCGTACACCTTCGAAATCCAGACAGAAAGATGCTCATAACGAAAAAAAGATGAAACACTCCATTCTTGACAAATGTGATTTAGACTGCATTGGTTTCACTGTGTTGAATGATGATTAATGAAGTTGTGAAAAAAATTTGAAAAGAGCTTACTTGAGCACAGGAACTGGGTACTCTAAATCTCTAATACCGTAAAAGCAGGTAACTTCGGATGATTTCACTATATTATGAACAATTTCTCCGCCGTTTATTGTTCAATTGAAGCCAAACTTGGAATATAATACATTGAAGCCTTTCTCCTCGCGATAAACTCGGTTTCATATCAATCAATACTTTTTTTCATTCAAATTATTGACTTTATTTGCCTGCCGATCTGTATTCCAAATGTTTATAACTTCGGATGGCCACTTTTCGCTTTGCGTCACTTCGTCGTGAGAGAGAAATGTCTGCGTGATCAGTGACGCGTGATAACGTCGCTGCGTAGAACTTACGACGCCGTGATTCGTTTTGCGTGTCGCACACTGACGTTCATCTATGACGGCCGTTTTTGTGATTATTAATTCTTCCGGGTCGGCGGACATCAAAGTTTTATATATCTGGTGTACCCGTGTGTTTACATCGGCAACAGCTCTTGAAGACAAGAAGGACTGATTTCAAAACCCAAATTAATTTTGTTCTGATTTAATCTTACGTGTTGGCTTTGATCTTACTTATCACCGTTTGTATACTATTAATCGTTCGAGTTTAAAGCGAACGGTGATATTATTATCGTCGCCGAGATGGAGATATTTATTAAGACGATGATTGATGTTGTTATGCTTTGCACCCGCGATTGTGCGAATACTGAATTTTTATTTATAATAATGATTGAATAAATCGGCCGTTATGCATTTATACTTGTCATAAGGCTTTTCGTCTTTCCCTCAAGTTTTAACTTTTTTTTTTGAACAAAACAATACCCCAACGGTTATTATAGCTAAAACCGTTACCGACTAATTCACAATTTTATCTGCGGAATTTGCGAACTCAGCACTTTACTCGACGATTTTGACAGTGTCGCGCCATAATTATTACCGCTAAATGCTTCAAAATACAACGCATGTAATAATTTTGCCCAGCCCTATTCCTGACGTTTCGCAAAACTAAACCATTTATCTCTTGACTATTCTTAATTTCATGAAAGTGCTATATCTTGCTATTATGATCGTTTCAATACGAAACAAAAATGAGACAACATGGGACAAATGAAAATAAAAAACGGACGAATAAAATAAGTCGTAAAAGTAAAAATGGAAAACAATTTTTAATACAAAACAAAAATGAAACGAATGAAAATAATAAAAAAGAAAAATGGATGATGAATTACGGTAGGTAGTAAAAGTAAAAAAAATGGAAGTGGACAACAATATGGAACAGTGTAGCTTGTGGCCGTGTTGATAATTCAGATATAATGTATTCACAGGCAGATAGACATGAAACGGATAAAAACGCCAAAAACCTCCAATCTCCTGCTGTGTGCACCTGTGCAGAGTTTCATGCTCACCTGTGCAACATTCTACTCTTAATATATTATCATCGCCGATCGTAAAACCTTGTCATTGTGATAGTATAGATACGCGTATCTGGCTGTTCATCAGCCTTACGTATCAACAACATCTATACGGTCGAAGAATGCCGAAATGTTAACACACAAATTTAATGTGCATTAATCGGATTCACAATAAATAAACAGCATATGACCGGGGCTATAATTAAGTTTTTGTAGGATTTGGTGACGAGGATCAGGTAGGAGTTTTCACTTTATATTTAACTACACGTGGCGCCACATAGTCTGGCGTTCAAATGTCGCAGCGAGTTACGCACGAGCTACGCAATGTGACGTCGGCCTTAAATGGAGCGAAATTGAATCACGTTGTTGACGTCACGTTCAGCGTAAGCACCGTAACGTCGATATTTTGACGAAATTTTTAAATCAAAATAATATATTTTACTTGAATCTCGTACGACATCTCGTGATCACTGTAATTTTCCTTGTACATTGTGTATGCCCTCTAGCGATTGACGGTCTTTTAGTGAAGTTAGCGTCGATAGAAGTCGCTATTTTAGCCGCTCAAAAGCGAGGTGTCAATTTTTGGCAAAAAGGTGATTTTTTGTGTCAAAAAATAAATCCTATTAGGCGACTGAATATGATAAGAGATTAAGATATATAAGGACTCTCTATAGAAACTGCCAGAAGCAGAATATGACGTAATTTAGTCGAGATATAAACGATTGAAAATTTCATCCGAAGTTATAAACCATCCGAAGTTACCTGCGTTTACGGTACTTGTTTTAGTTTTGATTTTAGGTAGTGCCTTATTTTAATTTTTAGGTTCTGCTTTCAGAACTAAACTATTAGCAAAGTGGTAATCTCTAAAATCATTAAAAGGTGGTCAATTTGCTCTTACTTTTCAATTTCTATATTTTCAGCATTAGATAGTTTTTGTCATATAGTTAGCAACATGGCTCAGTTGCCGCTAAAGCTGAAAGCGATTCAACCTTTCCTAAAGGTCGCGAATGACATGCGAAAAAAGGATCCAGTTACTGCATATTACTGTGATATGCATGCCATGCAAACAGGGATGAAAATTGATTCAAAATCGCCCGAATGCAAAAGTTATTTGATCCAATTAATGACATCGCTTGAAAAACAAAAAGCTGTTTTATCAGTCGACCCTGAAAGAAAAGAGCAAGTTTCTTCAGAGGTAAATACATTCTCTAATGCAATTGTCATGATTATATGTGGTGCTTATTCAGGTGGTTATACCAGGTTGCCTCAACTGGTTCGAATATTTTTGACAATATATTGTCCCACTTTTCCCTAATCATTTTCTGTTAGACTTCGTTGAGGATGTCACTGCCCAGTAACCAGCTTTGAATCTCTTTAGCTTGTGTTCACATACTGTATGTTTATTGCACCTCTTCAGCATTGTGAAAATATATGCTACTGATTATAAATTATTTTCACATTATTTTTTATGTTTGTAGGTTGTTGGTGAAGCTCTAATTGAGGAACAGGCAATGAAGCTATTCAGTGTTGCAGACGCGAAAGATCGGAATTCTGATTTTGGAAAAAACGTCGTACGACTATTCTACACGTCGTCTGTTCTATTTGACGTTGCGGAAGGACTTTGTGAAGAATTAGGTGAGGAGGCGAGCCATCATAGGAAATATGCTCGTTGGAAGGCCACTTACATTCATAATTGTTTGAAAAACGGGGAAACACCACAACCTGGACCAGTGGGGGGGCTCGATGACAGCTGGGAGGATGAGCTAGAAAATGCTGCTGCTGGTCCCAGCACAAGCCACCAGGAGTCGTATGCACCACCACCGGTACCAACAGCAGGCCCAGCCCAACCGCCAGCTGAGCCTCCTAAACCAGTAGCGCGCAGTAAGCCTGTTGAGCCCGCACCTTCATCCTATGAAGACCCCACCCCTTCGTACTCCGACCTTCAAACAGGGGGAGCGGAATTGACCCCCATGCAATTCAACCAGGCACAGAAACTTTGCAAATATGCAACAAGTGCTATTATGTATCAAGATATTCCTACTGCTGTCGACAATCTTGAAAAATGCATCAGACTTCTAAAAACCGGGAAAGAGTAATGTCATAAAAATTGTAAAACTCATTGCATCATGTATT
The DNA here is from genome assembly GCF_013122585.1 of Styela clava. Taxonomy (NCBI): domain Eukaryota; kingdom Metazoa; phylum Chordata; class Ascidiacea; order Stolidobranchia; family Styelidae; genus Styela; species Styela clava. The sequence goes on along the minus strand of NW_024102830.1, from coordinate 16,011,614 downwards.
AATATTCAAAAAATACTTGAAAGACGAAATAGTATGAACTGTGTACTGCATTATGTATTAATTATCGAAAAAAGGTGAAAAACTTCAAATAGCATGCACAATAATTTTAGCCAATTTTGTAGCTAATAGTGCAACAATTTGAGACTGTAAACTGTGCAGAAAATAGGTCTTTAAACCAGGTGTGGGTGGAACAAATTTTACATTTTACATCTGAAAATGAAAGAAATTTTATGAATAAAATGTTTTCGTTTTTTTTTCAAATATTTTGATGCTATTTTTCAAAACAATAAAAATTGGAGAAAAAGCTTGGAAAGTTGGAAATCTCTTTCTCTAATGGCTTCTAATCGCATTTGAAATTGTGTTGTTACTATCTAAGATCCACATTATGTTGATAATATTTTTGTTTTTAAATCATACTATATTTGCAGTGCACAAGAAGCCTGTAATTCAAATACAATCTATCATGAATACTTAGCGTAATAAAAATATTTCTATTGCATACCAATAATTCTAATATTATTTTATATATGTATGACAATTTTTTATCAATTTTGCTCATTCGGAGCTAGAAATCGGACATCACTGGTTAAAAATTACTTTGTAAGAGATAAATATGGTGGATACTGGATGAGCGACACTAACCGTAATTGAAAATAATTTAGAACAGGGGTGCACCATATAACCAACTTCAGACATCTGACCAGGCCACACAAAAAAGTTTTTCTATGTACACAACTAATTTAAAAAAATTCTCACAATGCAAACATTTATTTATTGGACACGTTTAGTGGACATAATGATCGTTTTGTTGTAATGGTGTTCTTGTTATTCTTTGACACTTTTTGGACACCTAGTGGAAATATTAAAAAAACGCTTTCCTCTTCGATCACTGGACCAATTGCTTTGAAATTTTTAGTGGTTAAAGATGAAATTTTTCTCCAGAAGGCTATTACTTTTATTTATTTCAAATATTTCTGTTAGCTCTGTGAGATTTGTTTTTGTTTGCTATGACGTCACTGAACGTTCTGCGGACATCGGCCGCCATTTTGTGTCCTACTGTACTGCTTCGCTTGGTGTGAATATATTTGTAGACTGTGATCTGACGGTACGGTAAACCTAACTGTACTGCGAACAGACGTGTCCATATATTTGGGCGTAGCTCTCTTGTTTAACATTAGTCTGACACTTGGAATTTTGAGTTTTTTGCATAGTTTGTTAACATCAGCTTTGACAGAAATTGGGATTTTATACTTGGGCCATAAGGGCCACACTGAATGGCTGGACAGGCCGGGACGTAGCCAAAGCCGCCTGTTGCACACCCCTGATCTAGAATATTTTCAATTACGGTTAGTGTTGCTCATACTCATACTGCGATACTTCCCACATGTACAATTGTGAAACACTTACCGTAAATACCAAATAAAAATCAAACAAAGAAATTCACTATAAATTGAGATAAATGAAAAAAATAAAAAGCAAAAGAGGAGGATTTCCAGGTAAACCAGTTTTGTGTTGCAACCAATAGGTTGGAGAACACTGACTACCCTAGCCATTTTCAGTCACCGATAAATGATATCCAACTCATGCCAAGTCCAAGACTCAAGTCTGCCCAGCTCTGGAAATTTCACCAATGTTGCGTTATTATTATATTAAACAAACATTGCTAAATTGGTTGATACTCCAGTTTAAACGTAGCTGTTAAATATATTTTTTCTTACACTTGTATTTATATGTAGTGTCACTTTTCTGCACGCAATCTAGAGATTTGGACTTGGGTATAATATGTTATACTGTTTATTATTGTGTTATGTATTTATCAAATATATAATTAGGGTCATTTATAAGGGCTATAGTGAATATGGGTGTGTTGTAAAGTAATATCACAAAATTAGGACAACACAATACACTGTAAACCAAGGGTGTTCAGCCTTTATTCTCTCATTTATTCCTTATCGAATTTTTCCCCTTACTATTTTTCCTATCACAAATACCTGCTATGCCATACGAAAATAGATTTGGAAGAAAAAAAATTCAATGTTAAGTTATGAATGTAGAAGCATTGTATTGAGTTCACATATCTACGGACAGTCTTCTCTGTATTAGCAATCTGCTTAAAAGCTACATTAATAAGGAAACTTATAGCCTATTCAGTGTAGAGAAGGGGAATTTTTTGCCTGCAAAATTTACCCCTGGTTGAGAACCCCTTCTCTAAACAACGCACTGGGGGCTATAGTCCCATCAACTTCCCTAACTGCCCAGAGAAAGGTTGTGAAAATACTCCTTCCATGAGGCACTCACTATTGAAAGAAACCCTTTAATTGTCCACAGATAGCTACTTTGGAAAAATCCATATTGTTCAAGTTTCACATAATTGTAAAAACTACATCAGACTCCTTAATTACAACGATGTGTTTCAGATGGAATACAGACTTTTTGTTTCACAGTCAGTTCATTTCAGACCTTCAACAACCTTTTTTGGGTCATGAGGTGGCATAGGGCGGTTCGGGTTTGATTTTCAGTCCCTTTGGGAGTTGTTTAAAAATATAATATACAAATACATTGATTTATATTTGTGATAATTGGGTTTGTAACAGTAGAAAACAAGTTGCCAGTAAAATTCATGAAGTGGACGTCAGTGGGACGAAAAGTCTGTAAATCTTTCATCTGTGGATCTTTCTTCAGCTTTTGAAGTCTTCAACAAATGCATGCAAACTACTTTTCAATATGCTTTGTATATTTTAATTCAGAAACCTATTGTAGGTGACTAACTAGTATCGGTAAATAGGAATAATAATTGTTAAATGTGCCTGCATTTACTGAGAACTCCATGGGTGAATGGGACGAAAATGGCAACTAAATGAAGAATTAAATAAGAAATGCTGTGAATTTGGTTTCTACGGGACTAACTACTTATCCTTCTTCTGTGCCGACAGATCCATGTGCATATATTGCAAGGATGTTGCAGTGAGAGTTTTTTAAAATTTATGAATGAAACAAGAGAGATAAGAGATTATGACTAGGCAGCTAATCTCTCCAGAAAGATTTATTGAGTTCTGTCACTTAGAGTATTGATGTATAACATTTCTATACTAGTTTAAGTAGCTTTATGGTACTTGGCAAACAGTATTAGCTTTTGAAAGGGCACGGCTTGTCAGAATAATTCAATTCTAGTGAAAATAAGACAGTGCTGCTGTTTCATGCATATATAGGCTACCTAATCTCACTGGCTTGGATATGGAGAGGACTACTTCTATTTCTGGGTGTACATAATATAGTATAGTAAAATGTATTTCAGTCTGATTTCTGTTCTTTTTGTGATATTAGTTTCTGAAAAAAGTTTCTGTGGAAATGGATAAAAAGGCTACATTTTGTGATCAAATAAACTGAACCTTATTTAAGTATGGCATACAGTATATTGCAGCATGATAGCAAGGTATACTCGATCTAATTATTAACATGAAAGCAGCGCAGAAATGAGAAGGTCTGCTTAGGGGCATTTATCTAAAAGAGATGTGAGGTAAGCTTACTGAATAGGTGAGAGCGCCAAGCCCACATTCAATTTACTGCGAAAAAAGTCCCATTGAATGGTCAGGATGAGATTTACATATTTATTCTGTGGTAGGGGAACGTCGATGCCAAAGCTTAATCATATGGCGCGAACCATGTCCTTTTATTCGGTTACCAGTTCATATCGGGTATGGAATAGTCAGCCAGTTATTTGATTTCAGATGCATAGGCTTGGTGGTAGAGGAAGCCCTATCCAACCAGCGGTTACATCAGGGGGGGGGGGCAACATACGCCCCGCTGACTGTATCCAACCACGCTCTGTAATGTGGTCCAAAGCATCATTCTTGAAAGTTACTGATCGTTTTGCTCTCATCGCACTGTCAGTGCGAGCTGGTGAAATAAACAATTGCCTCAGTGAACAAACAATTGCGTTAGCATACTTGTTAAACGAACAATATAAGATCAAAGCAGAGAGCGTTGTAAACATTCCCCACTACTGTTACCAGTTATATTTAGATTCTAAATATTAATAGATTTTAGAAATAAGATTTCATATTAAGTTTTATTAACCATGGAATATCCCAAGAAACGTGAAGTTGACAGAGAGTGTCGAGCAAAGCATTTAACAAAGATTTGATACCGAAGTATTTTTTGTAATAATCCGGCCTGCCGGGGACTTCATTTTCCCACATCTGGCCCGCCGACTAGAAAAGATGCCCATCTTTGGGTTACGTGAACTACCCTACGATGGCGAAAAGTTTAGCAATTCTCTCACACATAATTATCCTCGCATTGAATTCGATTGCGAGAGACTTTTTATGCACCAGGAGTTATAGGGCTTGCTTGTTACCAGTTTAATCCTTTTAAATATGGTAATTCCTATTGAATTTAAACCTACAACAATGAGGAAATATGTTCTGTATTGAGCACTAATTCGTAAAGTTCAAGATAAACCACTACTAAGATTGGAAAATGAATTATTTTCATACAGGTGTTAGAATTGTTATACTTCTGTTAGAGTTCTGTACTTAGTTACTGATCTGAGTAAGGTTGAGCTGACTGATCATGAATGAAGATTACATTAAACAAACAAATTCAACCCAAGCCGGTTTGCTTATAACATCACTCGATAGCTTGAGAGAACAAAATATTCTCTGCGATTTCGATGTCAAAGTCGGTGACAAATCCTTTCGTGCTCATCGCTGTGTCTTGGCAGCCTCGTCAGGATACTTCAAAGCGATGTTTACAAGCAAAATGAAGGAATCTCGTGATGGGTTTATCAATATGAAGGATGTTGATCAGAATGGGATTTCCCAATGTATAGAATTCATGTATAAAGGAGTAGGAAATTTGAAAATGGAATACGTTCAACAAATCCTGCAAGCATCCAACCTGTTACAAATGGTTGGCTTGACAAACTTTTGCTTCCATTACTTGAAAACCCATCTCTCGTCGACCAATTGTTTTTCTGTCATCAATTTAGCTCAAGCGTACGATCGTCATGATATAAAAGAACAAGCAGAACAGGTGCTGATCACTAATTTCAAATCAGTAATTTCCTCTGAGATGTTCCCGTTCATTATCAAGCCAGATCTCCTGCGTTACATAAAAGTTTCAAATGCGAGTTATCAAACATCATGGCAAGCTATGAAAACATGGGCAAAAGCAAAAGATGAAGATGCAGAGAGATGTTTTGCCGATCTTGTTACAGTCATCAATATTCGGACTTATCCTTTCAAATTTCTTCTGGAGACTGTATTGGAAGAACCATTGGTGAAAAGTAATGACATTGCAAAGAATTCAGTCATCACTGCATTATTCTCTGATGTCAAGAATCTTGAGACAAATCTTGAGATTGACAACTGCTTCATCCTGAAGAATATGGCTGAAACTCGTCAAGTTATAAACTCAAATCCAGTGAAAGATGTCATGAATCGATTCCTGGAAGCAAATTTCGAACAAATCATTGAAAAAAAAGAGTTCTGTGATATCAGCAAGGATGACATCATTATGATTTACAAATCCCCAAACACAAAATATTCTTCTGAGACTGTTAAATGGCATGGAGCTCTTAGATGGATAAAGCAAGATATTCAGGAAAGGAAAAAACATTTTCATGAACTGTTTAGCCTTCTCAATCTCGGAAAATTCCCCCTGCAATTTCTTAAACAAACCATTCGCTCAGAAACTTTGGTCAACGATTCCCGTAAATGTTACGATATACTTGTTGATGAAATATTTTCTCGAGCTGACGAAAAGTCCACAGATCAGGCAGCTCAGAAAGCAATTTTTACTGCTCCAAGTACTAAAGCAGATACAGAAACTTCCTTGGGCAACACCGCATCAAGTAGTCACGGATCTAAGAATGTAGAAGAGCCACAGATGGGAGCAGTGGGTGGATACAGGAGTGATACTTCAGGTACAATCTCTTGCATTTGTGTTTCTTAACTGAGATTGATAAAGTGAGCATCGAGTCTGACCAATTTTTGTTCATGTCAACTTGTCATTACTTATCGAATTTAATCGGTAAGTAAGTTGATAGGTATTTGTATGTCTGTTAGATGTACGCGATATCTCACGAAAGCGAGATTGAATCTGCTCCAGATTTTGCATGTGCGTTCATCTTATTTCGGACCAGTAGCCTATTGATTCTGGGCGAATTATGTTCTATAATTATCGAGTTATCAATTAATTAGTGGTGGGACACAGGGTGTCACTATGGAGTAATCGCCTTGCTATAATGTTAATTTTATTGTGATCATTTCAATCTGCGGTTATGTTGACGAAATAAAAGCAATACTACTCAGAAAATATCATGACAATCAGTGGACACAAAATTGCGTGGTGCCCGATTATATTTTGTTTTGATTTGTATTTTTGTGAATTCGACAAATCTGAGCTGTCCGTAAAACATTTACGGCGCTCCAGTACTGTACCTACCAATGTGGAGGCAGTGAAGCAAAGAAGTCTTACGGGAAAACGCCCTGATACGTGTACTACAATAACACCCGAAATTTTGCGATTTGGAATGTCTAAAAGAGCGTTTTTAATTTGAAACAAAAGTTATGGTGTTCTCCGTTTTATTTCTAGTATTTTGTATTGTCGCTTTTCAATTTAGAAAATTTAGGTTGACACCCACCAGAAAAAAAAATATCCCTTGTTGTTCAAGCTTGCGAGAAACACCACTTAGGTATCTATCTATCCAGGCGCGTGCCGATTCATGTTTTTGTCGGAAATCTGCAAGTGAGTTGTGAATTCCAACCGTTTGATTAAGCGACGCGCAAGTGACCTGTCGCGTCAACTGTTACCAAATTTTCGAATAGTAAATTGCTATTTAGTTGAATATTCGAATATGCCCAGCCCTACTCAGTATCCAGTAAATATTGACTCGATTAATGTTATGTGAATAAACTTGTTTCTATGTTTTATGTAAATTCTGACGTAAATAGTAACTTGGCTGATGGTTAAGTTTCGCAAAAACACATGCGGCCCGCTGTGAATTTCCGGCTCGTTGCGGACTCGTTCAAACGCTCCCCGGACTCATTAGAGACCGCAGACTCGGGTTGGGAAACACCGGACAAGATCATCGTATATGTCAATTATATGAAATATAATTAAATAAACAAAGGATTTGCATCTTTCTGAGTTGAATTCAATAACTTCATTTGTATAAACATATCTCGTACATGTAACATGGTTGATAAATTATTCTTACAAGCCCTTGGAATGTACAATGCTACAAAGTGATTCGAGTAGAAAGTACCGTATGTTTCCAACAAGGCCTCAGGTAATTATAAGATTTCAATGCCTGATATGAACTGGGACCAGTAGTGAGAGGATATGAATGGAGGATTAATCATAGTTTCAGTTTTCATTATAATGTATTAATCTTGGACTGGTTGCTGTATTATTAACAGCTCCAACATTATGTGAGTCTGCGTGCCCATACACTGAAAAGAAAAAATGTTTCTCTTTACTCTATAAATGCGTAATATCACAATGTCAGCCTCACCTACTTTTCTCTTTCTATGAATACTTGAATCCAATTCTAATTCACCAAAACAAAGAAATTTTTCAATTTTCAGAATCTCAGTCTTCAAGTCAAGCTACTCCATCTGGTCTAAGAATCATCGACAAACTACCACCTGGTGGAAGAATGTCAGTGAAAAGGTTGCGTGTATCACTGCCAGGATATGAAAGGTTGCCGTTAGGCACTTCTGTCATCACCTACTCATTCCCTGCTGGAAGTCTGAATGTGAGTCCTGTAATGAATTCAGTTGGTTGAATATTCAATTACTATGTATTTACAAGAACCAAGATTCTTGTTGTTCTATTTTACATTGATTCTATGTTTAACATTAAATCTTCCAAATCAATAATCTTGGCCCCCAAATAGCAATTGAAATCTAATTACACTTTTCGTTATTATATTGTTCACTTTGAACAGGGCTCTGCACAAGCAACCGCTAATGCATAATAAGCTATCATTTTTGGATGGAATGTAATTTTTTTGTTTCAGCATTGCCTACTCAAAAGGCAGTGGGCATGGAACTTGAGACCTTCAAATTATGATCCAACATAGCTAAGTCCAATGCTATAACCACAAGGCCATCACAACACTTTAGTGCAGGGTCGGCCAACTTTATTGGCCGACGGGCCACATTCAGTTTACCAATAATTGCGCAGGCCACTTAACATGGTAATTATGTTATAGTTTTGCTACACTGACTAAAAGTTAATGAAATTTTAGTGTGAAGTTTGGCACTGTTTCTCGCTAACAAGTTTGTCAATATTCGCTGAGATGGACGATGTAGCAATGCGAAGCGAATTTTCTATATGACTGTCAGAAATTAGTGATCTCACAGGGGATTAAACATGGTCCATCTGTGAAAACAACTTGCCTATACAAGTAAGTGCTGCCAAATAATGAGGTCATTAAAACTGCCATTCTGCCCAAGTGTGTAAGCGACTATATCTGTATCGATATCTTCCAGTTGGTTTCGATTTCAAATGGCACTCATGGCTCGTTTGAAAGGGCTAGCAGAGCGCATTTCAGGAAAATGAACAAATCGTTTATATCAAAACTTCATATTAACTACATCACTCGAAAAATATAAGTTTTACTTAATTTTTTATTATTCATTTCCGAAAATTCAGCGCGGGCCACACAAAACTCCTTGACGGGCCACATGTGGCCCGCGGGCCACGGGTTGGACGACCCTGCCTTAGTGCTTAGATGTTTCAGAAATATTTTCCGATGTTTCCAGAAAGCAGTTTTTTATGTTGGTTTAATGGCCCCTTGCAGAATTTGCCTCTACACCAGTGCTGATGTTCAAAATGAATGAATATATTCACAATTGTTTATATTACATAGAACAAATTCTTGATTTGAGGTTTCCATTTCAAAATTTGTCTTTTAAAGCATTTGATTATTGAAGAAAACCGTATGACTTCCTTTCAAATCTAACATTGCAAATTGCAAAAATCAATCCAAGCTGTGTTTATATCAGTTATTCTGCATTACTGAATTAAATTTCCACATATGTAATTGTACAGTGATTTTCACAGACTCTTGTTGGACATGGTCCAATTTAGAATATATTTAATATTGGTAAAAAATATTATTTAAGAATTTATATGAAATAGTAAATTAGGTATTTCATTTTGGCAATAATCATCATAATTTATCTGATGTCTGATAGTTTTGTCCGACTATAAGATTCCAAACTTACCATATGAATTTTTTCTATGAAACGTTTGTCATGTCTTTTGTTCCAAACAAGGCTATGTATGAGCAGCCACTGATATGCAAGGCACTACTATTTATTGTAGTACTGAAATCTGTCTGGTTGCATTGCCAACCTAATTTATCATACACTCCTACCTATTTCATTATGCACTGAGTAATGTGCTTGAATCCAAGATTTTTAACCTGTGATGCCAACATAGTTTGGCTACTTCTCTTCACATTAATCTTCAAATCCCAAATCGACGATCTCACCAACGATGTATATAAATTGGCAAGCAATGCTCTGCTTGAAAAAATGTTGGTCGTTTAGTTTTTTCATAAATGACCTCTTACATATCAGTGGATTTTTTGTGTATCAGTAAAATGTTAGTGTCATCATATTCTAACTCTGCTTCCAATCATAGATATATTATGTTTCATTTCTTTTTTGAAAAATTAAAACTTTTTTAATAAATGTTATGTGAAGGCAACTCTGAACAAGGTGCCACTGATTATATGTTTCCTGAGGATATTTTACTTGTTTGCACATGTAAAACATCTTTGGTTCAAATGTGTGCCCTCCTCCTGACCTAGAAATCAAATGTTTTGATAGTCAATGTTTAGTGAGAAAGATTCCAATCGTTCAATTAAGGTATTTACGTATCAGTGCCTGCTTGTTTTGTGCCTTGTTCAGAGCGAGTATTTGAAAGCATCCCAACTAAAATCACCAAAAAAATGCTTTTGCAACTGTCTGCTTCTGAGGAATCGTTAAATTTATTCGAATCGATTCTGAGTTGCAGAAATTTTAGTTTAAAGCTTTTGGACCTTCAGGAGTATGCGCACCAAGATGGCGCACAACCTGAACATAGTATGTGTGTATCGGTTAGGATTCAGGTTGTGCGACATCTTGATGCGCATACTTCTGAGCACCTGGTGTTCATATCAGTTTTAATAAATTATCAGAGATAGAAGTTAAATAACTTATTATGTTTATTTTTGCAGGGTGTTTCATATGTGGCAAAGAAGTTCACTGAATATCTACCTGGGTATCTCTTCGATCACGCATCCATACCCTTGCTAGAGAAAGCATTCAATGCAGGATTGCTCTTCAAGATTCAGATAATTGGAAGCAGTAGAGGAGAGATAATATGGAATGATGAAATTCCTCATAAAACTAACAAACATGGAGGTCCAGATAAGTAAGTTTTCTGATTAAATATTCTAAAATATGCACAATTGTTATAAGGATTAACTGGGGCCTCAACTAAGTTATATTAAAGTACAGATGTAATAAAAATTTAGTTCCAACAAAACTTGAGATTTAAAATGTGAATCGCAAAAATTTAAATCGGCGCTGCTCCATAGAATGTGCAACAAGATGGCGAACACCTGAACATAGTATGTGTACCAGGTTAGGGTTAGGCCATAATTTTATTCCAATTTTCCTTGTTTTAGTTCGATTACGAGTTCGGGAACCAGCCAAGTGACTCCTGTAGTATTTGTACCTGAAATTATGGCCTAACCCAAACCTGATACACATACTGTGTTCCGATGTCCGCCATCTTGGTTCACATACTACGGGAGTACCTTAAAATAAACCAAATCAATATTTATTTTCCAATCTGACCTTCCATGCAAAGTTAGAAAAATGAACTTGCACATAATAAGTCATGTTTTGTATTAAAATTAAACACTATTTTGCAAACTCTTATTTATAAATCAAAGAAAGGCATGTTTGGGTCGCACTTTTGATCCCAGTACCATCCATCCAGCTTGTGACATTTGTAACCACTCAACCACAGATATCTCATCCAGTGGGGCAGCCAGGGGGGGTTTTCGGGGTCGAACCCCCCCCCCCCCCCCCCCCCCCCCCTTTTGAAATTTTCTGAAAAGTGAAAAAGTTGCCGATAACACGTGCAATTGCCTTCTGCTAAAATCGCTGTTCGTTTTCATCAACGCGGCGTCTTATTTATGCCGTGAACGCCCTTCACATTGGTGTTTATTCTCTTAAAATCACAAATTTGTACTGCGGGAACAATGATAATTATTTTATTTTTGTACCCGCACGTAAATGTGAAAAATGAAAAAGCGTACAATTGCCTTCTGCTAAAATCGCCCATGTTTTCATCAGCGTGTTATTTAGGCCGTAAACGCCCTTATGTCGGTTTTTATTCTTTCTAAGTCATAAATTTGTGCCACGATAAACATGATAATTATTTTATTTTTGTACTTTGCACGGAATTGTGAATTCATGAGTTTGTAATATACGTTCATCGGTGGCGAGGTTCTAGAGACAAAAGGAGTAAAACCGCGATCTAAATTTGATTGAAAAGCTGCATTATAAAATACTGAAAATAAAACCGTAATTTATATGTCAATGTTACAAGCACATCTCAAATTTGTCGAATTTGCAAAATAGAAAAAATGCGGATCAAAACAATATATAATAGGCGACGGGCAGTTACCACAAATTTTTATGTCGGCAATTGGCCGAGGTATTTTAAAATTGTGAATTGTAAAAAATTGTTTTGTTTTGTCGACGAAACGCTGGTTAAATTGAAGACAATTAAATTAATAAAGCAAGACATTTTAAATATGCCCTTATCGGTCACGAATTGATTACTTTGCACAACAGGAAAATCATTTTTCGTTGTAAACGTCGGCTCTTTTAACAAGTGGCCTAATCGCGGCGATGAATATGTATTTTTAATTTAACGATATACTTCATAGGCATTTTCATTGTACGAAATAAAATTGTACTTTTCGGGATTTTATATCAGTTATTGAGATTTTTGTAACGGCGATAACGAGTTGGCAAGATTCCAAAAATACGTTTTCAAATTAAATACGCCGTTTATCTCATATTTTTATGTCCACCGATCGCCGTGGCATTTCAGAGAACTAATGTTTTAATTTTGACGTATGAAGAAGAAACCGCGAGTTACGTTGGACACAATTAAATAAATATATAAAGACATTTTAGAATTTTGTAGTTGTCAGGAATTGAATATTTCACGCAACAAGAATAATCATTATTCGCTGAAAAGACGACCCTTTAACGAGCGCGTAATGCGAAGATTGTTACAGACCGCAATGGGAATTTATGATTATGAACCCCCCCCCCCCCTTTTGAAAATCCTGGCTGCGCGCCTGATCTCATCCTTGGTAAAATCAAGTACAACGTTCTCAACTTTCCTCTCTTGATTTCAAGCAACATTTTAAATTTGTTATTATTACCCATCAAATTTCAGTTGATGGGTGAGGGATGGCCAGGAAGCATTCTTTTTATTCCTGATAAATATTGACCATGATTTGTCATGCTGTTGCAAAATGTTAGGGTGTATGTGACTGAGGGTAATTTCTTAGTGACAATCAGAATCAACCATTATGGTATTCAGGCTTGAATTGTCTGCAACGTGACTGTAACCAGGTTCAACGACCAGCTGTTGTTTACTAGGTTTCTCTGTTGTCACATCTGTCATTGGAATTATGGTTGACCAATTTTGTAACTATTTGATCCGTATTCCAGTAACGACTAAATTTTCTGCTTCTCTGTTGTCAATGTTTCATTGGACATCCAACATATAAATTATACTTACACTTACACTGCTTATTCTCAAAATTCTAATATAAATGAGATGTTTAAGGTTTTCATATATGAGATGCTCATTCACACATTTTGCTGTAAACAAGGCCCTGTTCAAACTTCCACTGATCTAGCAATATGTAAAGGGCTACTATTATATGGAAGAAATAGTATCTTTTCAGTTCAGCATTGCCTACTCATTTTTTACACCTTGGGTGAGGTGGGGTTCATGGGTTTTGAACTTGAGATGTGCGAATTGCGATGCCAGCCATGTTAAGTCTAACACTTAAACCACTAGGCCAGCGGTTCCCAAACCTTTTGCGATGCCAAATTATCAAGGGAAAATGCTCGCGGCGCTCTTGCACGGAACAGTATGGTAAATATCGTGATCGTTAGGGTGTACTTTATGTCCTCTAACTCTAGTAAACTCGTAGGCCTAAGGAATGAGGCAAAAGCCAGCTTTTCTTCCTCATCTCTGCATGTTCGCTTAACTCAGTTCAGCAGGTAAAATAAATTGCATCTCACGAAATTGCAGTGGTGTTTATATCTATTGTTATATAACGACATAGCAAGCTAAATGGAATTTATTGATCCATATACACAGCATTTAAATAGGAAACAATAAAACTTTTATAATAAAGACAATATGTAAATTGTAAAATCATATTTTATATTAGTTATTCTAATAATTTTCGTGGCACACCTGAAAACACGCGACTCACCTTTTGGGAACCGCTGCACTAGGCCATTGCCCTCAAATCAATTTATTTTCTATTTGGTGGTTTTACACTTTCGCATCGATCAGTGCTCTGTCCAATCAGACTTACTGGGTTTTGAAACTCCAGAATTATCATTGTTTGGCGAAATCTTCCTTTGCACACTGGAAGGGGTGTTGGGCTATAGTTAGTGATTTTGATATCAATGTTTCGTATTTCAGTACGTTATCAGTGCAATTGAAAATTCTGAAAAATTTGAATATTTGGGCATTCATCTCTACCTACGAGTAAAGTTGACATTCTTTTTGCACATCTAAATCTCACATTCAAATCTCACTCACACAGGCATCGCTAAGTTAAGCGTTTCTAAGTACTAAGGAGTCAAATATTTGTGACTTTCAGTGTTCTTTTATCGAACATCTTATTTTTTACAGTTAATTGAAATCAGACTCATATGCAACTACCATTATCTCTCATGCAATCTCATCTATTTCAGCAATGGATATCCTGATCAAGGCCATAACAAAAAGCTTCATAAAGCATTGGAGGCGAAATTAAAGGCAGCAGGAATTGAATAATAACAATAGATGATCAACAATGGACGCTCAACACTATCCGGACAATACTATATTAAAACTCATCCATTGATTTTGTAGTGTCATTATCAAGCATTTCATCAAGCCACTTATAATTATTATAAAGTTCGGTGAATGCAATATCAGTCAGATTGACTCAGATATCTTTAAAGGACATTTTATATATCTCAAGGCAATTTTCAAGATAAAACAGCAAACTTTGGGGGTACAGTGGTAAAAAATAAGTTCCTGTCATTACCGGAACAGACCCTAAATTGCCTAAACGGGGTGGAAAATCCATCTAAACCTACCGGAACTACTTGTAGCTATCTTGTAAAATTTGTGTAGGAATTGAATACTAACAATACAAAATCAACAATGGACGTTGGACTCTACATGGACAATATAATATTAGAACCCTTCCATTGATTTTATATTGTCATTATCAAGCATTTCATTATGCCACTTACTTACATATTATAATGTTTGATGAACTGCAATATCAGTCTGATTTGACTCAACTTTTTGTTTTTAAATCAAACTCTATACTGTTAATCAAGGTTAATTAGTCAGAATTTTCAAAACCAACAATTTATATTTTTTTCAATTTTTCATCGTTTTTATCTGTTTCATCCTTTTATTGTTGATCAACTCCATGATAATTATGCATATATGTATATACCGTATATGCTCGTTTTCCCGCCCGATCTTGATTAAGGGCTCGTTTGAATAGCCGCCCGTGTGAACAGAACATAAAAATAAATAAGGGCCGGTGCTTGAATACCCGCCCGATGTAAAAGCTGATTTTTCAGTGGTAGAGAACAATAGGAAATAAGAAGCGCTTTTGTCACAACGCTGTTGAATTTTAAGCGCCGGTAGATAACACTCACGACTCAGGCGTTCAAGTACATAACAGATAGCATTGATTACGTAACACCATGGTTCTCAAACTGGGCGTCGCAACGCCCAAGTGCGTCGTTTCAATATTGATAGGGCGTCGCAAAACTTTTCTTCTTTTGTGGATTTGTACCTGCGGTGCGTAGAAAAAAGTCAAAATTTTCGTTATTCTCATTTAAATCATGAGAATCTTGAGAACTGGAAATAAAAATATATTAATTATCGTAACGATCGAAAATAACAAGCGCCCGTGCTTGAATAAGGGCGGTTTGAATAAGGGCCCGGTTAGTGAGTTGGTTGAAAAAAATATGGGCCCGGGCTACAAAACGAGCAAAGACGGTATTTTTAGATTGACTTCCAGACTCATGTATTGTTACTCACTTTGTTTGCATATTTGACCCGTTTTTATACATTTCATTCTTTCACTGTTAATCAGTTCCATCTTAATTACTATCAATTATGTTAGTCATTATCATACTGGGAAAAGTTGTTTCAAGACTTCACAAAAAGTATTTTTGTGTTTATTGAAAAAAGGATGCTTTGAGTCAGGTTTTTGAATACTTCTCACAAGTTTTACTCCAACTAGGCAGCCAACCGGATAATATCTGCTATATTAGAGAGGAACCTGAATCAGTATGATGCATGGCATAGTCTGCTTATTTAATTGCAAAATACAAGTTTTGTATTTATCCTGGCAGAGAAGGCTAGTTGAGCACTCCGCTATTGGCCTGGTTACGGAAATCTGATCTATATTCGGATGTATAATGAACTTGATTGGTGGCAGAAGCTGTAATTAACCAAAGGATACCACCATATTAGCCTCCATTAGCTTTTCCAATGCCTTTTTCTACTAGTATATGCTTTCAACTTTTATTTGAGTGGTGCCTGTATAATTATGATTTTTCAAATATGCAATTCAAATGTTCCACTGATAATATTTCAATATATTGAATTTATATTTTCATTAAAATTCGACCTTGCTAGCCATGATTGGTGTTATTATATTATTTGAGATGTAGCTGTATATATTGCTTTATTTTGCATGAAAAGAGATTCACAATCAGTATTCTTATCACTTGAAAATTTTGTCATGATTCAGCAATCTACATTGATTTTAATATATGGTAATTTAAACTCTATATTTACTTCTGTTGGCTACAGATATTTATATTTTTCTTTAATTCTTCCTTCATTTCATTGGTGCTAATCATGAAAATCAAATATGCAATTTTCTCTTCAACTACACTTTTATAATTATTTTATATCGTCTTTATTCCATTTAATTGAATCTTAATGCTGCAAGTCATTGCTACATAATATATGGACCAGTCAGCTTCAGTGATACAGGTTGATTATCAACTCTGTCAACTCATGTTAGTAACTATAGATATCAGTAGGCTTCAATGTAATAAAATTATAAGTGATTAAGTAGTTTTGCTGCACACGAAATAGTTATGTTACTGTTCAGAAGGAAGAGCAAATAAGTAGTCTCATAGAATTGATGATAAAATTATAATATTAATTTCATACATAAAAAGATATGTTTATATACAATACTGAACTAACTATTTATGCAATCACAGTTTCTAATCTATTCGATGTACAATATACCTTTTTCATCAGAAATATACTTCAACTTATTTTTTAATAATTAGTTATTCCTTCCTAATTGTCTCTAATTTGCTATGCATGGTGGGTATTTTAGTTTGGCAGTTTTAGAAATATTTTTTTATTTGAATTTATATTTCTGTAGAAATTAATTGTTATCATTATCAGCTGTAATACATGTGTACATTTTGTTTTTCAAAAATATCAGCCATTGTGCTTTACTAAATCCTAGTTAGAGCTTGGTTAATTTTTCCATTTCTATTGCAGCATTTTATATATATTTCTGTATCTGTGTAAATAATTTCCTTTTGATACTTGAAACCTATTAATCTTTAATATGCAAATCAATTACCTTCAAATGCATGTAATTTGTACTTTGTTTGCTTTAGTATTTGAGAGATAAATTTACATTTCATCGTATATTCATGTAAAAGCATTTAAACTTTTTTAAAGCCTGATAAATAGAATTATGTTTTTTGAAAAAATTGGCTGCTTTAATGAAACTTATTTATTTAAAAAGCTTGAACAGAATTTGAAAACCAGAATTTCTAAAATAGCCATAATATCTAGTTTGACTGATAATCGTAGATTTTGAAAACAATATTTATGATTCGGTAAAAGTACATTTTAGTTTGTTAAAAACTTTACTGAGTGTTGTGCATCATCACACTTACCCATAAATAATTATTTGACGCTCCAGCATTTTTCAACATGATTTTTACTTGTCTCTTCGATGTATGATGTTTAATTTTATATATAGTGTTTGACTTTTCTCTCCTAACAACTTGGTATGGAAAGAAACTGGAGCTACAGTTCATGCTTTTCAGTCTACCCAATATCCACCCCCAATATGGTGATGGTGGGCAAATGCTTGTCTTCAACACCAGATCTCCGACCTTATATAATAATGTACCCATGCTCATATGCTCCCTACGCCAAGCCAATGTCCCAATCTGCCCATAAAACTCCTATGACTTGCAATGCATATTATATGCAAACCATTAGTTTTTACGCTGACTCTACATGTAGTGTGTGTTTCACAATATATTGTTAATTATTATCACCAAAATGTTTTCTCATTTCTATAGACGAATACTGATTATTGTTGTCATGTGCCTTTGATCCAAAATACCTAACCCCATATATGAACATGTCCATTTTAACATCAATAAGGCAATGTGCCAAATTTGAGAATACGGATATGTCAAGTAATGTGATGTAAATTCCCAACTACTGACAAGGCCTGTGGTGTTTGTTTGAAGATATATTGTTCATAATCATCACCAAAATTTGAACTGATCATTGCCGTTAATAGCACAAGGTTGATTCGTGCACCTTAGTTTAATCCTAGGCTAGGATAATCGTTCTATCACTGTTTTTTAGCAAGCTTCGTAGCAAACTCAAGACGACTCACTAAGTACATGAATAATAAAGCAGGATTATTTGCATTCACCTCTGATTGTGATTATATCAGCTAGTTACCGCAATCCAAATAAGTATTTTTCTCGCGTTTAAACGAGATACGCCGATATTTCGGTGCCCCGAAGCATGTAAACCAAGATGGCGGACATCGGTTACGTAGTGTGTGTATCAGGTTAGGGTTAGGCCATAATTTATTCCAATTTTCTATATATTAGTTCTATTACGAGTTCGGGGACTAGCCAAGTGACTCCCGTAGTGTTTGTACCTGAAATTATGGCCGACCCTGGTACACTCCGGGTAAACCGATATTTCAATATGTTGAAGCGACATAATTGCTTTACGGCTTAGTAATCGGGGACCAGGGCAAATCATTAAGCCGTTATCGAATACTTCAAACTTGAGTAGGTATAAAGCAGGGCTTGGCGAACTTTTAGGCTCGTGACCCCTTTCAATATAATAAAATTTTCCGGTACCCCCGTTGACGTTTAAAATGCCTAACAGTTCGAAATATGCATTTCAAATATTTAATTTACACAGTTAAATAATCTTTGATCTGCAACGTTATTTACCTGGCGCAATAAATTGTTAATGTAACGAAAACAAAAAGAAACGAGAGTAAACCATATTTCACGTTCGATGACGAGGCATATGCACCAGTCAAGATAAGATTTTCGCAGCATCAGCAAAGTTATACGTATAATGATGGCTGGCTACCGATTGCATGGTTCCAATTCGACAAAGTGGCTCACTCTCCAGCGTTAATGCTAAAAGTCTGCATTGTGATGCTTGCGCGCCTCTTCTCTGATCCTATGTATGCATGCGACCCACTGTAGGGTCGCGGCCCCTAGTTTAGGGAGCCCAGATATAAGTCCCTCATCCCTTGATATAGGCCTACGAGTGAGGGTTGTTTGTTGGGGATGTACAGAATGAAACACCCCACGAAGTTGAAATAAATAGCAAATGTGTTAAACTATACTTGTGCCGACTTTGTACAATTTGCTCTTCCGGTATAATGGACCGGTTGGGATTATTTTTCTCCAACCCATAAGCCCACGAATGAAATTTTAAGCAACATATTTCATTGCCACCTAGTAAAACATGGATTGTAATATCGTGACCGGACGGTTTCAAAAACTACAGAGAACACAGAAATACCAGCTGATACGAAAAGCGACGATAATATATATAGGTAAATTAATAGATTTTGTATCTATGGGGGTGAATAACGCGTTAATCGTTATGTATGAGTTATCTATAAATGGTATTTTTATTTGTCTACTTGAGCTTAAATCACGTTTCAAGTTTCATTAGATCTACGCAATTCGAAAGATTCCTAATGCGAGTGCATCTCTGCTGATTAAAATTTCATAGAAAATACTGATTATACTAAAAAACTTTTCCAGTTACGCAGCCTGATTTATCGCCTTTGGGTCATTACACGTGAAATGAAATATATTCAGGCCTATACTATAGTGAAACCGGTATGTTAGTCATTGAGTGAAACAAACCATAAACTTTCTAAAAATTACATTTGCATTTTGTTATACGGCATTTGATGATTGACCAGGGCCGGTGCTAGAAACTGTGGGGCCCAATTGGAAATCTGATGGCGGGGCCCCTACTATTCATAGTACAATTTATGGGTGTTTATATTTCATAAAAAAAAAAACATACAAACCAAAAAATATATACATTTAATACTTGCTATAAAACAAAGTTTAAGGTAATGCTGATGCTTTTATTGTTTTATTTTTAACGGCAAGAAAGGCTAAATAAGCAATTAAATTATACTCTTTCAGAACATTACTTTCCTAGCATTCCAATCATTCGAAATATTTTCAAATTCAACAGCTTTAGCAATCTCGCTTCCTATATAAAGCATTGAAAAGTCTTTCTTGAAAGACCGCAGACCTCAAGTATGCTATTACTTTCAGCTTTGAAAAGCTTCTTTCCCCGATGCAACAGTTATTTATTGGCATCGCTGTACTTATGAATTTATAAAGTTTACCGGAAAAAAATTAACATTATAAAATGATTATTCCACTCTTTATTTTACCTTTTTAGTAGTATTTTGTACCTCATAATGCAGAAAAAGACCTCAACTAGCGCGGGGCCGCTTTAACGTGCGGAGCCCAATTCGATCAAATCGGGTTGAAACCAGCTCTGTATTGAAAATGTAACATTTGACAATGAGTCATCTGGGCGTTCCCGCTAACGTAGTTTATTCGACCTGTGGTATGACCAAGCTAAGCGTTAAGAATACGCTTGCCATCGCACCTCGGATTACCATGCGCGGGTTCGCACGGGATCATTGCTGGACTCCTCGCCGTCGAAAGGTGGTTAACATCACCGCTGGTCAAAAAAATTGCAGACATGGGATCTTTTATCATTAGGTTTGATTGCGGACTGTTAGAACTGGTAATCGGACGATAGACCTGGTTCGCCATATGATTGAGCCGTCTTATCGACTTTCCTCTCCCCGGGTTCAAATGCCTTCAGTTAATTATGAGCTGATTATTTGCGTGGATTCTCATTTTTTGAGGTGGTGGTTCAAGTACGGTAACTGTTGGTCAGCTTGCAACTCTTCAAACCGATCAACTACGAGCATATGATGGGAATATTTTATTTTATAGGACACTGACCTGCTTTATCGTGTGTCTTCCATCGCTCCGGCATTCTGTGTACTTATACGCCGAAATTAAAGTAGTCCAATGTTAATTAATTCGGCATTGTTATATTGTTAGCATATGTTCAACTTGACAACGGCAAGCGCATATCACAATATTCATGTGGAACTCTCTCGTAAATTGAGCAACAGCGCATATATAAAATTAACCTACCCTGGCCTAAAAACGCGACTTGATGTCTGAATCGATGTTGAGCTTCGCACGCGAACGAACCAATCTTCAACATGAATATGACGTCATAAAGATTATTCGTAGCTAAATTTGTCACCCATGACGTAACATATGAAAAATTGACGAAATGTGTTGAGTTGTCAGATTTAATACCGAACAAAAGTGCAATGGCGTTTTACTTCAAGCCTTTGTGTTTATTTATGTCGCATTTGCGCACAACCTATTACCGGTTTTAGTAATTTTGTAGACTCTCAATTTATCTACACCGCCGACAGCAGATTTGGAAAGTAGGAGTCATTCGCAATGGCTGCTTTCAATTTCGACTTGGCTTTGCAAACTCTTCTATTCGACCATTACGTGGGAAATATCCGATTCGAAGACATTTAAATTATATATCTTTATTATTCTTAGTCTCCCTTTTATTTGATTATATTTTACTTGTGTAAGATTTTGTACGATACCGGTACCGAAACTTGAAATACCGGTACGGACTACGGTAGGTACCGTACCGGTACCTGGTATGCGGTGTTTTTAATTGAAATACATAAATATGACTGAGAAAAGATAAGTGGTTGATGGATACAAATACCGGTAAATAAAAACTACATACAAAAATAGCGGTACTGAAAGATAAAATCAGGAAACCAAACAAAACTTCAAGTACCGTCTGACCGTAAGGTTTAAAGACTGAACCCAATCTGCCAATTCAATAAAAACTGAAATATTTTTGTATTTACAGTTCAGCAGTCCCCCACTGTTCTTAATTAGGGCTATAACTGATTTAATTCAAGATAAATTCTGATAAGAAAATGGATGCAGTTCGGGAAATACTTGAATTAGATGACTCTGATCCAGAATCACCAGACCAACCTTCAACTTCTCATGATAGAGAATATCCCACAACATCTCAAAATGCTTCACAAGCACTAAGTTTACCTGGCACAAGTCAAGCTTTAGAACAAAATCTGGCTCGAAGTTTGGATTATCTGATGAAAGAACCCAAAAAGCATGTAACTGTGATAGCAGCCAAAACTGTAAATTTTAACCAAAAGCAAGGTCAGTGAATCATTTTATGTATTTATCTCAAATGTCCTTCGACGGAAAGATTGTATTTTCATTCATTTTTCAGGGGATAATATAAAGGCAGGTAACTATTTTTTAAAAAGTTCTGATATCTCATTCGAACAAGCTGATAACAACAGAGAACCTGAAGAGTCTTCATCCGGGGAAGGTTCTTCTTCTGCAAGTTCAGAACGAACTAACCCAATCCCAGGTTTGTTCTATATTACAAAAATATAATTCAAATCCTCAGGAAGATTTATTTTCAAGGCAACTTTACAATGCTTAACCTAAACACAGGTTCAGTATTTATGTACAAACAAAATTGTTTATAGGGTAAGAATTCCATGTGAATCAACCGCTACTACATAGATTCTAGTCTGTACTAGTTTGCATAGATGTTAGAAACAATTATGTTACTTACTGTTGGAAGTGAGGATTTCTCAGTATTTATATTACTGTATTTTTTTTGTGTTGTATAATTCCTAAATAATGAAAAATAATGACATAAAATTTGTTATACAGCACCTGCTAGTTGAATTTATTAATTAACTCTTTTGTTCGATTGAGCATTCATATATATGTTTATTGAATTACTGAATGTTTTTTTTCAATTCATGGTAAGATATGACTTTTATGGGGTATTTGCTACTATTATTAGAAAGACTTGTCAGTATGCTACCTTCGTGAGGTATTGGATGTAAACCTGAGGTCTTTAACCTGCACACCAATAATTTTAGATTCAACACTCCATTCTATCAATATTATGTTTCATCTTTCTGATTGGAATGAAATATTTGTGTATTTTGTATTTAAGATTCAATCTCTTTGGGCAATTCACTTTACATGCTTCATGGACAACCTATTTCCAAATATGGAAATGTTTATAAAGGAGTGAAGGTTTTTGGAACTTCTGGTCGAGGTGATATCGCCGTTAAATCCTTGAAGTATAGTGAGGAAAATGAGAGGGAAGCAAGAATTCTCGTTAAACTCAGTCCTCACCAGAACATTTCCAACATTATCGACTCTGGGATTTATCGCCTTGGCCTTGTCAAGCATATCTTCATAGCAATGGAACTATGTGGCCCCGAAACTCTGACTAGCTTTATAAAAAATACTTTACGAACCCAATATATCAAGATGCTACTCGAGCAACAACTTGTAAATGGCATTGCTTACATCCATAGAAACAATGTCATACATCGCGATTTAAAACCTGATAATATCTTGGTATCAGAACATGGAATGCAATTAAAAGTAATAGATTTTGGATTAAGCAAAGTAATGAAATCCGGTCATTCTGTCACCAAACCGAGCGCTTTGGGCATTGGCACAGATGGTTGGAGAGCCCCAGAGACATACAATGACAATGTCATATCCAAACAAGCCGACGTATTCTCACTGGCACTCGTGATACATTTCATTGAGACTGATGGGAGTCACCCATTCGGTGATAACCCTGTTGGATGGGGTTACCTTATAATGCAAAATCAAGGATGTGACCTGAGCAAACTTGAAAGTGAGATGAGGGATTTAGTCGGCTGGATGCTTCGTCGAATTCCAAAAGAGCGACCTACTTTGGATCAAATCCAACAGCATAAATACTTTGGTGGGGAACTGGTTTGCCCATTTCCTAATCTGGGTAAGTCTTCTTTTATTAAATATATACTTTTTTATGATAATAAACCAAAGAATATTATCCATTTATATTTTCAAATCTGAATTGATCGAATCATGGCATTTCGTATTTTTGAAGTTGAACTGTTGACCACCTTATTGTCCATGATTTTTCTCTGCATAAATCAAAACTATATTCCAGGACCAACGGATATATTTTATTGTTTAAACTTGATATCCATTCTAGACAATGAAGTCCCATAGTACGAAACAATTTCTCTTGTCAAATTACAAAATGGAGGTTTTTAAAATAGTTGTCTTTTGCCATCTGCACTAGAATATAAATATAAAAGATGAAAAGGGCTCTTCAATATGTCTTATCATACCCATTACCTAATTGTATTGCTTATGTTTTTATTAGGCTTCAACCAACCTCAGACAGTGAAAGAACTGAAATTACACAAAGATGAAGCACAGAAAAAAAAGCAAGAAACAGAAAGAAGAAGACGACGATTAGAGATGATGATGCGTCAACAGTCACAAGAATTTCAACAGATGAAAGGAGGATATAAGAAGAAAATAAAACAAGAATTGAGACAGAAGATAAAAGGTAACAGAATATATCCTTTTGTGTTATCAATATTCAATTTGCACCCATTCAAGTATGGCAAATTGTTGCCTCCAAACCAGACAGACAATCAGTCAATCCAAGCTGATATTCCAGAAACCCTTTTTGTTTTGCAAAATTCCAACACTTGAGCTGACTCATATTGTGGCTTTGGGTTTCTCAAAGCGTAGTAATTTTTCATATGGGGATCCAATATGTATACTATGTATGCGTTTATACAAATACAAATTTTTGGGATAAATGGGATTCAATATAAATACTATATACTATATACTATTGTGCATATCAGCATGGCAATAAATTATTCGAATGGTGGTTCTTGGCCATACTACCTAAAACAGCCTGACCGCCATTTTCAGGCTAATTCTATCAGATAATATTCCAATTTTTAAATCTTAAAATCCAAATGTCAACCAATTATACAATCATTGCTTGGTAATGATGTCTTCAAAGATTGTGACTTTTATTATCCACAGAATCCCAAATGTTATACTTGTTATATCAAGGTAAGCATTCTTGAGTTAGTGCAAGATTATCCTTGTGAGTGATATTTTGTCCATGCATTTTGGTTTAAAAGGGCATGCAAACTATGGCCCGCAAAGAAAAATTGTGCGGCCCTGCGGTGAAATGCTGCTCAACTGCTCAGTTGTCCGGACACTCTTGGCGATACCGGTACCATCTGACCGTACCTGTACCCATGCAATACCTCATGAAACGAATGGGAGATACGGATAGTCTAGCTAGTAGAATATAGTGAATCGAGGGGTGGATTGAGCGCAGCCAGTTACAGGTTGTACATAATATTAATTACCAGCATGGTACCGGTTATTGTAATTGTCATGGAGTCTTTTTCTTCCTCTTATCTTTCATTGTTTCCACGAAGTTGCCCCAAAATCTCTTTTCAGCCATTATAATAAGCACCTGTATGGTAATCGTAATTTGTAATAACTGCAAAACTAAAATGTGAATAATTCACATAGCACAGACTTGAATTAGTAGAAAAGGACTGTGTGCGTAAAGTAGCCTAGATAAACTCGTCCGTTGGCTCTAGCAACTACTGTCTGATCGTACAACCACGAGGCTGGAAGGCGATTATGGTTAGACCTGATTTCAATGGAACGTGCATGTCGGTAGTGCATACGGTATGGCATACCGTACAGCCGTAAGTACCGATCCAGACGAATAATAAATCGCGCGAGCTCAACCATTTATTTCAATCCATCTCTCAGTTCACCATATTCTACTAGACTATCCGTATCTCCCACTCGTTTCATGAGTGACTGTATGCTGAGTGGGTACCGGGTACGATCAGACGGTATCGGTATCGAACGAGTGTCCGGACAACTGGGCATTTAAGCAGCATTCTCCACTTCAATTACCTTATACACGTAAAAACAAATTGCTCGAATGTTCGTATTCAATTCTACTTTCTCTTATCATTATTTTAAATATATAAATTACTTCCAGTTGAACTTGTATCATGAAGAATTTATAGAACATTTGCATATTAAATTTACGGAATATTGCTGAAGAAAATCAGTAATGAGTTAGAAACCCAGGGAACACCGTTTGAGCGCGTTGGATTATGCACGACAACGTTGGTTCCAAGCAGAAGCAAATTTTCTCAAAATTACCACGAGGCGGCCCATCCCATCCTTGTCAACCTTTTTATTTTATTTTCATTCACGTTTTTTTTTTTTTTAATTTTTTTTTGCTTTTTTTTTTATTCCGTTTTTATTTCATTTTTGTTTTAATTTTTTTTTACATTTTATTTTTATTTTATTATTTTTTTTGTTTTTATGTTTTTTCACAACTATTTTTTTATTTTACTTTTATTTTCATTTTTTTATTTTTATTTTTTTTTTAAATTTTACGCGTGACAACGATGGGCCACCAATGCCCACCATACATGTCTCACATTTTAATTTGAATTTATAAGATATTGCCCGATGTCACATCGTGTTTTTGTTTTATTGTGTTTTGACTGTTTTTGGAGGATGGGCTCGTACTTGTACGTATTTAACTTTATTATTAAGTTATGCCCGTCCTCCAGGTCCTCTGTATTTTGTTTGCCCTTTGTTGTTGTTTTGTTTTTTTGTTTGTATCAGAGTGACCAAATAAAATTGATTGATTGAATATTTTAGCCATCTTATCGACTTTCCACTTCCCGGGATAAATATGAAACTCATATTCTTATCCCAGTATCCTGTACTAATAACAGCCTGCTTGGGGTTCAAGTTCAAACCCCATAAGGGATATGGGAATTATGTGTGAGAGGCATCAGACCATCAAGTCAATGCATCTGAACTGTGTACCGTAACTAAACTCATACCCGACATCGACATGGACTCCAAGACTAACACGGTAACCTGACAAGAGCAGAAGAGGCTGTGGTTTGGAGGCGCAGTTCTTACCACTTCATGGCACGAACGAACCGCGACAGCTCTTGCCATGGTTTTATAGCGCTATTCAGTAATCAGTATTAAAGGTATATTCACAAATTATTGTACCCGATTTTAATTGAACATGCCGAATTATATCCACTTAAACTCTAACCCTAACCCCAAATCCTTCAAAACTGTATCCATAAGAAAAACGTTCCAACTTACCCAATTTTATCACCATAAAGGTCAGGCCCATCTTTACAGCTCACCTGCCGTGGTTTCGGCAGCAAAAGTTTACCTGCCATTGGTTTTCAATTTGCTGCCGCGGTAACGGCAGCTCGTCATTGGTTTGTGGCAGCTAAAAAGTCAGTCGCCGTAGGTTTGCCACAAAATACTTAAAACTGCACTTGGTGGTTTGCCATATGATTGAGCCATCTTATCGTCTTCCCTTTTCGCTTCCGGGATTAATATGTAAATGCTATCCCATATCATAGCAGTGCCCACATGTCAGCATGTTACTGCCGTGAAGCGTTTTTCAAGATAGGATAGTATTCACATATTTATCCTGGCGAAGAGGTAAGTCAATTCTACGACTACGGCTCAACTATATGGCGAACCACGGCCTCTCGTTCGGTCATATATTAGTATTATATATCGTTTTTATTATACTGAATGACAGATTTAAATCGGTGGTTAATTCAGTAATTTGTCGTTACCAATTTTGAATGTATTGAACATCCAGGTCATGACCGTTTCTGGATGTTTATACAATGATCCAATAATCACATTATGCGCACTGACTGACCAGCATGTCACGATTCACTTTATTTAGTCCTGTCATGAAATTGTTGTTTTCACGAAGATATATTCGGAATAGATTGTAATTAATATTATGTTTATCTATACAAGTTTTTTTAGCCATTTTATCCTCCA
The DNA here is from genome assembly GCF_013122585.1 of Styela clava. NCBI lineage: Eukaryota > Metazoa > Chordata > Ascidiacea > Stolidobranchia > Styelidae > Styela > Styela clava. The sequence goes on along the minus strand of NW_024102830.1, from coordinate 15,984,096 downwards.
TAAATATGGCATTTTGCTTCTGGTTTATTAACCGATTTGTTTGATAAATATTCATTATGGGAGGTGAGGCATCAACTGATAGAAGGGATAGATATGTCAGTCGGAGAGAAGTGGAGACAAGCTCAGCAGAGAAAGCTACAGTTTCCGACAAACAGAAAGGGGCGATAACAGCTGCAGTCTCCTACAAACAGAGAAGGGCGATAACAGCTTCCAGTGTCGATAAAAAGTCTTCATTGTCCTCTATTTCCATGGATGATTAGTTAAATTTTTTAATCATTTTGCTGAGTAATTTTTTTTTTTGGGACCAATTTGATATTTCCAGCTGTTAGTTCAGAAAATCTAATTTCTCAATAAATCAAGTTATCCACTATATCTCATTTTGAGATAGTGAGTGATTGATTTAGAGTAATACAGAGCGATAACCCACTATGAATTGTGAAGACAATGGATCAAAAGTGAGCTGTTTTGTGTCTGTTCATACAATTTTTCTTTTATTAAAATATCTATCTAAGTTGTCAAATTTGTATCAATCTTCATTTGTAATTGGTAGCACAAATTTTTTTTTCAATTATATTAGTCCCTGTCAGCCTGTGAAATTCTGTTTTGCATCGAAAGGGAAACTTTGTATATGAAACACTTTGAAATAATACTGTGATTTTTTGAGCTTACTGTAAGAGTGAATCGGCCAAACAAACCTTAGAATAATTCATTGGTTCAGATGGAGCTTTATTTTGCACTGCTTTTTCTGCATGCATGCATAGCAAACATGACTGTACCAATTGTGAAGATGACTCTTCCCAGGGGCGGACACCCGGGGGAGCGATGGAGGGCGGTCGCCCCTCAATAATTTCGTCTATACTTAAACACATGTTGTTTTCGCCTTACAAAATTATCATTTTCGAAGAGTGCGATAGTCGAGCGCAAACATATGGGTAATAGTTACCAATATGATAACTGTTTTCGTACGATAATGTACATGAGAGCACCATCGGAGCACTTCACATTATTGTAAAAGATGCATGGCCTCACGGGTAATACATGGTCTTCAAACGCACCGCCGATCACATGCTCCGGTTTTGCTCGCCATTCCATGTTGTTGTTATTATCACAAGGGTTCTCACTTTTGCACAACCTAGGTCATTTTTGTTATAAGTAGATATGTTTCCCCCATTTCCAAAATCTTTCAATATTGTCGGCACTCGAGAAAAATCAAAGAGGCAAACAAACTGTATTTCATTACAACAATTAATTAGTATCGCTAAACACACTATCAGGTTTAAAACTGTTATACACAATTTTCACCGCTGGACGTATCTTTTCACTTTATGAATTTCGCGCAAGGTGCGAGCATAATTTGATGGCAAAGATCATAGCATTTACTATGTCAAAACGCTTATCCGACTATTCAGACCGCAGAAACTATCCAAAAAATATAACCTTCTTTGTGTTCGGGATATGAAATAAATGCCAATTCCTTGAAGTAAGGCAATTTTTAATGATGGTTTTATTAACTTTCATGGCATCAGTGTTCAGACTACCACACGTTTCTGTAATTATAGATCAGAAGAGTGAGCAAAATCGAATAGTTTTATTGGATATTTTTAATATATATACAACAGGCGTCCAAAACACTGGCTATTCTATTGTTGGCGAGCTATATTTCTGCACACTTTTATTACAAAGACCAATTCTTACACAACGTCGAACCCCCCATGCTTTTGAAATGTAAAAAAAGTGAAAGCATTTTCTGTATCATAAGCAATTTTTGGTAGCTTGAAACACTTTTTAGACCCTCAAGACTCATGAAATCACAGGCTAGCTGTTGATTTTATTTTTCCATTGTGCTTGTTTTATTTCGTAGTAAATAAGAAATAAAAATTGCGTAACTCCTGAGTGTTAATTTGCGTTCGAATGATGATTAAATAAATCGGTGATATTGGCAATTCTACTGGTCAAATAATATTTTCCTGGTAATATCTAGGTAAAATTTCGTACAATAACCTGTTATCTTGTTTGACATTTCTAATTTGACGAAATTTGTCGATTCTGTTTGTTAGCAAGAGCCATGGCTAATTCCAAAGGAATTCAAGGGATTGGTTTAGTGACGCGGGAGTTCCATGTCCAAGCAAAGTGGCCTAGGTACTGGATAATTGTGTAGTAAAATGACATGCTAATATTCAAGAGAATGACACCGATGAATTTTTGTTATGTAGCGATACAAGGCGTTGTGTTTTTTGGTTGGCGATCAAAGTTCGCCCCCCCCCCCCTCTCAAAAAAAAAAATCACGGAAAGTATCCGCCCCTGACTCTACCCTATTTTTCTTTATCAAGGTAAACTACCATGCAGCTTTATTGATCCTGTTAGCAAGAAATGTGCACAGTTAAGCCATATTTAGGCAATTCGTTAATTAACCTACTGTTACTTTATGAATGATGGATTAATAATACAATTAAGAATACTGATTGAAAGAGCCTTGAGAACTGTAAGGTAGATAACTTTTTTAAATTGACCCATGACCTGAGATAAATCTGATCGTGTCACAAACAATTCACAAAAAGATATTATCAAGTTTTGCAGTGTTGAGTAACCCGTTGCTTATCATTTTTGCTTATACAATAACCCTAATACTATCATTTAAAACAGAACCTTTGGAGTTTGCAGTCGCATTACTGCAATTAATCGAGTTATAAAATAATTTCTTTAGTACCTGTGGAGTATGAGAAAAAGGGGGAGTTTCCACAGGATGAACTGCAACAGTTGAAAAAGAAAAAAGAAAAGCATAAAAATATGGAGAAAAAAATAAAAAGTAACACATTTAAGTATATACAACTAAAAATGATGTCCAATACACTAAAATTTGTTTGTTCAAAAATTACAATATATTATATTCTCACCAAAAACAGACCTAAAGCAAGAAAAAGAAGCAGTACTGAAAGAAAAACGAGACCTAATGCAAGAAAGAGAAGCAGTACTGAAAGAAAATCGAGACCTAATGCAAGAAAGAGAAGCAGCGCTGGAAGCAAAACAACATTCTGATAAAATGCTTCAAATTTCTCAAAGGATTCAGCATGAATATGAAACCATGATGAAACTAGCAGGAATAGATATTGAAGATTTGAGAGATAATATGATCGGTAAGTGTACAATATTGATTTTGATATTAAAAAACTAGTAATGTATTGGAAATTAAGAAAATACTAAAATAAATATCCAATGGCTATTAGGCTCTGTACAATTATAAATAAATAGGCTTGAGTTCAAAAAATAATGAAAATATATTATTTGTGGTTGTAGTGCAGATGCTTGTCAATCAGCATCTATAGAAATTTCTAACACCTCCATCTATCTATAAAAAATTATGGGCTAGGATAAGATAATTTATCATCGCTATTTAGAGTGTAGAGCTATAATTGTAGAAAGTTGCTACTTATCGATTTTAATCGGTAAGTATGTTGATAGGTATTTGTCTGTCTGTTAGATGCAAGCGATATCTCACGAAAACGAGATTGGATCTGCTGCAGATTTTGCATGTGCATTCAACATATCTCGCACCAGAAGCCTATTGATTTTGGGCGAATTATGTCGAATAATTAGCGAGTTATGAATTAATTAGTGATGGGACACAAGGTGTCACTATGGAATAAGAGCGCTGTTTTGGGGGATCCCCTAACTTTCGATCGATAAGTCTTCGGTCTTTGACCGATATTCTCGTTTTATAGTTTGATTAGAAAAATCCCAAGCTTGAACTAACTTTGAGCGGGAGGGAATAACCAACTGAGCTTTCATATTTGCCTACCAGAGTAAAAGTTTTTTTTTCTTACAATTGTGCATCTACTCCACGGTCAAGCGCTGTTAGTAGTTATGTGGTGATTTATTTATAATGAAACATCAACCAATTTATGGGTACTTCAATTAGATTTTTGTATGAAGGCTAATTCATGTATTTTAACTAGCATATGCAGTGCAGTTCTTAGTGTATTTCCTCGCACAATATATTGAAACTAAAGTATCATTTTGCAGATCCATAAACTCGGTTGAATGTTTTACTTTCAGGTTACACTGTTGGACCTGGTGGAGGCACAATCAAGCTATTTTCATATGAAGTCATTTTCCCCCAAGATGCTGTTGATATTCCAATTAGAACAAAATTTTATGTGTCAGATGACATTGACAATCTTACTTTGCCTTCTGGTCTGATACCTGTCTCACTCCCCCTACATTGTGCGCCTGGAGGTTTAAAATTCAAATTTCCTGTGGTTTTTAAAATGCCAATTTGGTGTAGTATATCTAAAAAATGCAAAAGACCAGTGAAACTTTACATTTATAAAAGGCAAAAGAGGGGACAATGGCAGTATTGTGATGAGGTGTCTTTGACTGATTCTGGCTATGTTTCCTTCACCGCTGACAGTTTCTGTGAAAAGATTCCTGCAGTAAATTCTAAAGATCTGGAACTTGTAAAATTTGACCTTTTATATTTTCTGTGCAAGGATCATTTGGGTAGTTTTGAATCCGTTCATTTTGTTTCTAGTGATAAACTTGCAGAAAAGCTAAAAAGCGAATGGATTAAAACTGGCTATAAAATCATTCATCCTCCATCTACAAAACTTACAGTTAACCCTGGAGACGTACTCCCTGTTAATTTAGAGAGTAAGGAACCCGAAAAGTATAAATTCGAAAGTGCGGGAAAAACTATATTAAAAGTCACAATGGAGTTTTATGAAAGAGAGCTATACAAAGCTTTTTCATTTCTATTAGATCCTGAAAATCCAGGTTCTGATAGCCTCAAATTTGTTTATTCTGTGGGAGATGTACGACACCTCAAAAGAGCTCTTTATCAAGGTTTGTAATAGTTTATTATTGAGTTATGATATTGCATATTATCAAGTGGTGGGAATCAGGGGATGTCGTTAATAATCAGTCAGACTTTACATGACCACAACAAAATAACCATTTGTACGATACAAAAAGATGTTCTTAGAAATTTGAATCCCAAGATTTGAGAAATCCCAACAGGTGTTGACAGTTTCATACGAGTCAAAAAAATTATTTGTGTATTTCAATTACTAATCTTTGGGCACAAAGTGGTCCTTTAGATCGTTTTGTTATTATGTTGTTGTTATAGATCATCATGTTATTATTTTTCTTGTTGTTCCTACCGCATGAAAAATAACTTTTCTCTACTACTACCCATAGCTTGGAAATTTTCAGCTGTTGAAGATTTTATTTTTCGTTAGAAGGTTTATTTTTATTCATTTCGATAGATTTGTTTTTTTGTGTGCAATAATAAAAATTGTTCCCCTTAAGCATAAGCGATCTCAATATTATACGAAGTTGCAAACACAGTGGTACTGTTTTACTGTAACAGACTGTAGCGTAGGGTCATATTTGTATCTATATCATGTCTGCAGTTGTGCAATAAACTTATTTTATCACACGTACAATTGTTGACTGATTTTATATTTTTATTTAAATTCAGAAAAAAAATCTTCAGAACACAACTATGACGACTCTCCCAATCGAACTCCTGTCTTCAAAAATATCGTTCAAATCCATGGAGGTATTGCTAAAATATATGTTTATTTTGTATATAATTGCAATATATAAATAAGAAAAAGTAAAGAGTTCAATTGACTATTTTCAGGCTAAAATTTTAATATACAAATAAATTTCATGTGATTTGTGATATTCGAGTTTTTGCTTTTCTTCCGTTAGATTCATATTGGGCCATTCTCTTAACAATGTACAGTAGGGCCACTTACATTATCCACTTTTACTAGCAAACAATGAATATGACTTAATTTTTTCCTAGATATTATGGTTGGAGCTGGCACCGTTTCCGGAGCTTCTGATGCAAATTATGCCAGAAATACTGAAGGTGAGAATATTTGATCCATATTTAATTGAACAATTGTTTCCTCACTTTATGTGGGTTCACATCCCATGGGAGATGTTTCTGTGACGAAATTTCTTAATTTAATCCTTGTCATTACATAATAGTCATCTGCTGTCTAATTTAACCTGTCTGACAATTGAAAACAGATAGACAACAGCCATGGTTTGTTCCATACACAATCGTCAGTCCTATCAAATTCTCTCTACCAATATATGATATTAAATTCTTTTATAATAGTCATCCTTAGTATTTCAAGATTATAAATATTTTGGATAACTACATACGTGATGCTTTTGTTAGCATATTTTCAACTCCAAATATTGGCAAATCAATGTTTCTTGACTAATCCTATTGTTTTTTTTATATTTTCAGGAAGTCAAGCTGTTGGCATCAGTATCGAAGGAGGTGCAGAAATGGAACAGAGTGAGGAAATATTAATGCCATAACGTGAATAAATTTGTACCAAATACTCTTAAACAATGTTCTTCTAAATTAGATTCAAAGAACAAAAATAAACAAATTTTCAGAAGTTAGTCTTTTAAGGCAATTTGTGCTGGGAAAGCTCCCTTATTTTTGTATTGCCGAAAGTCACCTACTCATGATAATGTCTAATCGAGGAAATGAAAATTTATGTTGGATATTTATTGCGCATCAGAAAATCTCATCCAGTTCTCCTCAATTTGCCAAAATTTTTCAATGTTCTGCTTCGAATGGTGTAAAAATATAAGGTTATGAAAAATTTTGATGACACAAAAAAATATTTTTTTAAATTTCGCCCAAATGAATAAAATAAATAATAATTATGTAATACTTGTCTTACCTGATATAGGCCGAACTGGTTATAGGCTTAGGCCAGTGCGGTTCCAAATTATTTTTAATCTATTCCTGCTATTGTATATTCCCAATCTCTCTGATCTTTTCACTATGCATAAATTATCGTGTTGCCTTCATTTGTTCGATCCCCAAAGTGTCACGCACAGTTTGCAATTTTAAACATATACATGTACTATTATAACACTAAATGTGCAAACACTATTAACAAAACGGTGAATATCATGTAATATTTCAGTCTTCCCTCTTCAAAATTGATACCGATTTGGCATTCATCATGATTATAAGTGACCGTTGTCATATTTTTGCCTCTATGAATATAAATTTCATGTCCACAGCATTTCAAGCAGTATTCAAATTATGAATTGGAGACCTGTAAAATTAATATAATTACCGGTAGTCATAATTTTAGGCTCCTTCAGTTTAACTATACAATTTTTTGTTTCTTGGATAAAAAAAAAATTCATATATATTAGAGGCCTAAACATTATTAAACATTTAGAGAGCCGAAGCCTGGATGAGCAGCCTGCAACTTCACGTTCTGCAAGACCGAAGCATCAGCATAAGCAGGGGAATTCATCATCAGGAGCAAGATCTAAAACTACAGGTTGGGTTTCTTGTACAATATATCTCGTCTCTTACTTTTGTACAAGGCTATAAACAAGTAGCTCCTAAAACTGGAACAAACATAAAACTAGTTTCTCGCTGTTGTCATTTGTTATTATCGAGGAATTAAGTCTGCATGGCCTTAAGATTTGAATGGTGTTTTTGGCAAATTTTTAGCAGCATCACCATTCACCAGTCATGGATCTTTCACCTGTGCATAACTGTAAGGCTGTAAGATATACTGTAAGATTAATATAATGGTTTCACGCTGATGTCATTAAAAAAATAAAACTTATACAATTCTACTGGTACAAACGTTGTTGTATACATGAAGGACCTTTCTAGATAAGGGGAATGGCACCCAATTCAAAATTTCAATCTTGTACTTCAAAAAATTGTCAAGCCTTAATTCCAAAATCTTGCAAATGTTCAGGCCTTCAAAAGACATAACTTTAATTATATACAGAAGCTCAAATGTTATATTCATGGCTTGACAGGGCCCCATAAGCATACTTCAGTTAGTATGACATTATTCTGATGAGCAGTGTTCACTACTGAATCTCTTTTTGTGTAAAAATTGCAGTCTGCGAAATCGCCATTTTTTCGTTTTTTAATGGAAACATTATAAAGTTGACAAATAATTTGCATGCGAGTATAAACTTATGAAATAGCTGTGTGCGAGTAATTTTAAAACCCAATTTTTCATTACATAGCAATATTTGCTAAAATTATTACTTATAAGTTATGTGGTCAGACATGGGAGATAAAGCTTTTGCATTAATGGCGAAAATCTTGTTTATAATATGATACTTTATACAAGTACTCCGATTCCACTTCTCCCACAAAAACGCTTCAATGAAGACATATTTAGGAAGTTCTGCTATATTAAATTGATGTTTTTGAATAAAATGTTATTTTCAAGACAACTCAAAAAAATGAAATATGTCATTCTTATTAATTTTTTTAGAATTTATTCTAATTCAGAATATATGTAGGCTAATTGAAATTAATGTTAATCCATAGACAATATAAATACTGGTTTGATATTTAACATAATTAGAATATTGGTCACCTCAACTCCACTCGAGTTTCTAGTACTTGTGATTTAAAAGTAACGAGGATGGTGCATTGCCAGTGGTTGAAGCATTGGGCTTAGCCGTTGCCATTTCAGATTACACCTCCCTGGTTCAAATCCTACGGCGCCACCCAGGGTGTAATAGATTGGGCAGGCAATGTCGTTACCTATAGATAATAGTAGATTCTGACAAAATATTCAATATTACTCATATGCAAAAGCATTAGTAAAAATATATTACACGATTTGAGCCTAGCACAGCCGTGGGGGGGCTCATAAGATTTCGAATGCCCTATCGTTTTATTCTAAGCGTAATCAGAATTATGTCTTGTGATCATCTTTCACTAAAATAACTTTCAATTTACAGAATCTCAGTCTTCAAGTCAGGCTACTTCATCTGGCCTAAGAATCATCAACCGACAACCACCTAGTGGAAGCATGTCGGTGAAATGGTTGGATGAATCACTGCCAGGATATAAATTCGGGTGCACTTATGTCATCACCTACTCATTCCCTGCTAGAAGGCTGAATGTGAGTCATGTAATGTACATTGATTCTATGTTTAACATTAAATCTTCCAAATACAATTTTTCTGCCCCCAAATAGCAACTGAATTCTAATTACAATTTTTTTTTATTACATTGTTCACTTCAAACAGGGCTCTGCACAAGCAACCGCTAATGCATAATAAGCTATCATCTTTGGATGGAATGTAATTTTTGCATTGCCTACTCAAGTTATTACATCCTGGATAAGGCAGTGGGACTTAAACTTAAGACCTTCAAATTATGATCCAACATAGCTAAGTCCAATGCTATAACCACAAGGCCATTACAACACCTTAGTGCTTAGATGTTCTAGAAATTTTTTCGATGTTTCCAGAAAGCAGTTTTTTCTGTTGGTTTAATGGCCCCTTGCAGAATTTACCGATACCAGTGCTGATGTCCAAAATAAATGAATATATTCACAATTGTTTATATTACATAGAGCAAATTCTTGATTTGAGGTTTTTATTTGAAAATTTGTCTTTTATTAAAGCATTTGGTTATTGAAAAAAAAATCGTATGACTTTCTTTAAAATCTGACATTGCAAATTGCAAAAATCAATCCAAGCTGTGTTTATATCAGTTATTCTGCATTACTGAATTAAATTTCCACATATGCAATTGTACATTGATTTTCACAGACTCTTGTTGGACATGGCCCAATTTAAAATATATTTCAATATTGGAAAAAAATATTATTTAAGAATTTATATGAAATAGTATATTAGGTATTTCATTTTGGCAATAATCATCATAATTTATCTTAAGTCTGATAGTTTTGTCCGACTATAAGATTCCAACTGCCTAAAATGACAAACTTACCATATGAATTTTTTCTATGAAACGTTTGTCATGTCTTTTTTTCCAAACAGGGCTATGTATGAGCAGGCACTGATACGCAAGGCACTACTATTTATTGTAGTAATGAAATCATTCTGATTGCATTGCCAACCTAATTTATCTTACACTCCTACCTATTTCATTATGCATGTGCATGTTAAGTAATGTGCTTGAATCCAAGATTTTTAACCTGTGATGCCAACATAGTTTGGCTACTTCTCTTCACATTAATCTTCAAATTCCAGATCGACATCTCACCAACGGTGTATATAAATTGGCAAGCAATGCTCTGCCTGAAAAAATGTTGGTCCTTTGTTTTTTTCATAAATAACCTCTTACATATCAATGGATTTTTTGTGTATCAGTAATATGTTAGTGTTATCATATTCTAACTCTGCTCCCAAACATAGATATATTATGTTTGATTTCTTTTTTGAAAAATTAAAACTTTTTTTCGATAAATGTTATGTGAAGGCAACTCTGAACAAGGTGCCACTGGTTATGTGTTTTCTGAGGATATTTTACTTGTTTGCACATGTAAAACATCTTTGGTTCAAATGTGTGCCCTCCTCCTGACCTAGAAATCAAATGTTTTGATAGTCAATGTTTAGTGAGAAAGATTCCAATCGTTCAATTAAGGTATTTACGTATCAGTGCCTGCTTGTTTTGTGCCTTGTTCAGAGCGAGTATTTGAAAACATCCCAACTAAAATCACCAAAAAAAATGCTTTTGCAACTGTCTGCTTCTGAGGAATCGATTCTGAGTTGCAGGAATTTTAGTTTAAACTCTTGGACCTCCAGAAGTATGCGCACCAAGATGTCGCACAACCTGAACACAGTATGTGTGTACCGGTTGAGATTCAGGTTGTGCGACATCTTGGTGCGCATACTTCTGGAGCACCAGGTGTTTATATCAGTTTTAATAAATTATCAGAGATGGAAGTTGAATAACTTATTATGTTTATTTTTGCAGGGTGTTTCATACGAGGCAAAGAAGTTCACTGAATATTTGCCTGATAGTCAATACCTTGAGAACTTGCTCCAGAAAGCATTCAATGCGGGATTGCTTTTCAAGATTCAGATAATTGGAAGCAGCAGAGGAGAGATAATATGGAATGATGAAATTCTTCATAAGACTAACAAACGTGGAGGCCCAGATAAGTAAGTTCTTTAGTTGAATATTCTGTACAATTATTATAAGGATTAAAAGGAACCTCGAGTGAGTTATATGAAGTAACGATGTAAGGAAAAATTAGTTTAAACAAAATTTGAGATTCAAGATTTTTGAAATATGAATTGCAAAAATTAGGTTCAACCAAAGCAATATTTATTTTCCAAACTGACCTTCCATGCAAAGTTAGATAAACGGACTTTCACACAAAAAGTCATGATTTGTATTAAACACTATTCTGCAAACTCCTATATTTAAATCAAAGAAAGGCATGTTTGGGTTGCAGTTTTGATCCCATGACCTTCCATCCAGCTTGTGACATTTGTAACCACTCAACCACAGATATCTTGTCCGAGGTAAAATCAAGTACAACGTTCTCAACTTTCCTCTCTTGACTTCAAGCAACATTTAAATTTGTCAATACACAACTTTTATACACTGTTCACTATGAACAAAGCTATATATAAAAAACCATCGCATCCATCAAATTTCAGTTGATGGGCGAGGGATGGCCAGGAAGCGTTCTTTCTATTCCTGATAAATATTGACCATGATTTGTCATGCTGTTGCAAAATGTTAGGGTGTATGTGACTGAGGATAATTTCTTAGTGACAATCAGAATCAACCATTATGGTATTCAGGCTTGAATTGTTTGAAACGTGACTGTAACCAGGTTCAATGACCAGCTGTTGTTTACTAGGTTTCTCTGTTGTCACATCTGTCATTGGAATTATGGTTGCCCAATTTTGTAACTATTTGATCCGTATTCCAGTAACGACTAAGTTTTCTGCTTCTCTGTTGTCAATGTTTCATTGGGCATCCAACATATAAATTATAGTTGCACTTACACTGCTTATTCTTAAAATTCCATTATAAACAAGATCTTTGAGTTTTTATATTATACGATGCTTATCCACACATTTTGCTGTGAACAAAGCCCTGTTTAAGCTTCCACTGATATGTAGCAATATTTAAGGAGCTAATAATATTTGGCAGAACTAGTTTTTTTTTGGTTCGGCATTGCGACTCAATATTTTGGGTAGGGTGATGGCCATTGGATTTGAACCAAAGATGTGCAGTTTGCGATGCCAACCCAATTAAGTTTAACGCTTCAACCATTATGCCATTGCGCATCATAAATTTATATTTTATTTGGTGGTTGTGCAACTTCGGTTTGATCAGTGCTCTGTTCAAGCAGACAATAAGACTTTGGGGCATTACTCGGTTTCAAAACTCTAAAATGATCAATGTTCGGCGAAGCCTTCCCATGCACCATGGATAAGGTGTTGGGCTTAGTGATTTTGATGTTTCATATTTTAGTACAGTATCAATGAAATCAAATACCTGAAAAAATTACCTGTTTAGACATTCATCTCTACCTACGAGTAAAGTTGACTCGACATTCTTTTTACACATCTAAACCTTACATTCAGATCTCGCTTACACAGGCATTGCTAAGTTAAAGCGTTTCTTAGTACTAAGGAGTCAAATATTTGTGACTTTCAGTGTTCTTTTATCGAACATCTTATTTTTTTTTCAGTTAATTGAAATCAGACTCATATGCAACTACCATTATCTCTCATGCAATCTAATCTTTTTCAGCAATGGATATCCTGATGGTGACCATATCGATAAACTGTATGAAGCATTGATGACGAAATTAAAGGCAGTAGGAATTGAATACTATCAATAGATGATCGACAATGGACGTTCAACACTAACTGGACAATACTATATTAAAACTCATCCATTGATTTTGTAGTGTCATTATCAAGCATTTCATCAAGCCACTTATAAATATTATAAAGTTCGGTGAACTACAATATCAGTCAGATTGACTCAGATATCTTTAAAGGACATTTTATATATCTCAAAGCAATTTTCAAGATAAAACAGCAAACTTTGGGGGTACAGTGGTAAAAAATAAGTTCCTGTCATTACCGGAACAGACCCTAAATTGCCTGAACGGGGTGGAAAATTCATCTAAACCTACCGGAATTACCCATAGCTATCTTGTAAAAGTTGTGTAGAAATTGAAAGTCTGCGGAATTAAATACTAACAATACAAAATCAACAATGGACGTTGGACTCACATGGACAATATAATATTAGAACCCCTCCATTGATTTTATATTGTCATTATCAGGCATTCCATTATGCCACTTACTTACATATTATAATGTTTGATGAACTGCAATATCAGTCGAATTTGACTCAACCCCTCGTTTTTAAATCAAACTCTATACTGTTAATCAACGTTAATTAGTCAGAATTTTCAAAACCAACAATTTATATTTTTCTCAATTTTTCATCGTTTTTATCTGTTTCATCCTTTTATTGTTGATGAACTCCATGATACTTATGCATATATGTATACACCGTATATGCTCGTTTTACCGCCCGATCTTGATTATTGAATAGCCGCCCGTGTGAACAGAACATAAAAATAAATAGTGGGCCTTTGCTTGAATACCCGCCCGATGTAAAAGCTGATTTTTTAATGGTAGAGAACAATAGGAAAAATAACAGATAGCATTGATTACGTAACACCATGGTTCTCAAACTGGGCGTCGCGACGTGCAAGTGCGTCGTTTCAATAATGATAGGGCAAAACTTTTCTTCTTTTGCGGATTTGTACCTGCGGTGCGTAGAAAAAGTCAAAATTTTCGTTATTCTCATTTAAATCATACTTGAGAACTGGAAATAACAATATATTAATTATTGTAACGATCGAAAATAACAAGCGCCCGTGCTTGAATAAGGGTCGGTTTGAATAAGGGCCCGGTTAGTGAGTTGGTTGAAAGAAATATGGGCCCGTGCTACAAAACGAGCAAATACGGTATTTGTAGATTGACTTCCAGACTCATGTATTGTTACTCACTTTGTTTGCATATTTGACCCGTTTTTATACATTTTATTCTTCCACTGTTAATCAGTTCCATCTCAATTACTATCAATTATGTTAGTCATTATCATACTGGGAAAAGTTGCTTCAAGACTTTACAAAAAGAAAAGAGTATTTTTGTGTTTATTGAAAAAAAGATGCTTTGAGCCAGTTTTTTGAATACTTCTCACAAGTTTTACTCTAACTAGGCGGCCAATCGGGGAATATTAGAGAGAAACCTGAATCAGTATGATGCATGGCATAGTCTGCTTATTTAATTGCAAAATACAAGTTTTGTATTTATCCTGACAGAGAAGGCTAGTTGAGGACTCCGCTATTAGCCTAGTTACGGAAATCTGATCTATATTCGGATGTATCATGAACTTGATTGGTGGCAGAAGCTGTAATTAATCAAAGGATATGATTTTTCAAATATGCAATTCAAATGTCCCACTGATAAGTTTTCAATATATTGAATTCAAATTTTCATTAAAATTCGACTTGCTAGCTATGATTGGTGTTATTATATTATTTGAGATGTACCTGTATATATGGCTTCATTTTGCATGAAAAGAGATTCGCAATCATTGTTTTTATAACTTGAAAATTTTGTCATGATTAAGCAATCTACATTGTTTTTATATGGTAATTTAAAATCCATATTTACTTCTGTTGGCTACAGATAATTATATTTTCCTTTAATTCTTCCTTTATTTCATTGGTGCTAATCATGAAAATCAAATCTGCAATTTTCTCTTCAACTACACTTTTATAAATATTTTATATTGTTTTATTCCATTCATTAGAATCTTAATGCTGCAAGTCATTGCTACATAATATATGGACCAGTCAGCTTCAGTGATACAGGTTGATTATCAACTCTGTCAACTCATGTTAGTAACTATAGATATCAGTAGGCTTCAATGTAATAAATTTATAAGTGATTAAGTAGTTTTGCTGCACACGAAATAGTTATGTTACTGTTCAGAAGGAAGAGCAAATAAGTAGTCTCATAGAATTGATGATAAAATTATAATGTTAATTTCATACATGTAAAGAGATGTTTATATACAATACTGAACTAACTACTTATGCAATCACAGCTTCTAATCTATTCGATGTACAATGTACCTTTCTTATCAGAAATATACTTCAACTTATTTTTTAATAATTAGTTATTACTTCCTAATTGTCTCTAATTTGCTATGCATGATGGGTATTTTAGTTTGGTAGTCTTAGAAATATTGTTTCATTTGAATTCTTATTTCTGTAGAAATTAATTGCCATCATTATCAGCTGTAATAAAAGTGTACATTTTGTTTTTCAAAAATATCAGCTTTTGTGCTTTACTAAATCCTAGTTAAAGCTTGGTTAATTTGGTTAATCACTTAAACCATTTCTATTGCAGCATTTTATATATATTCCTGTCTCTGTGTAAATAATTTCCTGAAGCCTATTAATCTCTAATATGCAAATCAATTACCTTCAAATGAATGTAATTTGTACTTCATTTATTAAGCGTTTGAGAGATAAATTTACATTTCATCGTATATTCATGTAAAAACATTTAAACTTTTTTGAAGCCTGATAAATAGAATTATGTTTTTGAAAAATTAGCTGCTTTAAGGAAACTTATTTATTTTAAAAAGCTGGAACAGAATTTGAAAACCAGAATTTCCAAAATACCCATAATATCTAGTTTGACTGATAATTGTAGATTTTGAAAACAATATTTATGATTCAGTAAAAGTACATTTTAGTTTTTTAAAAACTTTACTGAGTGTTGTGCATTATCTCACTTACCCATGATTAATTATTTGACGTTCCAGCATTTTTCAACATAATTTTTACTTGTCTCTTTGATGTATGATGTTTAATTTTATATATAGTGTTTGACTTTTCTCTCCTAACAACTTGGTATGGAAAGAAACTGGAGCTACATTTTATGGTTTTCAGTCGACCCAATGTCTACCCCCGATGTGGTGATGGTGGGTAAATGCTTGTCTTCAACACCAGATCTCCAACCTTATATAATAATGTACCCATGCTCATATGCTCCCTACGCCAAGCCAATGTCTCAATCTGCCCATAAAAATCCTATGACTTTAAATGCATAATATTTGCAAACCATTAGTTTTTACCCTGAGTCTACATGTAGTGTGTGTTTCACAATATAATGTAATTATTATAGCTAAAAAAAATTTCTCATTTATATAGAATAGACAAATACTGATGTGTCATGTTGTCATGTGCCTTTGATCCAAAATACCTAACCCCGTATATGAACTAACCCTAACATCAATACAAGGCCTTAATAATCATCACCAAAATTTGAACTGATCATTGCCGTTAATAGCACAAGGTTGATTTGTGCACCTTAGTTTAATCCTAGGCTAGGATAATCGTTCTATCACTGTTTTTTAGCAAGCTCTGTAGCAAACTCAAGACGACTCACTAAGTACATGAATAATGAAGCAGGATTATTTGCATTCACCTCTGATTGTGATTATAGGAGGATATGATGGGAATATTTTATCCTATAGTACACTGACCTGCTTTATCGTGGGCCTTCCCTCGCTCCGGCATTCTGTGTACTTATACGCCGAAATTAAAATAGTCCAATGTCAATTAATCAGGCATTGTCAGTTTGTTTAGCATATGTTCAGCGGCAAACGCATGTCACAATATCCACGTGGAACTCATTCTTAAATTCAACAACAGTACATATATGAAATAAAATTACCTACCGTATTTGCTCGTTTAATAGCCCGGGCGCTTATTTTTTTAAACACTCACCAACCGGGCCCTTATTCAAACCGGCCCTTATTCAAGCAGGGGCGCTTGTTATTTTTAAAGTAAAATTACACACAAAAATACCGGTGGATAAGATCAATGACATTAAACAATGTCATTGATAAGATCGATCGTTACAATAATTAATACCGTATATTATCATTTCCAGTTAGGATAGGATAGGATTTACATATTTATCCCGGGGGAGAGGAAAGCCGATAAGACGGCTTATCCCTATTGCGAACCACGGCCTCTCGTCCGGTTACCATTCCAAGTCGGGTATGGGATTAAATTTACTGTATTGTTTGTTTTCGGAAGCATGGACTTGGTGGTGGAGGAAGCCGTCAAGTATGATTTAAACGAGAATAATGAAAATTTTGACTTTTTCTACGCACCGCAGGTACAAATCCGCAAAAAAAAACTTTTACACCGGGCGGGTATTCAAGCACCGGCCCTTATTTATTTTTATGTCTTGTTCACACGGGCGGCTATTCAAACGGGCCCTTAATCAAGACCGGGCGTTAAAACGAGCATTTACTGTATCTGGACTTGGCGTCTGAATCGATGTTGAGTGTCGCACACGAACGAACCAATCTTCAGAGTGAATATTACGTCATAAAGAATATTCGTAAACCATTTGTCCCTATGACGTCACAAATAAGAACTGTCCGAATGTGTTGAGTTGTCATAGTTAACACCAAACAAAAGTGCAATGGAATTTTACTTCGGCCCCTAATGTTAGTAGGTTTTAAATACTTATTGAAGTTACTACGACTACGGGTTTTTGTGATTTTTTAGACTCTCGCCAACACCGCTGTCATGGATTCAGAAAAGTGAAGTCGTTCGTATTGGCTGCTTTCAGGACTTTTCGCTTCAGATAGATTATTACATGAGCAATATACAAGTTGAAGGCATTGTAATTACATGTATTGCTGTTTTGATTAAGACTATTATAAAAATATATAAATTCGCTGTCTGGTCGTTGATAAAGTATTGCTGTATTATGACAACTTGAGTACTATCATATGCGGAAAAGGCAAGCCAAGAAAAAGAGAAAGAAATACATTGGATCGATCTAAATGCATGTCGTTGAAATTTGATGAAACATGTTATCCAAATGGACTTAGAAGGCAAGATATTTGGACTTTATTTGAGGATGTAGGAATAGAATTTTCTACAGTAGATGGGTTTCTAATTAGATTGAAAACTATAGTTGATATTACATACAAATCAAGAAAAACAGCCATAGAAGTAGACCAAAAATTATGGAATATGAATAAAGGGGGCAGAAGAGATTTACCCATGCATAGGCTGTATATAGCGGAAAACATTCCTATAACTATACATGGAGTACCTTTCCCAATGAAAGATGAAGCAATAAAAGAACATTTTGAAGAAAACTATGGAAAAATTACAAATAAAATAGAACAATTAACAGATGACAAAGGCATGAAAAATGGAATGAGAAGAATTTTCTTGAAAACCTCAGACATAATCAATAATCCAGTTAAAAGTTATATAAAAATCAAAGGGCATACTCTATTTGTTAAATACTGGAACCAAAAACCTACTTGCAGAATTTGTGGCAGCGAAGACCATTTGATGGAGAAATGTGAAAGGTATATACCAAGAAATGAAAGAATTGAAGTTGAAAGAAGAGAAACTAAAGAAACAATGGTTGAAAAACCAGAAATATCAGGACAAAGAACAGTGAATGAAACAAGCAATGAATATGAAACGACAGACCAAGATATTACAATTTTGAAAAGTAAAGAATTAGTAACATTTGAAAACCCAAGATTAAACATAAAAGATAAACCAATGAATAAGAAAACATCAGATGGATCTGGGAGCATAGAAAACGAAAAAGATGAAAATATTCAAAGTACTCCAGCAAATTACATCGTAATCACAAATGATGAAAATGGCGACAGTGAAACAAAATTCAGAATTATTTGGTAACTTATCAGAAATCAGTGCAGAAGATAGTGATAAAGAAATTAGAGATGTTTCTGTAAATACAGAATCACAACAAGATATTATGCCATTGGATGCTTCTAAAAATAACGATGAAGAAAGCAAAAAAGAATCCAGTGTAGGAAGCACCATAGAATATATAAAAACAATAAACATTGACATAAATAAAGATAGCGTAACTAAAAATTCGGATGAAAATAGTACTAAGTCGCCTAAAAGTCAAAGTCCAAAAAAGAAGAAAAAAAGACTAAAAAGTCGAACAATGACACTTGAACAAGCAAGAAAATTTATAGACGAAGAAATGGATACAGATTGATATTCATTGTTAAACACAAATTGTTAAATCTCCAATTAATTGACTCTAAATAATTGTAATGGTAATTTTTCTTTCTGCTCTTACTCTGAATGTGAACGGTATCCGGGATGACCAAAAAAGAAGAAACTTATTTAATGAACTCTCCAAACGGAATGCAGACATCATTTTTATACAAGAAACTCACAGCACACCAGAGGTAGAAAGGAAATGGAGCAAAGAATGGACATTTGGAAACAGTATTTGGAACTCGGCATCATCAAACTCTAGAGGAGTAGCAATACTACTCAAATCAAAATTAAATAGTTTTGAATTACAAAACATTTTATGGGATAACGACGGAAGAACATTAGCAGCAGATATTAATTTATATGGTGAAAAACTACATTTAGTAAACATATATGCACCATGTAGAACTAATAATAATATACAAGACAATTTTTATGATGGGTTATACAGATTTATTTTTTCACAACATACAATAATTTTAGGGGGGACACAAATTGTGTACATGACATTGATAGAGATAGAACTGGTAATATTAAAAGACCGAGACGAGAATATGTCTCAGACACTCTAAATGAATTGATTGAATGTTTTGAGCTAACTGATTCCATTGAATTAATTTCTAATGTAACACCATTTTATACCTGGCGTAATTACCAAGTTCAAGCCAGACTAGATAGGTTTTATGTTACATCCAATGAAACTATTGTCCAAAAAATAATGTGTGAACCAACTATTTATTCTGATCACGATGTATGTTTAATAATGATTGAAATTAAAACAAAAATGGAAGAACGTGGAAAGGGCTATTGGAAAAATAATGTTAGAGTGTATGATGAAGAAGAATATATTTCAGAATTAAAAAATAAATGGGACAATTGGATCACATTACAGTGGCTATTTCCAACTAAAGCTGAGTGGTGGATTGAGATAAAAGAAAAAATCAAAAACTTAACAATTAGATTTTCTGTCAAAATGGCCAAGAAAGAAAGAGAAGAATATAAAATTGAATTGGATAATTTGAAGTTATTGAAAAAAAAACTGGATAAAGGAGAAAGAGTGATGACAAGATTTAAACAAACAAAACAAAAATTAATCAGGATGCAGAAGAAAAAGAATGAGAAAATTGGTATACAAAGGAATGCAGAAGAGTATGATAGTCATGAGAAATGCAACAAATATTTTTTCAAATTATTCAAAATAAGACAGAAAGAATCAAGTATAAGGAAACTAATAAATAAAAATGGAGATGAATGTGAAACTATCCAAGATAAAATGAACATTGCGAAGGAATTTTACCAAGAATTGTATACCAAGAGACATTGTGATGAAACAAAACAAAGATTATTTTTAAACAAAGTGGATGAATCATATCGCAAAATAAACGAGGAACAAGCAAATAATTTAGAAGACATAATACAACTAGATGAGATAATGTGGGTCATCCAAAACTTAAAAGAAAACAAATCGCCGGGTCCTGATGGAATAACAATAGAATTTTATAAAAAGACCTGGGAAATTATTAAAGATGAATTTTTTGAAGTAATACAAGAAATATTTATAACAAATGATATGCCGAAAGAAATGAAAATGGGTTACATAACTTTACTATACAAAAAAGGAGAAGCAAATCTAATAAATAACTACAGACCAATAACTCTTTTAAATTCAGATTATAAAATATTTAGTAAAATTCTTGCCAACAGAATCAAAATAATTCTACTAGACATCATAGATAGACACCAAGGTGCTGTACCAGGGAGGAGGATAAGTGACACACTGTTAATTATTAGAAATATTTGTATACAAGAACAAAATAAAGTAGGGGAAAAGGCATTATTATCGTTAGATTTCATGAAAGCATATGATTCAGTAGATTTAGATTATTTATATAGAATTTTAGCAAGATTTGGCATAAAAAATAAATTTATCATGTTATTACACAGTCTATATGAAGGTGCTGAGACTAGAATACTAATAAACGGTTATTTAAGTGAAAAAATCAAACCGGGAAGGGGAATTAGACAAGGTGACCCAATGAGTATTTTTATGTACATCATAGCAATAGAACCTTTGTTAATTAGTATAAACTTGAATGGAAATGTTCAAGGAATCGTGACGCCAGGAAATATGGAACTGAAAAATTTAGGATTTGCAGACGATGTTACACTATTTTTAAATAAGGAAAGTTCTATAAATGAAGCATTAAAAGTTATCGATGAACATGAATTGGCTACTAGAATGAAATTGAATAGAACTAAAACGAAACTCATGAAACTCGGAATATGGACAAAGGACCCTTCATTTCAAGACATTACCATAGCAGATAAAATAGAAATATTAAGCGTCAAATTTGCCAATAATAATACTGGAAATTGGAACTGGAATAATTGTCTGTAGAGAGTGAAGAAAATAGCAGTTGATCTTCAAAAAATACCTCTTACTTTAGAAGGAAAATGTTTAATAATAAAGCTCAAGATATTACCTCAATTTTTGTTTTTATGTAAAATATTCCCGATGCCAAAAATATAGCCAAAAAAGTGGATGAAATTATTGAAAAATTTGTATTCAATGGAAAAAGAAAGCTCAAAATAGAGACCATTTGTAAGCCAAAATGTATGGGGGATACGATATAATGAATATTCCAATTTTTACAATGTCTATGTATATTATGTGTGTTTTTGAATATATAGAAACTATAGAAAATAATGTGATATTTAGTGACAGAACTATCAATTTTAATTACTTAGAATATAACATAGGGCAACAATTATGTGTTTATTTAGGTCTACCATTGAATAATAGTATATTACATAGATTTAGTCCACATGAATATTATAAAAGCGTAATTGATTTATGAAAACTTATAGTTTAAATATGAATGATATTAAAATGGGTGAACATAGAATTATATATGATAAAGTTTTAAAAAGTATTAATGGGGAAAGACTTGTAATTATCCGTAATTCAATCTCAGTATAACTTGTAACAGTATTCAAAATAAAATTTTGGCAAATTATATGAGGACCTTCAACTATAAGTTAATATGGGATATTCTACCCTTGAAAACAAAACCAGAGATCAAAAGAGTTGCAGGAAATGAATTATGTTTATTATGTAATATAGAACCTGAGTTTGTGTCACATATTTTTATGTTTTGTGAGTTTACTCAGAAAATTTATGATGAATTTGTTTCCTTAATTATATAAAATTAATTAGAATAAATTTTGTTATAAATTATGATTCTTGTATATTATTGAATTTTAATGATCCTTTATTTAGTCATATAACAGCATTAGATTTGAATGCAATTATTCTTTTATTATCAATAGTGCGATATAAAATTTGGATAATGAGAAATTCTATAATATTTGAAAATAAAACACCTGACATTGCTCTCCTTTAAAAAACAGATAAAAATGGCCCTAATGTATAGAAAAAATATAGAAAATTCCAGAGTAGACAAACCCTTTGAAAAAGAATTACAAAATTTATGTAAAGCATTAATTTAGATATTAAATCAGGTTTATAATAAGTTTTTTGTATTTACTAATTTTGTGTATTTCCTTTTATATGTATTATATCATTGTAATTATAAAAAAACATTATTATCGTTGGATACTTATTACTGATGAAACAACTGGAAATACTGTGAAACTCAATTTAACAAATGGATCATGAATGGAATGTGGACTATAATTTATTTTATTTGTTTATTTAATTTTTACATATTTATTGAAATCACTCAATGAGTGAACCAATTAAAAAAAAAAAAAAAAAAAAAAAAAAATTACATGTATTTATTATTGGACATTAAACATGTAAATCCTATCGTTTGTTATCTCCCCCGGGATAAATATGTAAATCCTATCCTATTACAGTATTATTTATAATCTATCTTTGATTAATCTTGTGAATCCAGGTTGCAATAGGCTACTCAAGAAATTCAGTTAAAAATATAACCAAGCCCATGCATCTGGAACAAATATTTGGCTAACGAATAAAATTGTTACTGTATACTATAAACTTGAATCTGTGAATTACAGTCTGATTCACAAATATACAGAATATGTGACCTAATTCAATTGATAATCTTGTTCTTACAGCTGTTGTTACAAAAACAAAAATAATTCTGAAAAGAAAACGGATAGGTTGCCAAATATAATGGAATTAGATGACTCTGATGCAGAATCACCAGACCAACCTTCAACTTCTCATGATAGAGAAGATCCCACAACATCTCAAAATACTTCGCAAGCACTAAGTTTACCTGGCACAAGTCAAGCTTTAGATCAAAATCTGGCTCGAGGTCTGGATTTACTGATGAAAGAACCCAAAAAGCATGTAACTGTGATAGCAGCCAAAACTGTAACTTTTACTCAAAAGCAAGGTCAGTGAATCATTTTATATATTTATCTTGAATGTCCTACTCACTGAAAGATCAATGTCTTATTGTATTTTATTTTTCAGGGGATACTATAAAGGCGGGTAACTATTTTTCAAAATGTTCTGATATCTCATTCGAACAACTGATAACAACAGAGAACCTGAAGAGTCTTCATCCGGGGAAGGTTCTTCTTCTGCAAATCCAGAACGAACTAACCCAATCCCAGGTTTGTTCTATATTACAAAAATAATTCAAATCCTCAGGAAGATTTATTTTCAAGGCAACTTTACAATGCTTAACCTAAACACAGGTTCAGTATTTATGTACAAACAAAATTGTTTATTGGGTAAGAATTCCATGTGAATCAACCGCTACTACATAGATTCTAGTCTGTACTAGTTTGCATAGATGTTAGAAACAATTATGTTACTTACTGTTGGAAGTGAGGATTTCTCAGTATTTATATTACTGTATACTTTTTGTGTTGTATATTTCCTAAATAATGAAATAAAATTTGATATACAGCACCTGCTAGTTGAATTTATTAATTAACTCTTTTGTTCGATTGAGCATTCATATATATGTTTATTGAATTACTGAATGTTTCTTTCAATTTATAGTAAGATATGACTTTTATGGGGTATTTGCTACTATTATTAGAAAGACTCGTCAGTATGCTACCTGCATGAGGTAGTGGATGTGAAATATGAGGTCTTTAACCTGCACACCAATAATTTTAGATTCAACACTCCATTCTATCAATATTATGTTTCATCTTTCTGGTTGGAATGAATATTTGTGTATTTTGTATTTAAGGTTCAATCTCTTTGGGCAATTCACTTTACATGCTTCATGGTCAACCTATTTCCAAATATGGAAATGTTTATAAAGGAGTGAAGGTTTTTGGAACTTCTGGTCGAGGTGATATCGTCGTTAAATCCTTGAAGTATAGTGAGGAAAATGAGAGGGAAGCAAGAATTCTTGTTAAACTCAGTCCTCACCAGAACATTTCCAACATTATCGACTCTGGGATTTATCGCCTTGGCCCTGTCAAGCATATCTTCATAGCAATGGAACTATGTGGCCCCGAAACTCTGACTAGCTTTATAAAAAATATTCTTTACGAACCCAATATATCAAGATGCTACTCGAGCAACAACTTGTAAATGGCATTGCTTACATCCATAGAAACAATGTCATACATCGCGATTTAAAACCTGATAATATCTTGGTATCAGAACATGGAATGCAATTAAAAGTAATAGATTTTGGATTAAGCAAAGAAATGAAACCCGGTCATTCTGTCACCAAAGCGAGCGCTTTAGGCATTGGTACAGATGGTTGGAGAGCCCCAGAGACATACAGTGACAATGTCATATCCAAACAAGCCGACGTATTTTCACTGGCCCTTGTGATACATTTCATTGAAACTGATGGGAGTCACCCATTTGGTGATAACCCTGTTGGATGGAGTTACCTTATAATGCAAAATCAAGGTTGTGACCTGAGCAAACTTGGAAGTGAGATGAGGGATTTAGTCGGCTGGATGCTTCGCCGAATTCCAAGAGAGCGACCTACTTTGGATCAAATCCAACAGCATAAATGCTTTGGTAGGGAACTGGTTTGCCCATTTCCAAATCTAGGTGCGTTTTCTTTCATTAAACATATGCTGTTTTATAAATATAAACAAAAGAAAATTTTAATATTAGATCGTAGTTTGTGTTCATTTTTGCCTTCAACACTAGAATACAAATATAAAAGATGAAAGGGCTCTTCAATAAATCTATTATACATTGTCACATGATTGTATTATGTATTTATTAGGCTTCGACCAACCTCAGACAGTGGAAAAACTTAAACAACAGAAAGATGAAGCAGAGAAAGAAAGCAAGAATTAGAAAGGACCAGACAACAATTAGAGAAGATGATGCGTCAACAATCACAAGAGATGGAAGACACGAAGAAAGAAAATAAGGAATTGAAGCAAAAGATAAAAGGTAGCAAAATATATTTGTGGTAGCTTGATAATGCTTAACACAATGCAGGTTTATCACTGTAAAATTAATGACAGGGCTTTCAAGCCAAAGTCATTGAAAAACTAAAATTTTACAAAGTTTACTGATACAAACGTTGTTGTATAGATACCTTTAAATAAAGTAATAAGAGTGCGCAATTTCTATATCAGGGGAATAGCCACCCAACTAAAATTTGCAGCGTAATACTTTCAAAAAATTATCAAGCTCTAATTTCAAAATCTTGCAAAATGTTGACTGGCCTTTGAATGACATGACTTCGATTATAAACAGAAACTTAAATGTTATATCCGTGGCTCGGCGGAGTCCCATAAGCGGATAAATTTTGAAGCTAACCAATAGTTTGCGTGCTAATATTAAATTAATGAATTAGCTGCATGCAGGTTCTTTTTTAACACTAATTTATCATCACAGATCGATTTTTGCCGAAATTATAAGGTATGTGGTGCAGACATGAAGATAAAAAAAGCCCTCGCATTAATGGCAAAATTCTTGTTTATAATATGTCACCTCAACTCGCCTCGAGTTCCCGGTATATATGATTCAAAAGTAATGAGATTAAAACCAAAATTTAATAATATAATATATTTGGGTGTTTGTGTAGCGGTTGAAGCTTTAGGCTTAACTGTTGTCATTGCAGTTTACACCTTTACATCCCATCGCCATCTTACCCAGGGTGTAATAGATTGCGGAGGCAATGACGCTCTTACCAAATAATAGTAGCTCCTTATATATTGGTGACTGCTTGTACAGCACTTTGTTCAGAACGAAAGGCATAGATGAGTGTCATATAAAAAATTCAATACTGCTCAAATCCAAAAGCCCTAGGAAAAATGTAATATCCGATTTAAGCTAGAATTGTTATCAGGGCTTAGTGCAGGCCTGCACAACTCAAATTACCACGAGGGCCGCAATCATAAATTCGAAGGCACGGCGGGTCGCAAACTTTGCCCTAAATAAGAAATTTAAGTTTCATAAACTGCTAGTAAAAAATAATGGGGTTATTAATAGGTTGCTAATATGCACTAATGGGTGTGAGATTGTATACCGATATTGTCTATCTAAATCAGGGTTTCCCAAACAGGGGTCGAGCGATGAATTTTAGGGGTTGCGAAGGGCACACTAATTTCACACAAAGTTCGATATTAATTGAAACTAGTGCAAAACATAAATCTCACGATTTAGGATATGATCAGAGAAGCGTCGCGCTTGCATAACAATGCCGGCTTTGATTGTTAGACCCAAGAAGTGACGTGTTTCCAAATCACCCGCGAGCCGCACAGAAGTATCTAGTGGGCCGTATGTTGTGCAGGCCTGGCTTAGGGTTTTGCAGATTCGAAAATTCGAATTTTTTTATTTTTATTTATTATATGCCCAATCAATTTATTTTATGCATAATTAGAATCCCTGTCCTATGCTAATTTCTTTTTACTAAAATAAATTTTCAATTAACAGAATTTCCGTCCTCAAGTAAAGTTGCTTCATCAGGCCTAGGAATCATCCATCAACAACCACCTGATGGAAGAATGTCAGTGAAAACGTTGGATCAATCGCTGCCAGGATATGGAGAGTTGTACACTTTTGTCATCACCTACTCTTTCCCTGCTGGAAGTCTGAATGTGAGTCATGTGATGAATTTAGTTGGTTGAATATTAAATTATGTATTTACTGGAACCAAGATTCTTGTTAATTTGTTATATTAATTGACATCGAGTCTATGTTTTAACAATAAATCTTGCAAAATACAATTTTCCTGGTCCCCAAATAGCAATTGAATCCTAATTACACGTTTTTTATTATATTGTTCACTTAGAACAGCAATCTGCACAAGCAACCGCTAATACATAAGAAGGTAGTATTTTTCGGAAGGACTGTAATTTTTCGTTTCGGCATTCCCACTCTTGTTATTACTTCATGGACAAGGCAGTGGGCTTGGGTCTTGAACTCGACCATTTTACATTATGATCCAACATAGCTAAATCCAATGCTATAACCACAAGGCCATCACAACACCATAGTACAGCGGTTCCCAAACTATGGGTCGTGACCCACTGGTGGATCGCAAAAGGAATCTTAGTGGGTCGTGAAAAGATGTAAAAGGCTTTGATTAATTATACTGGTTACTAGGATCGGTGTCGATTCGAATCAATAAATCTTCAAAAAAACAATAATTAAATTTAAATTCTAATTCTTGAAAGTTTCCTCTTTACAAAGGAACAAAAATTTGCTACACAAAGAATGACCATGTGGCTTTTTTACACATAGCAGTTTTGTACACTGTACAGCACTTCTTACGGTGTTTCCCCAAAATTTAGACTGGATTTAGATTTATTTTCTTTTGAAGAATAACACTATGTTTTTTTTTTGGAAGAAGTCTTCTGAGTTCATTTATCAAATATAAAATTACATTGTAGAAAATCACGAGATTTTTAATGAACATTTTATAAAAACCGACATCCATTGTTTTTATTTGTATTTCCTATACAAAAATCAAGTGACAAATATCATAATTGTGATTGTGACATCACACAATCTTGAATAGTGGTGTGAACTTCACCCTACCTCAAGTCATTGAACCTTTCCTCTCCCACACATTTTAAATTTATTTTGAGGGTAGGGTTTGAAGAAAATCATTTTTAAAATTCAAATTAGGTCTTATTTTCAGGCCAGGTATTATTTTCGAAGAAACCTGGTAATTTCGCGATGATGAGCCATTGCTGTGTTCTTTGTTATGTCATAAAAAGTTAAATGGGTCGCCATGAGCTGTGGTAATAAATACTGGGTCCCAACTCTAAAAAGTTTGGGAAACACTGCCATAGTACCTAGATCACCCAGAAATATTCTTTGTTCCCAGAAATCATTTTTCCATGTTGGTTCGATAGCCCTTGCAAAATTTACCTTTACAAGTGCTGGTAAATAGACTATATTCATAATTATTTATATTTCATAGAGAAAAATCTTGATTTTAGGGTTTCAATTTTAAATTTGTATCACGAGGCATTTGACGACTGAAGAAAACCAAAATCTGACATTGCAAAAATCAATCCAATCAGTGTTTTTCTCAGTTATTCTGCAATACTGAATTTCCACAAATTTTTCAGAGATTTTCACGGACTCGTGTTGGACATGACACAATTTAAATATATTTCATATTGGAAAATAACATTCCAGAAGTATTTGAAAAAGTAATTTATTCCATTTTGGCAATAATTGGTGCAAAGATGAAAATTTATCCTAAATGTGATGTTTTATATGACTATACCAAACGCCTAAAAAGTCAATTTTCCATATGAAATTTTTCTATGACACTTTTCATGTTTTTTATTTCAAACAAGGCTATGTATGAGCAGCCACTGATACGCAAGGCACTACTATTTATTGTAGTACTGAAATCTGTCTGGTTGCATTGCCAACCTAATTCATTATATATCTGAGTAATGTGCTTGAATCCAAGATTTTTAACCAGTGATGTCAACGTAGTTTGGCTACTTCTCTCAATGTAAATAAATTGGCAAGCAATGCCAAGCCTTGTTCAGAGTGAGCATTTAAAAACTCCTTAAAAATTACGAATATTTTGCAACTGTTTGCTTCGTAGGAATCATCAAATTTATTCGAAACAATCTTGAGTTGCAGAGATTTTTGTTTAAAGCTTAATATATGACCTGGTGTTTATAACAGTTTTAAAAAATTATCAGAGATGGAAGTTGAATAACTTGTTATGTTTATATTTGCAGGGTGTTTCATATGAGGCGAAGGAATTCACCGAATATTTGCCTGCAGTGGGCTACTTTAAAAACATGCTCACGAAAGCTTTCAATGCAGGATTGCTCTTCAAGATTCAGATAATTAAAAGCAATAGAGGAGAGATAATATGGAATGATGAAATTCCTCATAAGACCAACAAATATGGAGGTCCAGAAAAGTAAGTTGTTTAGTCGAATAATCTCAAATCTGCAAATATGTTACATAAATAGACTGGTACTTCAAGTAAGTTATCTCAAGTACAGATGTAATGGAAGTTAAGTTCAAATAAATTTGAGATTCAAGATTTTTGAAAAATATGAATTGCAAAAATTAAGATCATCCAAAGCAATATTTTTTTTAAACTGACCTTCTGTGCAAAGTTAAAAAAAAAATGAATTTTAACATGAAAAGTCATGATTTGTGTCAAAAACTATTTTGAAAAATATTTATAAATCAAAGAAAGGCATCTTTGGGTCACTATTTTGATCCCATAACCTTCCATCTAGCTTGTAGAATTGGTAACCACAGATATCATGTCACCATAAATAGCACATTTTTATCATTCATTTCTTGGTTTTGAACAACATCTGATTTTTCATATCTGTTTTTTATCTGCCTTTAAGCAGCCACTACTATCTTCCAGTTGTAATATTAGTACAGTGGTTCCCAACCTTTTTTGGCTCGCGACCCCCTTTGGTGGTTTATACATACCTCGCGACCTCCTGCCTCACTTTCTATACTTTACAATAAAATAAGTGGCAAAGTGGAGGCACAGTTCTTACCACTTCATGGCAGCTCCTGTCACGACCAAACCAGTGGCTCTTGCCGTGGTTATGGTGCTGTTACGGGTATATTCACAAAGTTGTGTACCAGATTTTAGATTAACGTGCGGAATTATATCTACTTAAACCTGTAACCTAACCCCAAATCCATAAAAACTGTATCCATAAGAAAAATGTTCCACTTACCCAATATTTATCGCCATTTCACCCGCCTTTAATTCTCAATTTGCTGCAGTGGTAACGTCATCTCGCCATTGGTTTGTGGCAGCTAAAAAGTCAGTCGCCATGGGTTTGGCCGTAACGACCATGGTTTTGAAACCCCGCCATGGTTTTGCAGCTTCATACGCCACAAAATGCTTGAAACTGCACTTGGCAAAGTGAATATTGTCTAATTTAATTTTTCATATATCTGCAGTTTTACTGAATGTGACGGCTGGCATTAAAACCGCGTAGTATGTCAAATCAGAAGTAACTCTCATGGGCCTGGGATGATCTGGAAGCGTTTTTCTATTTCTGATAATTAATGACCAGGAATTGTCATGATGTTGCCAAATGTAGGGATGAATGTAACTGACGGTAATTTTCTAGTGACAATTGAAATCAACCAATGGTATTCGGGCCTAAATCTTCTACAACATGACTGTAACCAACGACCAGCTGTTGTTTACTAGGTTTTTTGTTGTCCTCTCTGTCATTGGGATCAGTATTGCCCAATTTTTACAATTATTTGATCCATATTCTAGTAACGACTAATTATTTTGCTTCTTCGTTTCAATGTTTCATTGAACATCCAACTTGATATAAATTATGGTTTCACTGCTTATTCTTATAATTCTAGTTGACATTCTTTATACACATCAACATATCTAAATCTCACTGCTAATTTAAGCATTCCTTAGTACTAAGGAGTCAAATATTTGTAACTCTTTAAAAGTTTCATTATTAAACATCAGATTCACTGCGGTTTGATAGAAATCAGAATCTTATGTAACTACCATTATCTCTTATGCAATCTAATCTATTTCAGCAACGGATATCCTGATGATGGCCATAGCAAAAAACTTCGTGAAGCATTGATGGCGAAATTAAAGTTAGCAGGAATCAGATTATAACAAGAACAATGGACATTGTACACAAACAGTATTATATTTAAAACTCGTTCATTATATTGATACTGTCGGACATTTTAGCAGTAAAGGATAATATAGGCCACTCACTGAATATTAGGAGGTTCCATGAACTGCAATTCAGTCTTTCATGTTTGAAAACAACTTTATTCTGTTAATTGGAGAATCATAAAGAATTGTATTTGGCAATGATTATGCAAATACGGCTGAATCTTCAACAAACCAACATTTTCTATTTTTATAAACTTTGTCAAATTTTCTCTTTTTCCTTGTAATGTTAATCAAATCCAGGGTAATTATGCATGTACATTTAGTATTTGCTTACATACTTTTTATTCTTATCTATTGTATAATATTTCATTTAAATTTCTTCAATCTCTCTATTCAACCAATTTCATAATGTAATTTTCGTGTGCTATAGCACTTGTTATTTTTTTCTGACACATTCGTCGATGTTACACAAACTATGGAGTCGAAATAAAAACCTAAATTCCATATTTACTGCTTCTTCAGAATTACTTTTCTCAAAGTTCACATATTTTAATTTGCAGTATGTCCAATTTTGTCTTCACTATTTATCCGATCTGTTTTATCTTTCTTTTACAATTATGCAAAGAGAAAATGAAAATTTTAATACTTCTCCAAGTAATATAAGTGAAACAAAAGAGGCTCTTTGCAAGGTACCACATTGCTATGCAGCAATTATGCAAAGGGAAAAGGGATTTTCCAATACTTTTCCATGTAATTTAAACTAAAGAGGCTCTTTACTCGCTCTTTGCAAGCAGCCACTCAAGGTACATTTGCTTTTATTTTTAACATATCACCCATTTGTTTTGCGGGTTTAGAGAGTTGCAATAAAAACTTATTGGTACTCAACCAAGATGGCCAACACCAGAACGTAGTATGTGTACCATATCATATTTTAGTTCTATTAAGAGTTCGGGGACTAGCCAAGTGACTCTCGTAGTATTTGTACCTGAAATTATGGCTTAATCTGGTACACATACTACGTTCCGGTGTCCGCCATAATGGTTCACATACTTGGAGTGCCAACTTATTTATATAGTGAGCAGTCTGTCATCGGCCTGGTGGCCAATCTAAATATGAAAGAGATTAAATGAGCAAATGTATCATAAACTTGGCGGAGGAAGCTGTAACTAATCACAGAATATACGACCATATTAGCGTTCATTAGCTTTTTCTATGTTTTATTCTGTAATATGATATGCTTTATTTTATATCTATCGTTATATAATTGCTAGAATATGCAATTCAAATGGTCCACTGATTATATTTATGTGATATTTTCATGCACCTTTTTTGGCCATGATTGGAGTGAGTTTATTGTTTAAGATGTGTATATGACTTTATTTTGCATAAAGAGAGATTCATAATCATTTTTCCAATCACTTATTATTTTAATTTTTTATCATGGTTCAGCAATATACATTGATTTTTATATTTCTTGCTATCAATTTCATATTTATCTTGCTGGCAACAAATAATTAATCAGATATTCCTTTTGATCAATTCTATCTCTTATTTCAGTGTTGTTGACTATATAATTCAAATATGCAATTTTTCAAAGAAATGCACTTTATATATACCAGCACTCATAATTATTTTATTTATTCCATTCATTTGAATCTTTATGTTGCGAGTCACTTGTACATAATACATGGATAAATCTGTTATGTGTCATAGGTCGATTTATCAACTCTGTCTATCTGTAGTAGATTGAGTAATTCTAAACATTAGTATTTTTCAATGTTATAATGTTAATTTCCTATATGTTTTTTTTAATTTTTTTTTATAGTAATTCATATTTTGACAATTCCTATGAATTTTAATTCTAAAAAGCTAAAGTTCATTCATAATACTAAACTAACTTCTTATGCAATCACAGTTTCAAAGCAATTTTATGCATAATGTACCCTTTTCATCAGAAATTTACATTACTTATTTTAAGTATTTAATTATTTCTACCTAATTGTCCCTAATTTGCCATGTATGGTGTGTATTTTAGTTTGGTAGTTTTTGAAATATTGTTTATTTGAGTTCATTTTTTCTGTAGAAATTAATTGTCATTATCAACTGTAATATGGGTGCAAATTTTGTTTTATAAACATCAGTCATTGTGATTCACTAAATCCTAGTTAGAGCTGTGTTTTCCATCTCCGCTGTAGCATTTTATATACATTTCTGTATCTGTGTCAATAATTTCCTTATGATACTTGGAGCCTATTAATAACTTCTGATATGCAATTGAATTACCTTTAAATGAATCTAATATGTACTTTGTTTTCGAAAGTATTTGTAAGATAAATTTACATTTCCTCACAATATATACCCGTCAAAAAGGATTCAGTTTCTTTGTAGTGGTGAAAAGTAGCCGAGTAGGGTTCTTTTTATGAAAAAAATTTAACTACTGCGTGTAATTGGATTTATTTGATTTAAAAAGCTTGAACAGAATTCAAAACCCAAATAAATATACAAAAACTACCCTCATTAACAATTGTTATTGATTTTGAGGTCAATTTTTGTGATTTAATAAAAATAAATTTTTTTTTTCAAAACTTTTTTGAGTCTTGCATCATACATGCACACAATTATTTCATTTTTCAGCATTTTTCAATATGATTGTCATTTATCTTCTTAGTGCTGAGTTCATTAGTTTTATATATGGCATTTGAATTTTCTTTCCTAACAAATCAGTATGAAGGAACTGGGTCCTCAGTTTATAGTCTACCGAATATTTATCCCTAGTGTGGTAGTTGGTGTGGTATTAGTTCCAAATTGAATTGGTCTTTAACCCAAATTCTCTAATATTATAGAAATATAAAATACTATACTCTTGTTAACATCCTCTTCATATTAGGCAAATATCCAAAATTTGAAAATACAATGTTTTCAAGCATATAAGCGTTGCCTACCCGCAATGCATGATCTACTATTGGGTGCAACTCACTAGTTTTATATGCTTTATATTAAGTGTGTGTTTGGCGAAATATAGTTAATAATTGTCACCAGGTGTTTTCTCATTTTTATGTACGTTGTCATCGTTATATGTGTAGGGAGTATCACAGGGTAAAGACTTTGCAACATCTATTTTGCTTAAGTAAAGCCACGCTACAATTTCAAAAACTCGCTGATGGTAAACATGCACAGTTTTCTCACTTGTAGGCAATTTCTGGGGAAATTCTCCCGTAGCATGTGAGCCAAGATGGTGGACACCGAAACGCAGTATGTGTACCAAGTTAGGGTTATGCCATAATTTAATTACAAATACTATCGGAGTCACTTGGCTAATCACCGAATTCGTTATTAAACTTAAATTGGGAAATTTGCAATAAAATCATGGCCCAACCTAGTACACATACTACGTTCCGTTGGCCGCCATCTTGGTTCACATACTATGTGAGAACCAATTAATATTATATAAAATTGATTGTTTTATTTTATTCACTTAATTTTTGTTCATAAAAGCTCTACACGCAGTTTAGTATTTAAACATATCCCTGAGTCCTAAGATTTTACAAAATTTATTTTTCAAAACATTTGTGCCGCTTAGTTGGTAACCACTGCTTCACAGGACCGACAAACAAAATAAGAACCTTTATTCACCGATGACGATTAAGCGAGATACCAGGATATGTTGAGATGACAAAACTGATTTTACGGTTTAGTAATTAAGGACCAGGGCAATTTATTAAAGCCTGATCAAATACTTTGAAGTTTGTGAGGTATTCACCTGGGACAAAGTCTCGGCAATCATACCCTCGGTCGGAGAATTCTATGAACCGAACTTTCCTTCAAAACCTCTATACTCGTATATCGGCGATGACAAGAGATTGTTTGTCGAGAACGTACAGTACAGAATGAAACGCTTCGCGAAGTTGAAGTAAATATCGAAGATGTTAAAATCTATTTAACTAGACTTTGTACGATTTGTTAAAAAGAAATATTGCGATTAAGTCCTTTAGGTCCTAGCAAGTCCTCGGTAAACTAAGTCAGTTGTAATCATTTTTGACAAGTCCTCGAGTCTTGTACCTCGTACTTTAGTCAACATAACCCAGGATAGAAGCAGAAACAGCGGATGAAATGGTATATCGTTACCAAATATTGGCAATTATTAAACCGTTTACGCGTATGTGCAAGGCATCCATTTCGCACTCGGGAGCCCGGGTGCCAGCAGGCCTATCAAGAAAGTGACGCTGATACCAGTGGCGTAGCAAAACTCTCGCCCCCCACACCCCCTCCCTGCAAAAATATTTCGTGGAAATGACCCTAAATTAGCTAAAAAACTCTTTTTTTTTACTTCGTCAAATGGCATAACATGTCGCTATTAAAAGGCGATGGTAACCTAAAATTTGCCGTTTATCTTTGTTGCTTTAATTATTCTCACACGTGCTTCCTCTTCTGTCCTTTTTCTACGTTTCTGTGCGCCACTGAGAGGTTTTGCTTTCCACATCATTCTGACAGCCTTCGTAATTTTGCCGGTGCGATCAAACCACAAGACGCCGAAAATCGAAGACTCCCTGGCATTATTACGTAACAAAACGATTTGAGCAGAACTAACATCAACGTTATAAGATGTGCATTATTGGTTTTGCAGTGCAGCTTTTAGTTTTGCGGCTTAAATTTCTAAATTCTAACCGCTTAGGCCCCTTTGCGCTGTGGGCCCTCCCGCGACCGCGGGGTGGATGCTACGCCACTGACTGATACGTAGTGGTCGTATTTTGCGTTGACGCAAATAGGGCACGCGTTATATATATGTCATATCTGTCGTCTTAATACTTAAATGTATTTCATAGGTTTCATTTCATAATATATATACCGGTATGCCAAAAGTTCCCAATACGAATATATTAACTGATTAGCATTTTGGGTGTAAAAGCGGCGAGCACATGAGTTGTTTCATTTTATATATATAGTTAAAATGAACATAAAATAGGAAAAACCCTCAATAACAATATATATTTTGCAAAAGTTCCCAATACGAATATTTTATTACTAAATAGAATTTTGGGTGTAAAAGCGGCGAGCGCATGAGTTGTTTCATTTTATATATAAAGTTTTTTTGTGTTCTGTACATTTCGCAGTGAGGAAGAATGAACGCACCTGTTTTCATCGTACGGCAATGAAGCATAAAGCACTACCTAATCCATACATTAGGTTTACGAGGCGCAAAATCGATTTTTGAGAAAAATATATTTAAAGTGCGCTTTTCGGTCCGTAAAATACAGTATTGCCTCTACTTGTGAAGTAAGCGTTCTATTTTTTGTTTTGAATATCACAATTGCACATTGTTCTACGAATAACGTTCGGCCAAACAGAAGGATATGTACGAACTACGAAGCCCCGCCACCACTCAACTATCCATTAATAGTATACAGTAATTATCCAGATGAGGTGAGTGTTAGGAATACAGATTACGCTGCAAATTCAAATCATTCCTTACGCTAACTAGATATTTACGAATTTTTTAATTTAAAACGTGGCGCACATTTTTGCATTGATTGCGGGGGCATTGTACAAAACATACAATTTGAAAATTTATTCTAGACTACGTCAGTTATTCCGGAAAAGAGTATTTTCTCAAGCATAGCTTGCTTTGTGTTTTTCTGTGGCGCAACGGGTGGGGATATGGATTCGTTGCTTGAGGCGATGTCTTTTTCGCTGTATATTACGCGGGGTATTGTTTGTCCCGGCGACATCCTAAGAATCTACACGCGTGTTATAGTCCACATCGCGTCCTATGAAAGTGAAAAATTGAGACGAGTATTACTGGACAACAAAATAATAAGTTCAACACAAAATTATTATGCATTGTGTATTCCCAATTTTTCCACCCCTGTACGCCAAGTATCGAAATACTTTCGAAGAAATTAGGATATTACTTCTATCAAAATCGATGCTTCTTATCAAATGAAGATTTAGTTTCATAT
Organism: Styela clava; assembly: GCF_013122585.1. Lineage (NCBI taxonomy): Eukaryota > Metazoa > Chordata > Ascidiacea > Stolidobranchia > Styelidae > Styela > Styela clava. The sequence goes on along the minus strand of NW_024102830.1, from coordinate 15,947,142 downwards.
TTAAATCGAACAAATAATGTCTATTATTACACTTTAAATGTGCTACCGAGTTTGCCAGTAAACTCGAAGGAACAAAATAAATACCATCCCCGCCACCTCCCGAAATAAGTAATTATCCAGTTGATGTTTGAGTTAGGAATGCAACTTACGCTGGATAAATACTAATTTGTTATTTCAAAAAACGTGGCGGGGCAGTTTTTCTAAAATCTAAAATTTTTGTATTAGTGACAGGGGCTTCGTACAGTGGTAGCCTACTCAGTTTGTTGCCTGTCCGAGAAGTCATTTTATTTCATGTTGCTGGGCCCGACTGATTGAAAACCACTGATCTGGTGCGGGTAACTGTTGTTCTATACATTGAACTGGGGTGTGATATTCTGGGCGCGGAGACGTTCTTACTGGATATTTCATTGCTTAGAATTCGAATTTCAGTAAAACAATCTTATTCATTCTCCCACTTCATGCAAATACGAATAGAAAATTGAAAATCTTACACTCACCTTCTTCTTATCTTCAACATTACGGATATAATTCCTATAGCAATTAAAGTAATCCGACATCCATTAAATCCGGCGTATATGACATCAATGACATTAAACAACATGATGCGCAACTCCGGCATTTATGGCCGAAGATCGTATCCGATAGCACGCTCCAATGCACATACTTGACGAGACGAAAACGAGCGGATGTGTGCTGCTTTCAAGGCATAGCACGAATGGTGTTCGTGCCTGCTTTGACAGTTGTTGTCGATTTTAATGATATATTGGAAAATTGAAGGTAAAAAGAAATCGGAAAAAAGTAAGGTAAATACTATTGTTGTATATCAAATTCGGGCATCGCACTGTTAAGTACATGTGGGAAAGCCAGCTTTTGTCAAATACACGAAGTTATTAAATCAGTACGGTACGTAGTTGCCCATTTGCCGAAATTGCATATTTACTTACCCTTTATGGTTTCAAATAGTTCATGCACCTCCATTTGGATTTTTTTCAATCAGTGAGGATATATACTCATTGCTGTAACATACTATTGCTCATTCACTTTTATTTGCGTATTGAATCAAAGGGTTAACAAGTTCACCTAACATTTCACTCATACCGGTCTATATTGTATAGTCCGATCTCTCAAGTATTTGGAGCCACCGATGCTTGTAATTTTCTGACTAAATCCCTTTATTAGTTGGTTTATATACCAAATTCAGTGAAACATTTTTTACATAAAACATGAGATATTGGATTTATTAGCTTTTCTAATCTAAATCATATAGACTGCTTTAGTTATTCTTAACGAAAATTATTAAATCTCATATTTCCAATGTCATATTTTCATCAGTACAATGAAAAAACACAATAAGCTCAGCAGTCAATATGACAATTTCGAAGACCAACTTCGAACAGAAAATTTCCATGTGTTTGTATATTAATATAATTATACAACGACTTAGTTACTAAAAATCAATATCAAAAATAATTCAAGCAATCCTATGCCATGCAATGTGGTGCGAAATTTCTTGTCGAAAATATCTGTCATTTGTTTTTTTTACTGATCTATTCATGAAATGATAAAAGTAACTTTTTTGCATTACTGGAATTAATTAAACATTCGCAAAGATCCAGCTTAACCCATGATCATGTGATCTCGTTAGTTAGAATTGGTACTATAAAATCATTTCAGCCTGGCCTTAGCATGCTGGTGACACAAAGAGATGCCAAACGTCAGGACAAATGTAATTAAAAAAACATTGAGTTTATACTGTAGTATTTTTGTTAATTTTAAGTCCATATATTTAGATTAAGTCATTTTTAGTGAATGTATTATTCTTTCCTTATCCAAAGCTTGTTCAAAAATGATTTTGATGGTTGTATATAGAATTTAATACAGTAACTTGCAATAATAGTGGAATGCAAATATTAATATGTAATTGCATTTGAAATTAAAGAAAATATTAAAACTTAATCAACTGTTTAGTTGCATCACAATATATGTCACAAACTAAAACTATCTGAAAAATATCTTTCAAGTATACATTATCAAAAAGTGTTTTCGGCCCTTTTCACAATTTTCTAAATGCAATGCGGCTCTCGAAAACCCATGAGTTTGACACCACTGATCTATTCTAGACGATTCAAGCATTGCTTTGGGAAATAATATCACTTCAATTAAATTGAAAAAAATCTCGCTACATAAATACAAAATCGTTGCTATCATAAAGGTAAACCAATTCAGCCACTCGGAATATATTGGCCTTCACAAAGCAATGGAGGCAAAATTGAGAGTTCGTGAGCTATGAACTTTTGTTCTTTTCTTTGTCTTGAACTTTTCATACTCCACAGCCCCTATTATTTTTTTTTAATTTTAATTACCATGTGATGGTCATACATATCTTTAACTTGTATTTTCTGTCATGATGTATTATCTCAATGTGTCAAACTAGTAGTATAATTTACGGTCAAACTTTTAATTAGGTGCATATTTTGCTTCCAGACATAAATGTACAGTATTGTCTTGTTTATTACCTCAGCTTGGAGTATTGACAAGAAAAAGGTGCCCGTAAATTCCGTAAAATTATTTTTAACTCTTTGTTATAATCAGAATTCACAATTAATAGGAATCATAAACAGCCAACATTCAATGAGAATTATATGCCAAATCCCTCAGAATAAATTTGTCTTCTAAAATCGGAGGAAGGCAAAACATATAGGTAGTTTCCATTCATACAAGTCTTTCAAGAAGACTTGCTCGAGCCAAACTAAATGAGCATCGTCAGATGATCGGTAAGGCTGCAAGTTGAATCAGCCCTGCAACCTCCGCATAGAAGATAATATTAATTAGTGGGCTATGAACTAAATTCCTAATTTAGACACAAACCTATCTACGAGGCATTATGTACCAGCAATGTTACCTACGGTTAACTAAATATGTAATTATGTCTACTAAAGCAAGTTCGATAGGTGCAAACTTTGTGTTATGGAATTGTATCACAGCACCGTTAAGAGAAGTAAAAACAGTTTTGCTGTTTTGTATGACACCCTCTTTAAATGAAATTTCAATGTTTAAGCGCAAACATTAAAATTACTAACTTTGAACTTTGTCATTATCTGCAAAATGTTCCACAAAATCTTACGCTATCGCGTTTGTAATCTTCTCTGATAAAAAAAAACGTCTATGATGTCCAGAATTACTCTTTACAGCTTGTCTGCCATTCCAGCTTTCCAAGTGAGCAAAACTTCTTAGATATAGAGATTATTTTCTTTCGTTACAGGCGCAAAAAGGCAGGTACACGTAAAGAAGACGCCGAGTAGCAAAAGCGAGCGGAAAACGGTCGCGAAAGGCGACGAGAAATATGTGCATTGGAGCGTATCATGAAATACAATCTTTCGCGTGTAGTCTTATGGAGTGACGTCAGAGTTGCCTATCATGTTGTTTAATGTCATTGATGACATGTGTTGGACGACGAGCCCGTATAGCGACATCGACGTGGAACTAACTACGGTACTCAACTAACGCTCATATATTAAATCTGACTCTCCGAACCACAATTATTATCTTAACTCAGAGGTCGGCAACCTTTTGTCGCTCGCGGGCCCAAATTTAGGGTTGCAACTCTTGCAAGTGATTGGCGGGCCGCATATTTTTTTATAAAGTTAAAAATCGAACGGATGGTTGATGAATCACATTTTTTCACACAGATCATTTCTCAAAATATTCCATTTTAATATTTTCTGCGTCATTGAACCTTTTGCACTTAGCATCAACTTTTCTGCGTTTGTCTAATTATAATAATTAAATTGTAGACTCCTTAAACGAGTAATTGTGAATTATATACTTGATTGGTTATAATATAATCTACATGTGTCTCACAATAAATTCTGTTACGTAAAGAATATAATCGTCAAGACAGCTGTTTTGTTACTGTAATTATTTAAGTGAAGCGCCGCGGGCCGGATTATATTACTCCGCGGACCAGAGGTTGCCGACCCCTGTCTTAACTGAACTTACCTTTCATACAAAAGCGAGCTAATACTTTAGTACAAATATTTCATCATAAAGATCCCACATTTCCCTATATTTATTGCCTATGACGTCATAAATACGAATCATTCTCATGGCGGAGTTGCATAAAAAATCGTTGCCAGGTGTAATACCGAAGAATAGTGTGGTGGCGTTACTCATGACGCATTCACATTAGTTAAAACTATTAAAAGTTTCACAGTCTCATTAATACTTTTCAATATTTTTTATAGCTGTTCAATGATGTTTTCTAAATATATATTAAGAACATTAGTGTCTTTTTTTAAATTTTATACTTATTCGATTTGGCAACTTAGTGTGGTCTTGAATTGAATATTTCTGAATGCAACACCGATGCCTGAATACTTTCAATAAGATACCGGCGTTCAATTTTCAAGTGTAAACTGGTAGGGATTTTAAATTTACTAAAAGAAAGCGAAAGAAATGAATTATTGTTATATGAGCACATGGATGATCTTTTACATAGGTCAATCATGATGTAAGTTTATATGCAACACCATACTCTGAAAATTATTGAAAGTATGTTATCTGTACATCATTTTCATAAGAGGAAGATGTATCGACTATGAAACATAGATGGCGAATGGGAAAAACCCAATATGAAAGCGTGGATTTTTCCATATTCTCTGTCTAATTTTTGTATTCTTGTATTTTTCATGCTAACTAAAAAATTAAAATAAAAACTGATTACCTGTAAATTAAAATTATATTCAACCAACTGATGAGTGGATTACATGTGGATTAACTCAACTTTTTTGGACATATATTGGATTATATTTAATTAATGACATCATGGTAATGGTATGAATTTTGTCTTTATTTTGATTTTTACTATTCATATGTATGGGGGAAATGGGATTAAATTAAAAAATGATAAACAAAAACATGGAAACAAAAAAATATCTATTTATATATTTATAATAAAATGATTTGATACCAAAATATTAATACGAAAATTCCGTTTGGCATTGGAATTTATTTGGCACGAAAAAAAAAAAAAAAAAAAAAAGATGACCTTCGTGACTGTGGCGGAGTTGCCGTTGTTGAGTGGCATATCGGTAACCTTTCCTCTTGTTTAAGTAAGAAAATTATCAAACTCATCCAATCGCAGTTACCATAATCTGACGTACTGGTACCGGTAGGTGTTATGTTCGGCATCCGGTACCGACAATCAGCAATCAATCGCGCAATAGAAAAATATACCGGTACCGTATGGTACCGTACTTCAGAAGCTCAGCGATTTAAAAAAAATCAAAGCTACTCAGTGTTCAGGTGTGGCAGTAGTCTAAAACGCTGGGGTCATTCTGTACAATTAATGGTATAAAATGAAATATTGTAGGCAATTGAAGTAAAAAAAAATAAGTTTTATTCTTAATTTCTAAATTAACCCAGAAAATTGTTAAAAGTATGAACAAATGCCGGAATGCCAAAATTGATAATAAAAAACTCAGGGTTAATTAGGAACATACTACTGTATTAATGCCTGAGAAATGGTGGTGTGGATAAAATGAAATTTTGTAGCACAATCTTTGTCTATATATGAATTCCAAAGTCTGAAAGTAGCCTCCAGGTCGATAACTTATTGAATAAAGTGTGGGTTCCGATATGTACCGTACATGAGCACTGACTTAGTCTTGCTTGTTCATCTCTTTTATATAGTATTTGGCATGTCTATCCTTCTATTTAATATATCTTTCATATGTTTATTGAATATTGGTCAAAAATATAATAGAAATGGTTTATATTCAAACAGGTGTTAAAACTTTATATTTAGTTACTGATTTGAGTAAGGTTGAGCTGACTGATCATGAATGAAGATTACATTAAACAAACAAATTCAACCCAAGCCGGTTTGCTTATGACATCACTCGATAGCTTGAGAGAACAAAACATTCTCTGCGATTTCGATGTCAAAGTCGGTGACAAATCGTTCCGTGCTCATCGCTGTGTCTTGGCAGCCTCATCAGGATACTTTAAAGCCATGTTTACGAGCAAAATGAAGGAATCTCGTGATGGTTTTATCAATATGAAGGATGTCGATCACAATGGGATTTCCCAATGTATAGAGTTCATGTATAAAGGAGTAGGAAATTTGAAAATGGAGTACGTTCAACAAATCCTGCAAGCTTCCAACCTGTTACAAATGGTTAGTTTGACAAACTTTTGCTTCCATTACTTGAAAACCAATCTCTCTCAAACCAATTGTCTTTCTGTCATCAACTTGGCTCAAGCGTACGATCGTCATGATATAAAAGAACAAGCAGAACAGGTTCTAATCACTAATTTTGAATCAGTAATTTCCTCTGAGATGTTCCCGTTCATTATCAAGCCAGATCTCCTTCGTTACATAAAAGTTTCAAATGTGAGTTATCAAACATCATGGCAAGCTATGATAACATGGGCAAAAGCAAAAGATGAAGATGCAGAGAGATGTTTTGCCGACCTTGTTACAGTCATCAATATCCAGACTTATCCTTTTAAATTTCTTCTGGAGACTGTGTTGGAAGAACCACTGGTGAAAAGTAATGACATTGCAAGGAATTCAGTCATCACTGCATTATTCTCTGATGTCAAGAATCTTGAGACAAATCTTGAGATTGACAACTGCTTCATCCTGAAGAATATGGCTGAAACTCGTCAAGTTACAAACTCAAATCCAGTGAAAGATGTCATGAATCGATTTCTGGAAGCAAATTTCGAACTAATCATTGAGAAAAAAGAGTTCTGTGATATAAGCAAGGATGATATCATAAGAATTTACAAATCCCCAGAAACAAAATATTCTTCTGAGACTGTTAAGTGGCATGGAGCTCTTAGATGGATAAAGCATGATATTCAAAAAAGGAAAAAATATTTTCAAGAATTGTTCGGCCTTCTCAACCTCAGAAAATTGCCCCTACAATTTCTCAAACAAACCGTTCGCTCAGAAACTTTGGTCAAAGATTCTCGTAAATGTTACGATGTACTTTTTGATGAAATAATTTCTCGAGCCGACGAAAAGTTTCCAGATCAAGATGCTCAACAAGTGGTTGTCGCTACCCCAAGTGCCAGATTGCTTTCGAAAACTTCCTTGGGCAACACAGCTTCGAGTCGCCAAAGTTTTAAGAAGGCCCAAGAACCACAGATGGGAGCAGTGGGTGGATACAGGAGTGACACTTCAGGTACAATCTCTTGCATTTATGTTTCATAACTGAGATTACTGAAGTGAGCAGTGAGACCTAAATCACTATGGGTTGTTCATGTCTAGTTACATTTGACGTGGTGGTTAAAGCATTAGGCTCAACCATTGTAGTTTCAGATTACCTTTCCCTCTCTTTGGTTGAAATCCACACCCCCACCTCACCCGGGGTGTAATAGGTTGAGTAGGCAATGTCGCTTCTACAAATAATAGTAGCATGCCTACATATCTGACTTCAGCCTAGAATTGTCACGAGGGCTTATAATAAATGATGGGACTTATATATATGGGATATATGTAATATTACAATATGCAATATATCTTTTTATTTCATGTATAATTAGAATCCTGTTCGATGGTGATTCTTACAAATCCCATTATCTAAAATAATTCTGCAATTTACAGGATCTCAGTCTTCAAGTCAAGCTACCTCATCTGGTCTAAGAATCATCAACCAACAACCACCTGGTGGAAGAATGACAAGTGGAAAGGTTGGATGAATCACTGCCAGGATATGAAGGGTGGGAACACTCTGTCATCTCCTACTCATTCCCTGCTGGAAGTCTGAATGTGAGTCATGTAATGAATTAAGTTGGTTGAGTAATTAAATTTTTTACTGGAACTAGGATTCTTGTTGTTTTTAATTTACATTGATTTAACAAACCTGTGGCCCGCTAAGGAATTTTGTGCAGACTCTTTTAATGGATTCAGTTTCAATAGGGCATGCAAACCCCGTAGTTGCTATTTTAACCCTATTATCATTAGTATTATTAACTCAGGATTTTGTGTAATTTTCAGTAAAAATGATAAACAACTAATAATATAGTTATAACTAAAATTCAAAATTGCCTTTCGAAGACTCACAATTCAGAGCTATTTTGATGACATTATTAGTTGATGACCATATTGTTGCTGTGCAACAGCCATCAACATGCAAGAGTATTGCCACTATAAAGAAATTACAAATTCTATTGAAAAAAGGTATTAGACCTCCAAAACGTGTTTCAGTCCTGTACCATGTTCCTATGACTGACTCAACAGCTACAAACCGATTCGGCAACCGATGCTAAATTTGCCTTTTTCTCCTTGTGTTCTCTCAGAAAACCTTATCTTTAAATCTTTGTTATCGATAACTTTTCATTTATGATCATGCATGAAATGGAAATTACATGTCATCGGGCAATAGAAGAGACCTTTTTACAGCAAAGAAAGCGATAGAAACGTGTTTTTGCTTGCCCAGTGAAAAATACAGTGCAAAAGGTGGTCGTGAGGCGTATTGTATTCGTAAATTGGCCAAAAAACGCTTCGAATAATTTGCGATTTGATTCGATTTCGAATATTCGGTTCGCTTGGACAGCCCTAGTCTTCACATATGCCTGACTGTTCTTGCCAGTTTTAACAACTTATCAGTGATGGGAGTTGAATAACTCATTATGCTTATTTTTGCAGGGTGTTTCATATGAGACGAAAGAATTTACTGAATATTTGTCTGCATCCTGGTACCTTGAAGAGTTGCTCCAGAAAGCATTCAATGCAGGATTGCTCTTCAAGATTCAGATAACTGAAAGCAATGGAGGAAAAATAATATGGAATAATGAAATTTCTCATAAGACTAACAAACATGGAGGCCCAAATAAGTAAGTTGTTTAGTTGAATAATCTAAAATCTGTCTGATGCAAAGTTAGAAAAATGGACTTTAACATGAAAAGTCCTGATTTGTGTCAAGGGCTGTTTCGCTCTTATATATTTATCAAAGAAAGGCGTCTTTGGTTTGCGATTTTGATCCCATAACTTTCCAATCAGCTTGTAGAATTGGTAATTACTTGACACAGATATCATGCCCAAGGTTAAATCAAGTATTACATTCTTATCATTCATTTCTGATTGGATGATCTGGAAGCGTTCTTTCTATTTCTGATAAATATTGTCCAAGATTTGTCATGATGTTGCCAAAATATTGGGGGGTATGCCTTCATTTTTTACAACATGACTGCCAGCTGTTGTTTGCTAGGCTTCATGTTGTACTCTCTGTCACTGGAATCAATATCCAATTAGTAACAACTAATTTTTTTGCTTTTTTTTTTTGTCAACATTTCATTGAGCAACTTCATAAAGAATTATGCTTTCACTGCTTATTCCTAAGATGCATTTTGCTGTGAACAAGGCCCTGTACAGGATGTTACTGAGATCTACTATTATTTAAGGATGTCTAGCAAGCAATGTCTATTGTATTAACTAGGCCACGGCTACTCAACTATTTTCACCGAAGGTCCGACACAAAATTCAAAAATTACCGGGGTCCGGTCATTCCAAAAAATATATCTCAAATATGCAAACAAAATTTCAAATGCATCGCTTGAGTGAGAGTAGCTATAACATTTTGTAACATCGGGTTAATGATCTTCTAATTTCAAATTTTGAAAATACAACCTGACAAATATCATGCAAAGCCACAAAATCACGCTAATGTTTACCACCATGTCTAAAAATCTGTGAAAAATGTATCCAAACGCTAAAACTTGAGTTTTTATGCCACTATTCACATCTCGCTGATTAGCTAATGTTATAATGGAGCAAACAAGTCAGTAGATGATCTGAGAAACTTATGTGGCTATGACAATTTTCTACCTCAGCGAATTAGCAAAAAATGCATTTCGATTATTAATCAAAATTCAAAATAAAACAATGCATTCGAAGTCAAGAAGCAGCCATGGTCCAAATTTAATACTCGAGCGGTCTGGATTCAGGCCGCGGTCCACCAGTTTAGTAGCTCTGAACTAGGCTATCAACGCTCAATCAATTCTTATTCTATATTATATTCTGGCAAAGATTTCCTCTGCACCTAAGTGTTTGGCTTCAGTTAGGATTCTAAAAAAACAATTATTCGAAGATTCATCTCTACCTACAAGTGAAGTTGACAATTTTTTTACACATAAAAACCTTACATTTACTGGTAAATCTTATTCACAAGGACATTGCTAACTTAAGAATTCATTAGTACTGAGGAGTCAAATATTTGTGACTTTGGGAGTTCAATTATTGAACATCAGATTTTTTACAACTGAATAAAAATCAGACTCATATGCAACTACCATCATCTCTTATGCATTCTAATCTATTTCAGCAATGGATATCCTGATCAAGTCCATACCAAAAGGCTTCGTAAAGCATTGAAGGCAAAATTAAAGGCAGAAGGAATCAGATACTAACAAGAGCAATGGACATTGTACACTATACGAACAATATTATATTGAATCTCGTCCATTTAAATTGATACTGTCATTATCATAAATTTTAGCAGAGAAGGATAATAGCGACCACTTACTGAATATTAGAAAGTTCTGTGAACTGCAGTATCAGTCAGATTTGACTCTGCCTTTTATGTTTGAAGCAAACTTTGTTCTGTTAGTTTGAGAATCATCAAGAATTAAATTTGGAAATGATTTATAATTCAAATAAGCCTGAATCTTCAAACAAACATTTACTATCTTTCCAGTTTTTGTCCAAGTTTCTCCCATTTCTTGTCATGGTTAATTAATTCCATGGTAATTATGCATGTACATTTAGTATTTGCTTAGGTACATACATACTTTATATTCTTGCCCATTGTATAATTCATTTAGATTCTTTCAACCTTTCCACTCTACCAATTTCATTATGTAATTTTTGTGTGTTATCGCACTTGCACGTTTTAAACTTTTACTCATCTATGATTTATTCCGACTCTCATATCACCGCTACGCCAACTATGGAGTCAAATTATAAACCAGTATGGCTCCTAAATTCTATATTTACTGCTTCTTCAAAATTACTATTCCTAAAGTTCCACATATTGCAATCTGCAGTATGACCAATTTTGTTCAACTATCCATTCGATAGGTTTTATCTTTCCACTGTTAATTGATTCCATCTTAATTATGCATTAAGTAGTCATTACTTATCAATCTTTAGATAGGTGAGTATGTTGATAGGTATATGTCTGTTCGTCTGTCTGTTAGATGCACGCGATATCTCACAAAGGCGTGGTTGAATCTGCTCCAAATTTTGCATGTGCATAGTGCATTCACCATATCTCGGACTAGAAGCCTATTGATTTTGGATGAATTATGTCGTATAATTAGCGAGTTATTAATTAATTAGTGATGGGACACTCGGTGTCACTATAGAGTCATGAATCGAAATCGCAGTTTCGATCGATAAGTCTCCGACCGATATTCTCGTTTTTCAGGGGAAGCTCTGTAACCAACCAGAGGATACTGCTATATAGGTTCATAATTTTATTCTAATCACTTATCATTTGAAACTTTTGTCATGGTTCAGCAATCTCCATTGTAATATAAATTCCAAATGTACTTCTGCTAGCAAAAGATAACAATATTCACCTTTAAATCTTCCTCATATTTCATTGGTGCTAATTGTGTAAATCAATATGCGATTTTGTTTCGATCGATAAGTCTCCGACCGATATTCTCGTTTTTCAGGGGAAGCTCTGTAACCAACCAGAGGATACTGCTATATAGGTTCATAATTTTATTCTAATCACTTATCATTTGAAACTTTTGTCATGGTTCAGCAATCTCCATTGTAATATAAATTCCAAATGTACTTCTGCTAGCAAAAGATAACAATATTCACCTTTAAATCTTCCTCATATTTCATTGGTGCTAATTGTGTAAATCAATATGCGATTTTCTCTTCAACTACACTTTTTATAATTATTTAATTTATTCCATATCCACTTGAATCTTAATGTTGCGAGTCATTGCTACATAATAAATTTAATTTGTGACATTGGTTGATTTATCAACTCTGTACACTGTGTTAGATCAAGTAACTATGAATAACAGTGGGCTTCAATGTAATAAAATCATTAAGTGATTAAGGAGTTTCGCTGCACACCAACACAATATATTTATGTTAGTGTGCAGCAAGATAGGGATAGTTATTTCCCCCTCGCTACAGCATACTTGCAGGAAAAATAAGAATGTTAATTTCATTATGTTCATTTTATTTCATGTTTTTTTTTCATAGTATTTTATATTTTGATAATTCTAATGCACTTTGGTACTATAGAGTGAAGTTTATATATAATACTGAACTAACTACTTACGCCAGGGGTGTGCAACCTTTTTCATAGGCGGGCCAGATATCGATAATTGGGTAAAACTGCGGGCCACACCTTCATTTAACTTGGCTCTCTATTAGTTGCAGAATAGTGTCTTTTTGTTATCGATCTCATGGCATTATTGGAGGTCCTTGCAGAAATGATGAGTTGAAACGCAAAATGTTTGAAAACTTTTATTCAAATTTAAACAAATTGAGTGAGAAATTTGCTGCTGGATTATTTTCCCGACAACCTTAACCAAATTTGCTTTAATGTCAGTGCTAGCGATTCTATATCCATTTCCAAGTCTTTTTCTTTTGTAAGGCCAACTTTAGAAAAAAATATGTTGAGCCGAAAATTGTCTTGACTTTTTCAAATATGGAAAGTTAACTTGGTTGAGATGTTTTCGATGAAAGTCGCTAGGATTAATTTCTAAATAATTTGCTGTCAAATCTTTTTCTGGATTAGATTCAGACAAAATCAACTTAAGATTGGAACCAAAATCTATTTAGCTTTTGTATCTCTTAATAGAATTTTTTTTTAAACTTCTCTCCAATTGCCTAATTCTCAATTGCCCGTTCTTACTAATTCATTAGCGTCTGCTCAGCACTTTCCTCAAATTGCATGCTGCACAGCAAGTGACAGCTTTCTGAATCGCATTGTTTGTTTCGCTGTTAGGAGATTATAACGCCATACGCATAGATATTAAATTGGACTCGGATATGAGCTTTGTCACGCAAAGGGGACCGAATTAAAATAAATTAAAAACTCATTTCGCTGGCTGGACACCATCCAAAGTTAGCACTTCTCCGCAGGCCGCACAATTTTCCCTTGTGGGCCGCATTTGGCCCGCGGCCGCACTTTGCACACCCCTGACTTATGCAATCACAACTTCTAATCTATTCGATGTATAATGTACCTTTTTCATCAGAAGTTTACTTATTTTCTAGTATTCTGTTATTCCCCCCTAATTGCGCTAATTTGCCATGCATGTATTTTAATTTGGTAGTTTTAGAAAAATATTTTTTAATTGAGTTCATTTTATCTGTAGAAATCAATTGTCATCATTATCAGCTGTAATACAAATATAATTTTTTTTTTAAATATCAGCCATTGTGCTTTACTAAATCCTAGTTAGAGCTTGGTTAATTTTTCCATTACTATTGTAGCATATTGTTGCATTGTGCTTTACTCATTGTTCAGAAACAGTGACTAAACAGAAAAGGTGACGGAAACGTAATAATTGAAATATAATCAGACAATATTTCCAAGCATGAACATTGATTGACTCGTTTTCGTAATGTCAGTCGTCATTGGTCAAATTCTGCTATATTGTTATATTCTTATGTTTTCAGAATTTAGGTTTTAATCGAGCGGTCATTTTGGCCTTCCATTAATAGAATAAAATTGCTTAATTAAAGCTGGATTACGTGTAGAAACTTTAGTTTCGAAATGTCGCAATAAAAAAAACGATTACAAAACAGCTTGGATATATTACTGGTCGTGTTTTACGTTCGGTATTTTTAATTGCAGCTACTTAGTCTTTTAAGAACCAGATATTGATTTTGAAATTTTACACAGTTTGCGAATGCCAGCACGTAGAATACTCCCAAAATGAGCACTAAAAGTAGTCAAATGGTAGTAGAAGTGCAGGGAGAATTTCTCACTCGTGAAAAAGTTACTTTATTCGTATCTAAATTTTCAGAAACACTAATAAAACTGACAAATAGCACATAAACCGAGCCAATAAGTCTGAGCGATCGCCTAAATATTAATTTTAACATATTGCTGATTGGTCATTAATATGTAATAAACGAATCGATGCTCGGGCAACAATAACGTTATCACCAAGCCGACCTCTGAAACACCAGAATCTTTTTGAGGTTGAATGACACCATAAGAACAATTTGTCAGCGTTATTTATAATGCATACCGCGAGTTATATCATATTGATAAGAAACCGACAACTGTTTAAGAAGAACCGCGTGTTTGCCTTCCCTAAATCCCAGCCAAACTAGAGGATTTGTGCTCGTATTGGTATTGCAATGCTATGCACGGCTACAAACTGCCAGTATTAAATAGTTCCAACTGGTATTTCGGCGTACTTTTGTTGTTTTCTGTAATCATGGTTTTCAATTTGTTACGTCTTCATACAACGCAAATCATAAGCCATTGGTCTTGCTGTGATTTTATTCCTATGCTAAAACTGATCGAGATCATTGGTTATTCAGATAGTTTCCACAAAATCGGAAATTTTCGTTTGGTGTTTCGAGAAAAATTCATGATCTGAAAAGTGTTCCGCGGTTCGAAAAAGATTGAAAATCATCTGTATACTTTTATTAGAAGAACTTTTTCTTGATCGTCATCGCTAACTCGAATAGCCTACTTGCTACATTGGGCAGTTGATGAATCAAACAGGAGAAAGTCCCTCCTAACCTTGATATATCGGTGTGGACCAGAGATTGTTTGTTCAGAATGTACAGAACGAAACGACTTACGAAGTTGACACATATTGAGGTCTACTCTACTTATGTAGACTTGATACAATTTGTTAAAAAGGAATGTGCTATTTTTATTTAGTCTCATGAAGCCCGCAAATGAAATTTTAATCAACATATTTCATTACTATCCAGTAAAACCATTGAGTGAAATGTCGTGACCAACGGTAACAAAAACAACTGTTCACGCATATGTATAGGAGACACAGAAATACGGGGTGCCAGTTGATACGGAAAGCGACGTAATAGATTTTATTTCTATGGGGGTAAATAGTGCGTTATTCGTTATGTATGATTTATCTATGCATGGTAATCGTTGTCTATTTGTGCTTAAATCCACATGTTTTTTTTAAGTCTATGCAATTCGAAAAATTCCTAATGCGAATACATCTATCTCGACTGATTAAAATTTAAGTGTTAAAGCAGGGCATGTAATTTTTTTATAGTATCTTTGTTTTTGTGCAATTCGTAATGATATTTTTCACATTTAAGGGTGGAGTTGTTCTTATCCTTATGGATTTCATAAAAAGTACTGATTATAATAAAGAAGTCTTTCAGTGACGCAGCCTGATTTATCGCGTTACACGTGCAATGAAATATATACATTTGGTGGCTCCTATACTAGTGAAACAAACCTTTCCGGAAATTTGCATTTTTAAACGACAATTGAATATTTGATCGAACATGACTGCTTGGTGAATATGTAGAAATCAACACTTTTGACAGCGGTTCCTGTTCCCGCCAACGTAGTTATTCAACTCGGAGGTAGTGTCTAACTAAGCATTAGGAACACGCTTGCAATCGCACCTCTGATTACCATGCGCGGTTCGCAGGGAGATGATTGCTGGACTCCTCGCCGCCGAAGGGTGGTTGACATGACCGCTGGTCAGAAAAGTTGCAGAATCTGAAATTCCTACTTCGACAAATTTAGAATTTCAACCCTGCCAAAAATATGACTCAGGCTCCGACTCCACCGAAAATTCTGAATCCAAATTCCTGATTGCGGACCGTTAGAACTGGTAACCGGACGAGAAGCCGTGGTTCGTGATATGATTGAGCGTCTTAAAGGCTTTCCGATCCGCCGGGATAAATATGTAAATCCTATCTTATCCTAGAAACACATTTTTCGTTTTTCCTTGAATTTCTTTTTTGCTCTCGTTGTATTGTCATTTTTGTTTTTACCTCGTAAAATATGATCTAGTTACTTTTGATAGTGTATGCTTTAATGTGACAAGCTTATTTCGAAGTGACTTATCTCCTTTATAAGTGTTCTATTGCCAATGTTTATTTTGTGTGTCCACCTCATTTCATACATTCTGAAGTGCTCTGTGCCAAAGTTAGTTATTTGTTAAACGAATCCATATCTGGACCCCTCTATGTGTTGCTCAAGTTACTTAATGTAAAACTGTAAATCCATGCCAATAGTGTGCATATTGTATGTGACACTACAGGACATTTTTCCACTTTGAAACAGCGGCCTCTAACATCTCTTAAAATTCTGGTAATAAATCCTTAAATGGGTGAAGAAATATCCTACAGCACTGCAAACATTCAAACTTTATTAACTTAAGTCCAGTGCGTCTATTTCATATGAAATAACTGGATCACACAATCAAACACTTAGTGTCACGAATCATCACAAAATATCTCAATTATACCAAAATTTCTACATCTCAGGCCATTTTTTATAAACTATCAAAAACATGGGTGAAATTTTAACTTTTTCGGTGAAATGAATGCAGTCCAAAAAAATCCAATGTATGAATACGTAGTTATCACCCTAAATATTATTTTATCTTTATTTCAGTGATAATTTGTATATAAGTTGTATATTGTACATATTCGTTATGTGGATAATATTATGAAATCAACTTTGATAGCAATAATTTACAGTTTAGATATAATATGTTACTTTCAAGTTTTTTCAATTATATTCAATTTTATTGGTACTATCACATAAATTGAATATGCAATTTTCAAAGATATACTCGCTGTTGAATTTCTAATAATATGTTGTACATATACTGAGATATTAGCAATTTATTGAAAATCTACCTAACTTTTAAATGTTGATGTTTTCCACTATTTCTCGAAATTTTTATTGTTTTCATTGTATCGTCATTTTTTTTTACCTAGAAAAGTATGATCTGGTACTTTTTGATATTGTATGCTTAACGTGACAAGCTTATTTCGAAGTGACTTATCTTCTTTATAAGTGTTCTATTGCCAATGTTTATTTTGTGTGTCCACCTCATTTCATACATTCTGAAGTGCTCTGTGCCAAAGTTAGGTATTTGTTAAACGAATCCATATCTGTCCATGATTTCATATATACCAGTTATATTGATGAATTCTCAAGTCGGAGAGTTTCCACGAATCAGTATGCATTAAGTTTGATTGAATAAATATTGTCTTTATTTATAAATATTTCCAAAATTTCTGTTTGAATATTGCTGGTATATTACATCTCAATCTTTGCGTGAAGCTTCCAACGAAATGTGTAAATCGGTTTGCATTAATTGATATCCATGGACAACTGCACTATCGCTGATTTCATGATTAGGTTGGTCCATCAACGGCAGTAATTCGTTTCAGGGTGAACATATTCCTGACCACCGACGAAAACAGTGACGTCTATGGTGGCCCATCGTTGTCACGTGTAAAATTGAAAATAAAAAATAGTTGTAAAAAATCATAAAAATAATTGAAAAAAAAAATGATAAAAAAAATTGAAATTAAAAAACAAAAAATTGAAAATGAAAACGAAAAAAAAAAAAAATTTGCCGAACTTTTGTATTCAATTCTATATTCTCTCATCATTATTATAAATATATTACTTCTTGTTGGACTTGTAGCATGGAGAATTTATAGAACATTTTCATGTTGAATTTATTGAATATTGCTCATGAAAATCAGTAGTGAGTTAGAAACCTAGGATACACATTTGTGCGTGTAGGATTAAAGCTGACAACGTTGGTCCCAAGCAGCATCAAATTTTCTTAAAATAAAAACGCGTGACAACGATGGGCCACGAGGCGGACCATTGTTGTCAACCTTTTTATTTTCTTTTTTACCCAATTTTTTTTTTTTCAATTTTTTTTTTTTTAATTTTTTTTTTACGTTTTTTTTTGTTCTTGTTTTTATTTTTAATTTTTTTTTTAGTTTTAATTTATTTTTTATTTTTTTTTTCAATTATTTTTATGTTTTTTCACAACTATTTTTTTATTTTCGCTTTTTCATTTTTTTTTTTTCATTTTTTTTTTAAATTTTACGCGTGACAACGATGGGCCACCATAGACGTCTATTGGGCCACAATATTTAGCGTGTTATGCAACTTAATGTTTATGTGCTCGCGACGGAGGTGATTTTACAAAAATAACCTGATTTTTTCATCTAAAAATACGATTTCTGTTGCCGTGAACCAGCGTGACACATGTCAGCAAATACCCATGAATTATGCGTGCTTCCGTAGGAGGGCGCCCGAAAGTCCGCATGATCGCGCTTACAGAGGGTGTTTTTTCATATTTTGATGCTTCGAATTTGAAGTTGAACGTAAATTAATTATTCAAAATAGTGCTCTAAAATGGCTACTTGGCGAATACCACAAAGCAAAACATGGCATATGATAAATATCAACTTATAAAAGGAAATGTATAGGAATTATTCTGGTAATTTCGTTTAACCTCCGGTTCAATAGAATAATGCGCGAGATCTTTTAGTCAATTTTAACGCGAGTATAGTATAATATATTTCACGATCGAAGTCATATCCAGTGTTGCGGAAACCGTTCAACATATCTAAACCATTGCGCGGTTTGACGAAAAGGGTTTGCACCAATGTTTCACACGATGCTGCTCTGAGAGTCGAAGGGTTGTGTAAAAACACTCAACACATAGACTTGTATGCGACGAAAATAGTTCACTTTAATAAAAGTATTATTTCTGCTAATACATAAACTATCAAGCCTAATGTCTAATGATTCAAGAATAAATTAACTTAGCAGAATTAATGTGTAATATTAATATAATGACTGTATTTGAACAAGACTGTAGAAAATCTGGATAATATACTTCAGGTTAGGCGGTTTCTTGTAACCTTTATTTAGATGCGCATTTCATTAACTAAGTCAACTTCTTGTTGTCTTGTGCGACCAAATATAATTCTGATAAATTTCAACGCAGGTTTAGTATATCATGCTCAGTTCTACGGGACACGTGAAGTGACCACGTTGTTGACATATTTCAAAAAAATATTTAACAGCTTATATTCAGAACTGTTAATTAGTGGAATGAATGAGTTTATTGGTCAGGTTTACATTTCTTTCTCGTTTTTTCAAGCTAATTATGGGGTTGTTTGTGAAGCAGAACCGCAATGTCTACTTTGTTCTGTCTATGAGTGAGTCTTAATGAAATTAGAACGAGAATTCACTTACAACTATATTGGACAGCTGGATTAAATTCGCACTGAAGAAATGAGACTTAACCGAAAACGAAGGTCTTATTTTAAGGACAGAAGTAATAATAATAATTGGCGAAGTCATATGAGCGGTTAAAAGTTGTGTGTAGGCTACGTCAGTAACAACAGTCTGTTAGATACGAAGGCCGGTGCATTGGTCGATACCTTGGACAATATTATGCGTTCAAGTCGAAACTGTTCAGTAAGAAATGAGGCGTGTAACAAGACGTCTCTATCAGTAAAATTGTAAACTCTGGTTTAATTTACGGGGGACCCGATTGACATTGACAGCCTTGACTATGCCGAAACTGACGCATTCATTATCCATAGCGTAAACAATCTTTCAGAAATAAGCAGAACATGATCGACTAAGATAATTAGACAAAAATTTCTTATTTTCTACCAATCCAAAATTGGTTTCAAGGCTATTTATTTGATTGGTGTGTAGTTTAAAAACGACTGAAAATCAATTTTGGCAAAGTTGTTGAAAGTACATTGGCATAATAACACTATAACAAGACTACCACTTCGAGTAACAGTTATCTAGTGACTAGTTGATACTCAAGACAATACATCGGTCGATACTTTGGACAGCATTATGCGGATAAGTCAAAACTGTTCAATAAACCAACATCAAAATACGGAGTATAACGAGACGTTTCCATCAGTAACAGGGTGAACTTTGCTCCAATTTGCGTTGGACCTGGTTGACGGGTTTGACTACGCCGAAACTGACGCATTCATTATCCATCACGTAAATATTCTTTCGCACAACCTACGCACAACCTAATCGACTAAAAGAATTATAGTAGGATTTCTCATATGATACCAATCGAAATTTGGTTTCTGGGCGATTCAATAAGACTGGGAATTCATTTCGTCGTTAAGTTCCATTAGTGTAGCGATTGCATATGAAACACCAGTATTTGTAGGTTACATATTATTTTATATGTATTAATATTATATTTTCCAACCAAGTTACAACAATGTCAGTGCCGCAGTATGCTTCTATAACCTAGTATTTGACTTGACTGCGCGCTTAGAACATTTTGATCTCTAAGTGCATTTCGTAGCTTATTTGGTCTAAGAATATATATATAACAAAGCAGAGAAAACTATAATTAGAAAATCGGCGTATTAACGTAGTGCTTTCGTGTAAAAATGAGTAAAACGTAGTTTATAGTCACCGCGCAAAAATGTGAGGGCTCGATTACTAAGTGTGATAATTGTGTTATTAGACTCGCAATTAGGAAGGTTCCGACAATCCTGCTACTAGCGTCAGACCAACTAAGATTTGAATAGCTAATAATATTTGATCAAACAAGTGATCCAGGCTAATGCTTAACACCCCCCAGGATCAAAGTTACATCACAGTTTCATCGAATTTTTAGACTGTTGGTTTGTTTTATAGCTACAGTAGGTAATACAAGAGAACGTGAAGTTTAAATGTATGATTTAGAAAAATAATATAGCGCTCAACTAGAAACATTAGTTAACTCAAAACGTTTCAATAAATTACGTAAATTGCAGAAAGTGATATTAAGGGTTATATTTAGCAACTGTGTGCTAGCATCGAATATTCTATGTTCTGATGATGAAACTGTCAAAAAACAATTTAGCAAAATTGGCGAATGTACATTCGCATAAAACTTCAAGCATCCGATTTTTGGGAAGAAGATAAATAATAAATAAAACGTGTACGAAGTGCATGAGAAAACGGTCATTTTTTAAACCCATGAAAAATGTGTGAGTCACGATAATAATATTATATATGTTTGTTTTGTTCGTTGACTATCATTGCATTCGTGGACACCGGAAAAAAGAGCTCCAACTCACTACGCAATCTTGTGACGTATTATTCACCAACACGGTGAATTTGCTTCTAATCGTGGCGAACCCTATTGGCGGCGTTGACTATATCGAAACTGTATGACGTTTTATAAATCGCATACCTAGTATTCATCAATGTCCACAAGATTAAGGATGTTTTCAGTTAGTTTGAACCGACTTGGCAAAAGCATCGCGAGGAGGTAAAAAATTTGGTAATCCCAAAGTATGTGAACCAAGATGGCGGACACCGGAATGTAGTATGTGTACCAGGATAAGGTTAATTAATCTATAATTTTATTCCAATTTTTCTTATTTTAGTTCTATTACGAGTTCATAGACTAGCCAAGCGACTCCCGTACAGTAAATTGTACTTGAAATTATGGCCTAGCCCTAACCTGGTATACATACTACGTTCCGGTGTCCGCCATCTTGGTTCACATACTTCGGAAGTACCGAAAATTTGACCCAATCAAACCAAGATCGGTAATATTATTAGCGATCAATCCAAATTTTGTTTGTGGGCCATTCCAAGATAACAGGTGTTGACGGCTTCTTTCAGTATTGACGTATGGTCCAGGAATATATTTAGGGGCATTTCAGAACAAATCACTCAAGGTCAGCTTTATAATCGAAGGAAAAATTTCGATAACTTTTAAAGGTAAATTTCGTAACTTGTTCACGACATACCAGAGGAAAGAACTATGTTTTAATACGTGTTATTGCTTAATTTTTTCGTGCTGTGCAATCCTTGTTTTCCTAATATTTTCTTAGCATTGAGTCACTGTTGACGCATACTAAGCTTAGAAAATCGCCTAATGACTTCCTTTTACAATGTGATAGACGCACGTTATTGCTCCTATAACGCTTCGTAAGAAAATATTCATTGTATTAGATTATAACGCTTATTAACGTGTAACGCTTTATTTTTCATGCTGTAGATATATTTACTACATCGTTTTCATTACTATATTTACTGAAATGACAACAAGAAAAAACTCAGGAATAAAATGTGAGTATTTTAGGGCCATGTAAGCGGACTGCATAGCATGTACATACGAACAAATATATGGATAGGTATATTCGGACCAAGGAACTAGAAAACGATATTCATGTATAAGTACGAGGCAGGGTATCATGGAATGGGGTCACTTAATACTGCAAACAAAATTATTGAATTATTCCTTAGCAAAGTCAAACTTTGAGGAGACTCATATCAAATTAGACGTCTCGTACGCGGAACAAACGATTTTGAATATTATTATAACAATAATAGCCCATTTTTATCAACTTCGTCGTAACTCCTTAGTCTGAAATTTTGTAAAACATTTTGGTAACTATAAACAAGCGTACTTCTGTTAAATATTTGGTGAAAATTTACAAGTTTGCGATACATCCGACAGGGCATACGAATGGCCTGACGGTGATTGAAAGAAACATTGAAAATATTTATGTCATTAGTTCCATAGCCTTTTGATAATCCTGTTTTAGCGAAAATACTAACTGAGATATGTTTTACTAATAAAACCTTGCTTTTACGTAATAAAAAGATAGCAGAGTTTATTTGCCAAAACTACCTTTGACATTTGAGTTGAAGTTTGTAATGAACCCCGTTTCAGAACCGAAAAATTCTTTGTAGCGGGCTGGTATTCACTCCGTTTGATTTTCCACAGATACGCTGGTCAAACTAGGCTGTTGGAAAGACACCGGAAATAGAGCAATACCAAGCGTTGATGGAATTCTCAGCAAGATGTATGGGTCCTATCATAGCAGAAGTGACCCAATAATAAAATGTGCTGACTATTCTTGGAATCAAGGTAAAATAACTATTCTATAAATTCTACAGAGAAAATTAGTATAGTATGAACGTAATTCTAAACGTAAATTCGAATGAGTTTGGATTAAGATAACTAAAACACCTAATTCATTTGATGGAACTTCAAATATGAAAATTTTGCTCTGTCTGCGTATAGTACCAATTGAAAATCGGAGTGATGTTTAAAATATTGAATATAAAATATTTTCTCTTGCGATACGTCGATGATCGGACGGTGATAAAATACGCTGAATTTCATCTTTTGAGTTACTGGGAACCGAAATTGGTATACTAACGTTACAACCTGTGAAGGGGGTCTGAGGAGGATACATTTTTGTTTTTCTCAAGGTTTCGAAGTATTTGGTGTTCAAGATGGCGGCTGGTGTGCATCAAGCAAAACTGCGGAGCAAACGTATCAAAAATATGGTCCATCTAATGCTTGCAAGCCTGACGGAGAAGGAGGACCATGGGCAAATGAAGTATATAAAATGATAGCAGTTACTACAACCACAGGTATCTTTTTGACAACATCACGCACGGTACACTGTAGAGTCGCTTAGTGTGCTATTCAGGATTTCTATAATACATCCGTTTGACAAGATGACCATTGTAATATTCTAAGGAGCGAGGCAAGAAGTGTCGCCACAATTTTTAATTATGTAGCGCTCAAACAAACTCCAGGCAGTAATTTCGTTTTATGTAATTTGGAACCATCATTCTGAAATCTGAAGCAATTATTGGTATGCCCGGAGCGTATCAGGTTTATGACATGACTCAATAAAACTTTATTTTGGATATAGAAAACAGTGATTTAAATAAGCTTCGTTCAGAATATCAAGGTATAGCAAGTATTGCAAAGTAGCACATTGATCATTGGTATTGAACGATATTCGTGAATGTTTCCATTTACCACGGAGATTTCTGTTCTAATAGGGTCAACGATACCTACATCAACGGAAACGACCTCTGTGAGATACGTGATGACCAACCACGGTAAGAAAACTACTATGAATCAATAGGTTAGAGTTAGACTGACACAAATGATACGGAAAAGTCGACAGAAATTGCGTCCTCTGCTATCTAATAAATTATTTTATCAACAATTTAAAGATAGGTTCATCTGTTCCCGGTATACCGTGGAAACTGTGCTTGACGCTGCCATACTTACATAATGCTTTCCTCGGACTAGTTAACATAGAGAAAATCACATTTTGAATTATGGGACAGTATGATGAAGAAAACATCGCAAATAAAAATATTCATTGCCAAGTGTCTAAAACCTGAAATATTCGTAAATTGGTAAAATACTCATTGATATCTAAGCCCTGTGCCACATGGATAATCAATATGGAATAATTAGGTAATATGTGTTGTTAAATTTGTGAACCCTAAAATGTTGTGTATTTTGTTAGATACCAACGAAAACGGAACGAAACTGAACTCCACTTTGACTGCTCTTACTTCGGAAACGGACATTGTTGAAGACGGTGGCAGGGACGAGCTTGGATCAAACTCACAAACACTACAGATAGCTTTGCCAGTCGCTTTGGTTTTAGTAATGTTTTTTGTTGTACTGGCGTTCGTGATATATTGTATAAGGTGGGTATAGCGATAGTCTCAGACTCTCCTACCATAGAAAATTAAGTCAAATTCGAATCAAACATATTTGACATGTGTTTTGAAACCTGCAACTTTGGAAACGCTAGTTTGTCAGAATCTCTTACAGTGCTAGAGAGGTGGTGATTTTTAACAACTGTTCAACTTTGCCAAACTTTTGCCAGAGCAGACATACCGCTACCAATATTCTATATATCTATTTCAGGCGACGAAGGAAGGAAATGTCGGATAAGAGTCAATCAACAATGAGTGGTGTCACAAACGATACTTATGTTTTATCGCCTTCAGACTTGGAAGTCAATCAAGACCAAAGTTATGAATATGTAGAGGTATAAGAAAAATATTTAGATACGAAATATTTACATACCCTCTCTGTTTAGTTTTTGTCCTTGCTCTTCTCATATATTATATAACAAGCAGCCACAATGTTCTCAATGAAATTGAATGAACCTATCTTAGCTTAGCCATCATAGCCGAACTAATTGAAGTGCTTCGATCATAGAATATTTGAAATTTGAATGAAATGCAAACTTAGTATCAAAACCGAACGAAATAAAACGCACGAACTCGACAAGCTGAGTACACTAAAATTAAATAGTTCTATTATGACAGCAAGTGATTTAACTTCTCCAATAAACTCTTGGGGGTCCATATGACTTTGAATACAAATGTAGGGGTACACATTTCGGCCTTTACAAAGCCCTTTCAATATAATTTTACTCGGTTTTAGGAGAACGAATATGGCATCCCTGATTTTTACGAAGCAGTTACAGAGAATTCCATTCCGAACAGAGATAACAACAAAACTTCAAATTTTGCCGGGGACAGTGAACGACAATTTTACTATTCTTCCGTCGATTCGAAGCCGGAACAAATTCTGGATGAAAACACTTATGAACCATTCGAACGTGAGAGTCGCGTGTCAAGCAATATTAGACTTGAAAAAGAGAATATTCTATACGGTATTAGGGAGAATGAGTCCACTCCGAAACGGTCTCCAAATATAAATCTCGCGTTACCTGGAAATGCAATAAACGTTCGTCTGAGCCAAGACAACATATTATATGAGCCTACGGCATCTACAGGCCCATTTTATCAAAACGTAGCCGAAGATGACATAGCGAAAGTTGAAGTCGCAAATGTACTTTACAGCATTGGTACATTATGAACTTTTTCCTTTAGAATTATTCCCAGAAAATAAGGCACAAGTAATGGACACCCTATCACCCGTGCTACTCAACTGGCGGACCGCGGTCCGAATCCAGACTTTCGACCATTTAATTTGGACCGTCTGCTTGTTTATTTTGGCAGCATAAGCATCGTTTTAAAATTTTAGATGATTTTGATACAATTTAAATACACCGCTACAGTTGTGCGACATTTGTGAGCCATTCATTGCTCTTGTATTTAATTTAATATTGCATTTGAAGTTTCGTCTATTTAATGAAATAAAGTTTATGAAATATCCGGACCCCAGTAATTTTAAAGTTTTCTAAACGGACCTTTGGTGAAAATAGTTGAGTAGCCCTGCGCCGTATCCTACTCATTTATGCTAATTAGTATATTTTTCGGGAAATAATCCGTAAATAAACGTCGTATGAAAAGAATTCTATTTATGGTCAAAAGTGCCCTATTTAGAACTTTGTTTCTGCAAACACGAATAGTTTTGATTGATCTTTAAATGGAATTATTGTTTCCCCACCAAAGCACTAAAAGCTGTTAAATATATTAATTGATAAATTGAGTGTAGTCATCTTGCAGTTTGCCTTGTTTAAAACATTTACTTGCGTTTAACCTTCGCTGCGACAGAATAATACTCGAGATGTTAATGTTATAATGACCCAGTTTTAGAAAATTTCAACGCGAGTATAAAATGTATAAGTGTTACGGAAAACTGTTTAACGTAACCTATGCCATTCCGCGACCTCACGAAAGGGGGCTTGACACGTTGCTGCTCTAGACTCTAGACCTAGAGAGTCTAAATATCTACACAGAGTTGCGTTGAAAATACTTAAAAACATAGATTTGTATGCTACGAAAATAGTTACTATAATACGAAAAGGATTATTTGTGCAAGTCACAAACAACTATTGTGCCTAATGTTGATATGCCTGATAATTGAGAAATAACTTGACTTAGCAATATTAATCGAAACTCCTACAAGGCACTGCGCACTTCAGTAGATCGTGCTCAGGTTTACGGGACACGCGAAGTGACCACGCTGTTGTCAGACATCTTTTAGAAAAATATTCAACAGCTATGATTCAGAATATTTGATGGGTCAGGTTTACATTTCTTTCTCGCTTTTTCAAGCTAATTGTGTTTTTTTTTTGGTGATTCCACAATGTCTACCAGGGGTCGGGAACCTTTATTGTCAAGAGAGCCATAAAACGAATATATTTTCAATTTTATTTCTGTGCGAGCCATAAAACGAATTTGTACTCAAAAGTCAAAACATACAATGTCCCAATATACATTTAATGTGACTTCTGATGCTGCATGTTGTCACTGAGGGTCTTGAAGTCTGGTTGATAATTGGTGAGGTTAAGTTTCATACAGGCGTTGAGGCTTTCATCTGTTAAAAGAGATCGCTGGTTTGTCTTAATGTTTTTCAAGTGTGAGAACGACTGCTCACATGCATATGTGGATGCAAACATGGTCAATACAGCAATACACACTCTTTTCAGTGTGCGGTAAGTGGCAGGAAGCGCGTTCTAAGTTTTGACAATCAACTGGTCTGCGGGTTGAAGTTTTTTCATTTCTGTCCATTTATGGTTGATCGCGAGCTCCGCTTGTTGTCGTTTAAGTGTTTCCAAATTTTCATTTAGTGATTTGAACTTGTTGACCCATACGTCTGAAACCTTTAGGTCAGCAACTTCTAACTCAAAATTTTGATGCAGACACCAGGAATGTAACTCAAGTCGACGTCGTTTACAGCACACTCATATGGATGAGGGATGAACTTAAAAAGACTAATGCTCTCACGAAATTCTGCAAATCGCGCTTTGAATGACTGCAGGAGATTACATGTGAAGCCAACTAGCTGCTGGAGATCGAAATCATGAGTGGGATTATTTGCAGTGATTACATCTTTGAAGTTTTTCAGCCTTTCGAAATGTAACAGACGACCCGTTCCAAGATCCTCAATAAATAAATCCAGCCTTTTTTCAAATGCAAACAAAGTTTGTTGAAGGGATGGGATTGTATTTCCAATTCCTTGCATTTTCACATTGAGCTGATTAAGATGTTCAGTCATGTCCACGAGATAATAAAACTTCCGGAGCCAGTCAGGATTGGTTAACTCAGGATGCGTAACGTTTTTCATCTCAAGAAAAGTCCGGATTTCATTTAAGCATTCTGCAAAACGGTTGAGCACCTTCCCTCTTGACAACCAACGCACATTGCTGTGCAAAAGCAAGCCGGGATAATTGTTTCCAACTTCAGCCATCAGTGATTTAAACTGGCGATCATTTGAAGCTCGGGCAACAATAAAATTACCACCGAAGTGACCACATCCATTACGTCGCTAAACTGCTTGCCACACAATTGAGCACAAAGCGCTTCCTGATGTAGAATGCAGTGGAAACTTGGGATGGGTGTTTTTTCATATTTACGAAGAAGCGCTACAAACCCTTTGTTTTTCTCCATCATACAAGGTGCTCCGTCAGTGCACACTGAAACAAGATTATCAATCGGCAGCTTTTTTTCCGTTGCGAACTCCATGAAAGACCGAAATAAATCTTCTCCTCGTGTTGTTCCTTTCAGTGGCAAAACAGCACGACTTTCTTCACGCAGTGTGTCACCCACAACATACCTTGCAATTACACTGAACTGTGATAAATGGCTTACGTCCGTAGACTCATCAAAAGCAAGAGAAAATAATTCCGCTGTATTTATATCCTTTAATTGTATTTCCTCCACTTCATTTGCCATCATGATAGCGCGATCGTGAACAGTACGTGCTGACAGAGGCACGTCTTTAATTCTTTTTATTATTGTATCTTTATTTGACAAGTCCTCAAAAAGTTCATTGGCCACATCAAGCATAAATATTTTGGCATACTCGCCATCTGTAAACGGCTTTCCGTTCTTCACTATTGCTAAAGAGGCAGCAAAGCTAGCCGAATTACAGTTACCTTTCTGAGACCATGCTCGAAGTTGCTGCTGACTCGCTTTCACTTGGCGTAGTAGTTCTAAGCATGCCCTCTTCCTGATGTCTCCCTCTGGATATTTAGATGCGAAGGATGTGTGGCATGTGTGAAAATGTCTCTTTACATTCGACCGTTTCATCGACGCGATTTGAGCATTGCATATTAGAAAAACTAAATGATCTTTTCTCTCCACAAAGGCAAATTTCTCTGTCCATTCAATCTGAAAACCCGATACTCATCATCTTTCTTTCTGTTGGCCATATCTGTAGTGCTTTAAAAATTAGTTTTGCTAATCCAGTCTCAATATTAAAGTTACAAATGAGGAGTGTACAATAGGACGGAAGGCTTCGTTGCTCCGCGATTCTATCACTTCGTGATGTCTCAAAGTTCCAGAATCCTCTGTTTTGTCACAATGATTGTCTGTCAATTCTCTCACAAAACATAGACATGCGCTGAGCGAGTTTATCAAGCGCGTTGGCGAATTTTCTGCCATAAAATAGTCTGAAATCTGGTAACAATACTAAAATTAACCTTTGAATATTGGATTTTCACTGGGAGCCATATGCGGTCACCAAAAGAGCCATATATGGCTCGCGAGCCATAGGTTCCCGACCCCTGGTCTACTCTGTTCTGAGTGATGATATTCCTAATGAAACTAGAATGAGAGTGGACGTACATACAAACTACATATTGAGCAGCTTCATTAAATTCGCTCTGAAAAAATGAAACGTAACCGAAAACAAAGGGTCGTATATTGGGAAGAAAATTACCAATAATTGGTGAATTCCTGAATTTATTTTGTTTGTCGCAAATCATCGTACGGGCGTTTGAAAGTTTTGTGTACGTCATGGAAGTAGAATATCAGTAACAACAGTCTGTTTGGAACGTAGGTCGGTACATTGTTCGATACCTTGGAAACTATGTTATAGGTTCATGCAAGACGATTTTCTCTTATCCCACTCTATCTCAACTTTGTGTTTTTAGCATCAAAAAATAGTAAATTTTGACAAATAATACTGATAATGTATAATGACAGACCCGAAGACGATAAAAAACCTGTCGGCTAATCGCATGTCGCTATGCTTTTCAACATACCACCAGTGGGCGACGTGGAATAAAAAAAATGGCTTTATATGGGTTCCAAAAGCACCATGAAAAAAGAAAAAAACGACCTGGTCATATGCGGTCGAACAGAATTATCAAAATTGGCACGGACAGGGTTGCAAGTCGAGAGTGCGACTGTTCAGCTGCAATAAAAAGTGGGGCGGCGTGTAACAAGCCATAAAGTTTGTGGCCACTATTTTTTTCCTATGTATAGGGAGCTGAAAGCTTTTCGAACTTTTCTAAACAATATTTCTCATGGTATCTGAATTTAATTTATGTTTACGGAATAAATCGAATTCCGGCAAATTATATTCGAATAACAACCGATTTGGCGTTCAAATAATATTCCCCAGCAATACAAGCTGCCTAACTTGAAATCAAAAAATATATAGCATGATCATTTATTAGCCTATGCTAAAAACACGTATATTTCATTACTTCTCCGCCAATTTTTCTTTTGCATGTGTATACAGCTTTTTTGATTAAATAGTCCGGTATGCGTGGATCAACATGTTGGTATAAGGGGAAAAGTAATTTTCGCACTTATAATTAAAGCTACAAGAAAATACCTGAGAAACTAAAAGACAGCAACGCTCGACCAGTTGGCCACTTTTCCACAAATACCAACATATCAATGTCAACCAATTTTCTCTGCTCGTCAAGTCATACAACTTACAATTATCTGCGGTAACATTTTAGACCGGGGTCGTCCAACCCCATGTGGCCAGCTGAAGGTTTCCGGGTGGCCCGCGCGATATTATTAGCAGCCCGATGTTTTTCACAAATCTGAGCTACTATAGAATCCTCTAATAAAAATTATTCTTCGTCGTTCAAACGCGCGAGAAGAACCACCCAGCAATAGAAAGCTTTTTTTAAGTCTCTTTGCGGTCTTTATTGCCGGAGAGATATATTTGAATTTATTTTTATTGCCTTCCATGTATTTCAATCTGTTTTCTGCCCCCCTTTTGTGAGGCTAGGAGAGGCAGTTTTCATGACATCAATATTTGCACTTAGGCTACTTGTATAAGCAAGTTCAAGCAAGCCATGTCAAATCTCCCGTGAGATCACCAATTTCTGACATTCATATGAAAAATTCGCTTCGCATTGCTATATCGTCCATTGCTCCAAATATTGTAAAACTTGCTGGATAAAAGCAGTGCCATACTTCACATTGAAATATCTATATGTGGTAAAAACTTTTGACTTTACTGTATCTTCGTATTTTCAATGTTCTTATAATTTTGGTGTGAGGGTCTTGTTTGTTTTTTCATTAACCAGTAGTCGGTGTAGTGAAAACCATGTCAATTGGCCCGCGCAAACATTCGTAAACTACATGTGGCCCTTCGGCCATAAAGGTTAGACAACCCTGCTTTGGACAAAATTGTTATCATGACAGTCCTCTCAGGTAATACATTACAATACATTCGCCATTTTGATCAGACAACATACTACAAATGTATCGGTTTATAGGTCAGTTTTTGTAAAAAAAATATCGACCCTAAAATTAGACAAAGCTTACTAAAGATAGTAAACGGGATGAAAGCGAGTTTCGACTGAAAGCAACTACGAGAGTTAGTAAATTCTGTCGTGTGGGGGCACTGGAACGTTGTATTTTGCACTTTAATTTCGGTACCGCTGTAGTATACGAACCAAGATGGCGGACACCGGAACGTAGTATGTGTACCAGGTTAGGGTTAGGCCATAATTTCAGGTACAAATACTACGGGTGTCACTTGGCTAGCCCCCGAACTCGCAATAGAACTAAAATTTGGAAAAGTGGAATAATATTATTGCCTAACCCTAACCTGGTACACATACTACGTTCCGGTGTCCGCCATCTTGGTTCGCATACTACAGGAGCACCTTAATTTTATATGTTTCGTCTCGATGTTGCGTCAAGCATATCAGGAGACCCTCCATTAAGAACAAAACGAAAATGAAATTATGATTTGTACAGGTTCCTAGAATTAGGATCCATATTAGAATTGTTCGATGGCTTGAAATGTTTTATATCAAGTTCATGCAAGCTATTATTATATTTGCGCAAATCCATATATTTAAAGTTTAACCAACATGGACAAATAAAGGCATGAACTCATGAATATAATATTGATATTATATACCGTAAATAATTTTGTAACGTGGAAATGTGAGGGAATAGTAATGATATCGCATACATGGTATAAATACGGTATAAATGAACATAAAAGAGAGAAAGAAAATTTATCATATGTTATTTTCCCTCCACGGAAAAAGGCTGTGGTTATAAATGTTCGTAAGCAAACCTAACTT
Organism: Styela clava; assembly: GCF_013122585.1. NCBI lineage: Eukaryota > Metazoa > Chordata > Ascidiacea > Stolidobranchia > Styelidae > Styela > Styela clava. The sequence continues at coordinate 15,915,068 of NW_024102830.1, read as the reverse complement.
CACCCAGAAACGTGGATTCGCAATAAAGAATATATATATATATATATATATACACTGTGTGAGAGCATCGCAGCTGTTATCAGCAACCAGTAGCTATTATCGGGTGTTTACTAAATTACGCAGAGGATATCGTATATGGCGTCACAAATTAATCTTAGGTCAAGGAAAACAACGCTCATTCTCTTGTAAAAATTTATACTATATCTCCGCGAGAACATTTGATATCACGGTTCATCCTTAACATAAAATACATGTAACTTTTTTGTGAAAAATGTGACCTCGATCAATAGACTTAGAGATAAATTGTGTGTCACAAAAGTCAACGGGTCAACCAACGGGCATTCTCTCATGGGAGACGTGAACCGCAAAACAAGCACAACAAATTCAAAAGGTCACGTTTTAATTCTTCCCTTTATACGTTATTTGTGGGGGAAACGACTATCCCGAATGGTAAAAAAGACAACTGCCACTAATAATTAATTCGGTTGGGGTTATCCCATGCTATTTCTCGTGATTATTTGCAGTGTCGGAAATAGCGACGAAGATTGTGTAAATTCATAACGCATTGTGGGCCAATAGGAATTTAAAAGCTTTCATACTACAACGATATGGCTTTGTAACCCACCCACCCTTCCGGATTTAGTGGACGAAACTACGCATCAACACATCTATAGCATGAATTATGAACACTAGAACGCAAGATCTTTTGTACAAAACCCCCGCCACTAATGCAAAAATGTGAGTTTTGAGAAAACACCATCGCTACGTTCTAAAATAAAAAAATAAGTAATTATCTAGTTAAGGTTAGGGGGAGGAATGACTTGAGAATTTGGATTTCCAGCGCAATCTGCTTCATAGCCCTCGCCCTCACTCGATAATCACAAATTCACTTATTTTGAGCGATAGCGAGGGGGTTCGTTTTGGTGGGGGTTTGTACAAAAGTTCCGAAGGCACACAAATAAACTTTAAAATGCATGGCTCATAGACATAGATACCGGTATATCGCGCTCTGGTTGTAAGCTTTATCAAAATCCAAATGTTATGCTTCGACATTTTTCAAAGCAGCAGCAGAAATCTGTAAAATTGGTTCAAACCTATACAGAATATTTTTCAATAACTTAAATTAGCAATAGCCCCGTTTTCAGAAGTTCTGTACAAATAGATATACTCGAGAAGTCATAATTTTTATACAACAATCACGCTTTTAGAACTACAAAATATTTGCATACTGGGTTCTGACATATCTAGACAGAAGTCGAAAACTGTGATAAGCACGAAATATAATTTACAGTTCGTTGATCTGGCATTTACATAAGTAGCTATTAGAAGTACAGTAAGTATTAACCTATATATTATAATTGTTCATTAAAACTGAGTTAGCGTAGCGGGGTGCGGCAGTAATTACAAAGTTTATTCTAGTGAGTTATTCGCTTCAGAAATTTAATGCTGTCCTTGATCATAGGATTATGAAATAAAATTGTCGATATGGCGATTATAACATTTGAAATATAATTAAATTTACTGAGTGACGCTGTTCTTGTTTTTTATTTTCAAGCTTGCAGCCGATTGGTCGATAGCAAACGGCGTGTCATTATGATTATTGTGCTCTCATAATGCGACGTAAATGGTATGACTAAGTAATATCAGCCTGTGTATAAAAGAAAGAAACGCTTCCTGTATTGTGTGTGCGGGTGTGAATGCGTATATATGACGTAGATGGTTCCATATCACAACATTAGTCAGTTGACAAGAGGTCGATGACATGAACAGTCAGTGCTGTTTTCAAAAGTTCTTGCAACTATGTTTAAAAATAGTCTGCTAAGAATTCAGGTTCAACTGTTTAAAACGATAAAATTCAGGGAGAAGAAAGAAACCGTAGAAATAGAAAATATAGAAATGCAGTGTACATTCAATTATACAGGGGGTGTTTTGGCGGTGTGTCCGCTATCATGTGACTACAAACGATCGATCTAAGATTCTAAGTAGTCTCTATCAAACCTACTATCAAACTTACGAACTAAAACTACTTTCCAACAAGCTAATATATTAATTTATGGCCCAACTCGAGGGGGAAAAGGCAAGGTTTAGTGAGAGAGACTAAAAAAGTGAGTCTACCTTGCGTTATACATTCTATATCATCAAAAAAGCCGATCAAATCCAAAAAACAGAATATATTTTTAGTTAATTCACACCATAGATGATGTATAGATTGAAATTTAATTAAATGCCCAATGCCGCGGCTAGGATAGAAGCTGAATTATAGTTTCTGTATATACGTAGATAGTGTACCACTGCCAGTTTCAAACATAAAGAATATAGCCTTTAAATTAAATTTTCATCTTTAAATTCAATTGTACGAATATAAAACTTGACATGCATACTCGAGACATTTTTCATCCGAACAGTAAATTTACGCTGATGCAACAACGCGCAATGCCATCGAGTGAAACCGTTTAAAATCTGAGGTCATTATTGAGCTTGAGAGGTAATTATAAAAACAAGGATAATCACGATATTAGCAAAATCGTGTATAAATTGAATTCAAGGTTATTTGTAAACGCCCAAGGTCACCAGAAATTATCTGTAATCGGTTAAACTGGGATGATTATCAATAACTACAAAAGTTTCGTGATAAACTATTTGAAGCAGAGATATTTAATTATATCCAACGTTTTGGAATAACAAAATGACGTTAAGTTGAAGACTGCGAAAACACAAGTGATTTGAAATTGAGTCAGTTCGCTAGATGGTTATAGCTGTAAAAAGTTACATAAAATATTATAAATGGAAGGAATCCGTGGAATCTAGATATCTACACGGCGAATTACAACGCGCAGTGATCAGATTGGATTTTTTCTATCTGAAATTTTATTTTCTCATTTGCTTTCCCATGTGCTATTTCTCCATTAAATTTATAAAAATATGCACATTAAGAGTGTTGTTGATTTTATTGGTTTGTGAATAAAGAAGCAAAAATCTACGAGTTCGCAAGTTTTTGTTCCCAAGTAAAATTAAACTCAGTTTCGAAAAACAAAAAACAATGCTGTTTTTCAGAAGGTATTGATGCCGCAAAAGTTATTTATCACTCACATCTTGTACTTTTATTTCCAGAAAAATACTAGATAGACAAATACTTAGTATTAAGTCAGGTGAAAGGTCATCAACTATGGACGGAAAATCCAAAAAGGTAATTCCGTTTTCTATAAATCATTTACGCACCGGAGCTTTCGATTTTTCAATGATTTCAGCCCGTCAATTGGAGACTGCAAATGCAGTCGTCGTACAGTAAAATACAGGTTGTTATTATGACCATGCCTTGTTTTGAACATCCACCTACAGTAAAGTATATGACTCACTTATTTTTAATGAGGCTGTTAAGACAACCATGAGTAAGGAGAATTTCAATGTAGTTTGCTAAGAACCCTTTGCGATTTGTTTATACGATAAAAAATCTATATATTCAAAATATTCTAGTTTATATGTACTTTTTCATTTTATGAATTATATATATAGTCCAATTATTGTTTCACTTAATTTCCTTTTTTTGCCTGCGAATTACAAAACGCTATTGTTGATTTTGCATCATAGATTTAGGAGCGCAAATCAATACACGAATGAATTCACGATCTTATAAACTGACTTCAAATGTAGCATGCCCCCACTAATCAGTATAAATTACTTAGGTGTCATATCTCGATTGATTTCAAATTGATAAGCAGTACGCAGTTATGTTAAAAGCGACATGGTTTATCATGCAGGTCGAATGAAAGCTCGTTGCCACCTATGTTCAAAACTTCAAATGGTCAGCTATGTCCTATTGTGCGTTAACAAAGGTTTATCAATGATTAAAAAAAGGTGTGAAAATTGCTGTGATTTGATGATTAATGAATTTATTCATCCATTTGTAATGGTTCAGCCAGAGCTTGATATTTTATATATTGACTCATAACAATTGTATGAAGATGACTCACAACCTGTATATACGACATTACTATAATCCATATACTCCGTGTTTTAACATTATCCTGGTAACCACAAGACAGATAATTGGATGCACTTATTATTATACTTATTATACACATGACCAATAAGCAAAAATATTATGCACATGAGCAGAAAACGACAAGGTACAAGTTAACTAGTGCCGAGTTTCGTGGGAGGCATTGAAGACGAAAACAAGCATTTTATAAACAAATTGAATAGTTTGTTGATGAAGAAATTTTATTCACCCACTGTCACGCGATGTAAGTGGTGCTACGTCACAAACACGGCTGGGTGATAATAAATTAAAAAGGCCTTCAAAATTGTCGAGGTTGGGTAGGGACCCTCCCACGTGAGCTCACCAATAAACACTCAGTTTTCGGATACGTGATATTCGGCACGTAGTCGCATGTCATATGTTCGACTCTATTTGTATTGTCTCGCCACATCACATTAATTCGAAATAATCACAATTAGTAAACGATACTACTAAAGTTTCTGTTTGACAATGACGATGAATTTCAACTTTTAACCTTTTTTGCGGTTGCGCGAAGGCGTCACCTTTGCATATACTATATCGAATGTTTAGGACGCTTCATATTTCACTCTGAACAAGGCTCTGAAGTCTGGACAGCGGTTATGAAAACTCAGATTTCGGACCGAACCTTTTCTTTTCCGATGGCGAATGGTAGACATTTAAATTATCACACCCTTGAGTGAAAAGGTCGACATGAAAGGGCGGCATACGACCAAACGTGGCATGATTTATACAAGCTTTGTCCTAATATTGGGTTCGATCATCACACTAGTCACTCTTACCCTGTTTCCTCATTGTGGCTATTTGCTACTGTTAAAAAACATTAAAATATTGTTTTTCGTTGAATCATATTACCTTCAAAAATATCATTGACAATAACTTATCATTTCAGAAAACTGCTTACAGAGAAGATCTTCAAGATACGTCAGGACTGACGGATCTTATATTTTCAGTTGACGAGGAAGTCGGTGCTTTAGCCAGAGCATTAAAGATATTCGAGGTAATTTATTGTTCTTTAAGTGGCTAAATATTGATATGCGATTATTGGACACGAAATTGGCATGTGGGTCGTTTAGTTATTATGTTGTTCTTGTTAGAATTTTCATATTTCTTATCATTATGAGAAAAATCACTTATCTTATTCACTAATGAATCAATTGCCTTGAAATTTTCAGTGATTGAAGATTGCATTTTTCGCTGGAAAGCTATTGCTTTAATGATATTTCATCTAAAATGCTGTTTAAATTTGAATTATGGGAACACGCTTCTATGGCATCGTGGCGACTGTCTTCCATGTTTAATGACATCGTGACGACTGGTACCAGTAGTCTGCTCTGACATATTATATACCCTCGTACTGTACCAAGGCGTTTTGGGCCTCGTGTCCATATATTTGAGCACAGCTCTCTTGATACCTATTATTACCCTTACCATGTCGTTTGCTCGAATGAATATCATCAATGTTTCCACCAACCGAATTATTTAAAATTAAAAAGAATATATATTAAACCTACTGTTTATTTTCACAGAGCAAAGGGGTCAATCTGACGCATATCGAATCCCGTCCATCGCATAACAATAAACATAAGTACGAGTTCTTCGTGACATGTCAAAACACTAATGGTCACGTGACTGATGTCGCAACGATGTTGAAAGAGGGCATGAACGCTAACGTTCTACAGTTATCACGCGATAAAAAAGTAAAAGACGCAAGTAAGTTAAATATTACTGATATTCTGCGTGTATGAGTATTTTCAACGTCAGACTGGCGACAGTTGTAAATACAACAATGCATTACGGGTAATTGAATTCGCAGGTGGGCATAAGTTGCGCGTTCTCATAATGAATGCACCAAAAATCAACAAATCGAGATAAGTGTGACATAAGTGGAAACATGAGTTGCTATAATTCCAGTATGTGTTGAACAACGCGTGGCAAAGATAACAATTTCGTAATATAATAACACTTCTGTCTGAAAATGTCTATGCAATGAAAGACATAACACTTTGTACCAAATTGACAGGTTGAAAATCGGTGCAAATTTAGTGGTATTTGCAATGTCATGAACAAAATGTGACCAAATCTCAAAATGTGAATTTTTCAATTGGAATGATTTCGTCAATTAGTACAGAATAAGATAATTTTGAATATTTACATGAACTGTTCCGAAAATTTAGAATAGAAAACTATTCAGATACGGGTTGCCCATAAGTCATCGCACATTATTCAAAAATATAGGGAAAGCCAGTGCATACCAGCGCGAATTATGAAAACAAATACTTTTAGCCCATAAATCAGAAATTACCTACCGGTAATGGCTATTTTTGGTATTCATGGATATTTTTTCAAATAAGAATATATTTTCCAAGGTACGGGCAATTCCAAATTCGTTGCTGCAGAAAACTCAAAAAAGGAAGTTTTTAGTGGTAAAATGCATGACAATTCAATTCTCATTTTGGTGGCGATCATTCCCGCCATAGCTTTAACATACGATCTTGCTCGTTTCGCATTATTAACTCACTCGGTGTTCTTCAAATATTCTTTTCATACTGCCAATTTTATTTTATAAAGTTGCAAAAATGTTTCTTATCTTTACTTAAGCAGTGAGATTTGAAGTCCTATTAGATAGTAAATAGCCCAATATTTGACACAATCTTGAGAAACTTGATAGTATACCCTATTTTCCCATTGTAAATATTAATTACATTTTCAAACATTCAGTTTCAGAAAAAAAGTTTGATGGTAAATTATCTTTAAAATTGAATAACCAACTAAAGGCTAATTTGCATGTAAAATATTTTAAGTTTTTCCACATCGAAATCGAACATGTCTAAATTTCAAGAATCGAATGAGTAAATGACAGCTCGTTGCCAAGTTCATTTGGCCAACCCAATACGATTGATCATTAAAATCACATTATTTTATGATTAATAATTCTATGTACATGATATTCCTATGAAAAAAAAGATATCAATATTTGTGATAAATGATATCAAATTCAGTGCATGTAACATTACTTTTACAAAACACCAGAAACCGACCTGTTTACACGTTCATATATTTGTAATCCTAGCCAGGCCTACATACCAACCTTTGAGGTGGAATTGAGCGCGACCGAATTTTCAGTAAATAAGTATCTGCAATAAGTTGCTACCCTAACGATTAGGTTTCTTTTTCTGTTTTATTCATGGTTATTTTTAATATCTGTTTTCAGTCATGTATTGTTACTTATGCATGTCACTTTCGGTGATGCTCGTATAACATAATTTTAGTACATTCAGTGCAGTTATTTGTTAGGATTTGACAATCCTGTGGCTTACTGAAAATTAGTAGAACATAACCCAGAATCATTTTTCCGAAACAAATTCAATTGCGTTCAATCGCTTATGCAAATACCTATCTGAAAAATAAATACAAAGAGGTTTTGTTGAGTTTATCGTTATTTATCTTCCGAAAATAAATTCAAATTGTTTGCATAAATGAGCTTAGCTCAAAACAGATGTTGCAAGTAACCACGTGGGACGCCAGGGCTAATAACTATTATATTCTAAAATAAATACAATCTGCACTGCAAACGCAAAAACGGTAACTAAATAAAATACCTCTGAATGTAATTTTGATTTCAAAAACGCTTTGCCACTTTCTAATAGTTGATTATTTTTAGCTCCATGGTTTCCACGCACTATCAAAGATCTTGACCAATTTGCAAATCAGATTTTGAGCTATGGATCAGAATTGGACTCGGATCATCCTGTGAGTATAATTAGAAAATAATATCGAGCAATTGCCAAACATTTTACTGAACGACAAAAAGAGAAATTTACCGGCGGAACAGTTTCCTTATGCCAGCCTGAGAAGTCATAAAAAACGCAACAACTGCGAGTGAAATTAAGAGTACAACTGCTTTGTTTAACTCGAATTTCTCCGTTCCACACAGGGTTTCACGGACGCCGTCTACAGAGCACGAAGGAAAGAGTTTGCTGACATTGCCTTCAATTACAAGCAGTAAGTGATCATACACTTCCACCACTACATACTATTCCCAAACTTTAGATTGGTTAAACTTTCCCATATCTTCTGTATGCTTTATAAATATGTGTCTATTTGACATAATAACTCAATAAGGGGTGCTCCTGAAGTATGCGTATCAAGATGGCGGACACCGTGACGTAGTATGTACCTGGCTGGGCCATAATTTGATTTCTATTTCCCTTATTCTAGTTTTATTACGAGTTCGGGGACTAGTCAAGTTAATCCCGTAGTATTTTTACCTAAAATTATGACCTAACTCTAACCTGGTACACATACTACTTTCTGGTGTCCGCTATCTTGTCACGCTTAATTCAGCGCTACATAATAGGGATCTGGGTAGGGCGTTACTGAAAGTTCTGTTCCACCATTTTTGATACTCTCTGTGATAAAAGAACCACGAGTTATGCTTTTACCTGTTTCGTATTGCATGGGAGAATATAAAGGATTACTAAGTTAACTATTGCGTATTACAGTCTGGGCGCAGCATGGGCCCTACAACACACTAAACATCAGATGCTAAGGTTAAATTCTTTTATAAATCTTCAATAATGGCGATATTCGAATCATTTTATTTTTTTTACCGAAATCTTATGCTAAATAATGACAAAATACGATTTTTTTGATAATTCACATTTCTTTTTACAGCGGTCAAGAAATACCAAGAGTTGAATATACTCAACACGAAATCGACACCTGGTGAGTGTTTGATTGTGGCGTTGAACGATGACTTATGGTTGCGAAAGTTAAAATTGCAAAATCTAAATTGTTTCAGAGTTCAGTACGGGGAACACGACTCCCGCATGTCATTTGCTATATGCACGTAATCTGTCATTTGTGCAACCTCTAAATTTTACTATTTTCTTTTAAAACCGAAAAATCTTGAACGTATAATTGTCTAACAAAAGCAGCTATAGCACATATGCTAATATTCCCTTTGCTCTCAGGTCAACTATCTTCAAGCAGCTAACAGAACTATACCCAACGCATGCATGTCAAGAGTTCAACCGAATTTTCCCGATCTTACAAGAGCAATGTGGATATGGAGTCGACAGCATTCCACAGCTTGAGGACATCTCACGATTTCTACAAAGTTCGTCAATGATAATAATCATACTTAATAAATATTCCACTTTTGGTATTTTTGCAAGAGTCTAGGCAGTAGCCAGCAACTCAAAAGAGATAATCTGAATTATCGTACCAATAAAGCAGATAAAATATTTTAGATTGCTATCAAAATTTCTGATTTTTACTTTATACCATGCAAGTTTTTTTAAGACGCCCCCCGATTGAGCAGAAACTTAAAATCAATAGCAAAACAAACTCAAATAGAAACGAATTACTTGAAGAAACCCTTTGCTTTTGGCTGCACAGCAGAACATAACTTGACACAAAAATCCAGATCCCCCTATATATAGAACATGTGCACTATCCGAAGAACAGTTCTGGTATGCAAATTTCTGTATACATCCTTTGATACATGTCAAATGCATATTTCTAATTTATTTTTAGAATGCACCGGCTTTCGATTACGTCCCGTCGCTGGACTTCTTTCGTCACGTGACTTTTTGGCGGGATTGGCATTCCGTGTATTTCACTCGACGCAATACATAAGGCATTACTCGAAGCCACTCTACACCCCTGAGCCGTAAGTCGCCATTTCTCAAAATAAAACTTATATGCTTTCGATGTCCTACAAATCTTTAGTATATTTTAGGTAATTGTTATTATTAAAATGTGCCCCGCCCCCATGTCATTGAAGCCAAATATCATTGCATTTCATTTCTAATGTTTGAATTGAAGTCGTTTGTTATATTTTCTCGTCTGAAACAAAATCTCCCTAAACTCAAAGCTAGGACCTACAAAGAAATGCAATCGTGCCACAATTTACTCGAATGCTCATGTGTATATAACCTCATGTCTTTTTATTTAGGGATATTTGTCATGAACTAATCGGACACGTTCCTCTCCTTGCCGATCCATCGTTTGCTCAGTTCTCTCAAGAAATCGGACTTGCTTCACTTGGTGCACCAGATGATTGGATCGAAAAATTGGCGACGGTAATAAAAAGATTTTCCGAACATACATTCATATCAATTGCTCATAAAACAGCGACTGCGTTCCAGGACTTAACAATTTCTAATTTTTAACTTATATTATCTGCTCTATATTATTTTCATTCACAAGTCGCTTGGACGGATTTTTCAAATATTTTTACTCACTGTAAAAATGCGGTTTTTTCTAACAGTGCTACTGGTTTACGGTTGAATTTGGAATCTGTCGTCAGCATGGAGAACTTAAAGCGTATGGCGCAGGCTTGCTGTCGTCATTTGGCGAGCTCCAATATTGCCTTTCGGACAAACCGGAGATCAGAGAATTTATTCCGGAGAAAACAGGAGTGCAGGTAGTTTCTCTAACTATAATAATCCACACTATATGTGCTTATACCAAT